>JANAVB010018994.1:13242414-13699914 GCA_029216955.1 Iris pallida | reverse complement strand
ACTATTCTGAAAACTTTGGTAATGTTTATTTCAGCATCCGGAGACTTTTGCATGTGTTGACTGTCGTGGCTCACTGAGTGGTATAGTATTATCGGTTTCACCAGCACAGGACCTCAGGCGAGTACATCTATGATAGTTCTCATATTTGATTATCTCTATGAATCATGTACATAGTAGTATTTTATATTAATATTTTATTGGTTCTTGACACGATGTTACATGAGATAGTAGTTATGGATTCTTTACATGTTGTTCGTAACCAATCTGTTATCGTGTTCGTGACCTGTTTGGATCCATGAGTACTAGTCGGGTGGGGAAATACTCTAGACATGTAAGCCAACCCAAAATTATTTGTGCCTAATAGCAATCGCACACTTCACGTGCGGGGTGTCGGATCTTATTCGTGACTAATAGCAGTCGCACATTTCACGTGCGGGGTGCCGGATTTATCCTTAGCCGTTTACATGTTGAAGTAGTATTTCAACTCACTATATAGATACACTTTCGGGTTCTACAGTATACATTACTAGTTACATGTCTACTCTATTTTAGTACCCACTTGTCATTTTCATCATGTTCAGTTTTGCCATGATTCCATGCTTATCTTTTTGTCGTATATTTTATTATTATTTACAGATTTATTGATTTTGTCATTTATTGAATCTGTTGTGAGAATGTACTCGTTCCATTCCTGACTAGAAACCAACATTTTCAGGTTAGCTGTGACTTCACTTAGCATTGGGAGATGCGAGTGTACTTGTAGACAAAAACCTAGAAATTAGATAGAAGAGATATTATTTTCATTGCTTGTAAGAACTTTATACTTTTTATTAAATATAAATCTTGTAATAATTTATAGATTTGATTTAATAATATGAATGAGCAATAAAGGTATATTTTGTGAATTTGAGCATCTTGGCCGTGACAGCGTTCTACCGCCGACTCTACGACGTAGGCTGGCTTGGACACGTCATGTATCCGAAAAACGGGTGCGGGTCGTGACACCTATCACAAAATAGAATCAATCTGTTTGAGACAACAAATGAGGGGCCACATGTAGTTCGGGGCATTTTGGACCGCATAGGTCTTCTTTGTCCTCTAGTATTCGGCCATACTGGGCCGCATAAGACTCATGTGGCTCAGGACGCAATTTTTCTTAGCCACGTTGTAAACCCCCTAAATTTTTACTTTAATTTTTTATATAAATTGAGTTTTTTAAAAAAATTTACTTGGTATTTGTACGTCGCATAGTCGTATTATAAGTCGCGTACGAATTTGTCATATGGGACGTCGCGTCTGAGTTCGCATTTCATATGTCTCGTCGAGTACGAATATGTGCGAGGTACTTATTTTTGTAAAAACATTTTATTTTTAAAAAAGGCTTGATTTTTTCAAATAATAAATAATAAATAATAAATATTTTTGATTACTTAAAGTTGTAAAATGCGTCGCATTTGGAATTTCCAAAACATATTTACATCATAAAAGGTTACATAAATAGTAATTTGAAAACCATATTTTATGCAAATATTTATTACATATGAGGAGCATAAATTTTTATTATTCATATATAATGTTATTTTCGAAATTAATTAATATTAATAATTTATTATTCGAAAAAGTATTTTAAAAATAGTGTTTTGATTTAAATTTAATTGATCATGATAATTTACATTTGAAAAGATTTTTTTTATTTTAAATAGGTTTTAAAATAGTATGTAGTTATATCGGATTGGATTTGATCCAATTATTTTTATTTATTTGAACTAATTATGATAATATCTACATGTGACTTAATCAATTTGAATTAAAATTTATATTATCTATTGGGGAATTTATACTATTCTAACCCATATCCAATTGGAGCCACCACCTCCTATATAAGGAGAGGTTCATTAGCTCTTCTCCATAAAAATTCCACAACTAGATCGTGCATCGTGTCCGTGCCCATCTCATACATTATATTCCTTTTCTACATGTACATTGTTCTCCAATCCCGGTCCGACAGATCCGAACCACCGTCCTCATCGTGTCGGACAAATTTCGACACGACACAACCCATTACCGACCGGCCACCTTCCAGTGACCGTCGATGCCACCGCCACCACCGGCCTAACCGCCGCCACAAAACACCACAAGCATCTCCCCGGCCAAAACTCCTCCCTGTCACCGTGCTCCCGACAATCACCGAACTCAACCGTTCCCAACCGCCGAGGCTACAGCCACGAATCGCGTGGCCAAGCCACGACCCCATCGCAGCCCCCGCCACCACCGTAACTCCCTCACTGTCTCCGGCCAACCACGCCATAGATCCTTCCAACCACCAATGGCAGCCTACCACTTCCATCGTCACCACCGACTTCACCCCTACCATCACCATATCACCCATGAAGAAGAAGAAGAAGGGGGAAAACCCTAACCTGATCGGACACCGTGCTCCACTCACACCCGCCGCCTCCCTCACTTCCGACAATCCATCGGGAAACCCCTCCGGCACCATGCTCCACTCCCAGTCGCGTCACCCCACGTGAATTTGGCTTTCGCGGCCCCCTTCGACCCAGCGTCGAACGTGCGGGCTCACCGCCGCGCGCAGGCGCTACTCCACCGGAGCCGGTCCGACTTTCTTTTCTACTCCTCCTTCCCCGTCAGCCGATGTCCGCGACCACGTCGTTCCGGCGACCACCTCATCACCAGATCTGGGCATCGACGCACGCAGAGCACTGCCAGTGCCGAATCAGTCCCCTTCGATCAAGCTGCCTCCGTAGTGCGTCTAGGTTCCGCAGCGCTCCTCCGCCGCTGTCGACGAGCACTGGAGCTGAAGCCCCGACGCCGGCGAGACTCCTCCGCAAGCCGTTGAGCGCTTGTGCCCGTCCCGAGCCACCATCTCCGCGTGTCCTCCTCTCCGGCGCCCAGAGCCACCGTGCCACCGCGAGCAGCCCCCAGATCCGGCCTCGACGAGTCCGCGGTCACCGGGCTCGAGCCCTCTCTGGTAATCCACTAGAACCCTCTTCCTACTTTCTTTTCCTTTGGAGAACACAAACTCCCTCTCTCTCTCTCTAATTAGAAAACCTCTGCTACTGCCTCTCTTTTAAAATTTTCTTTTTGGTTATCATTATATTTAAAAGGCTTATGTTTGTTACTAAATTCTTTTTCTTTTTTGTTTGGACTGTAGTGATTGTTGTTATTAAAAGGGTTATTTTTATTATTCAGTATGCTATAGTTTGGGTTGTACTCTTTAGAAATATTTTTTATATTCAAAATTTATATGGGTGAGTACTAGGCTTTACCCTACATTGATTATCAAAATTTTGTTTTAAAATTTTAAAATAATGTTACATTATCCTTACCTATTTTTGATGTTATATATATATATATATATATATATATATATATATATATATATATATATATATATATATATATATAAAATTTGACAAACTTGGAAGTATTTGTAGCCTAAAATAATTCTTGTATTTATTTCAAATATTCAAACTAAAGATATTTGTGACTAATAAAATGTAGTTTTTCTTGTTATATTTTTATAAATTTGCTAGAATATTAAAGTATAGAAAGTTACCTATAATATATATATATATATATATATATATATTTTTTTTTTACCTATAATATATATATATATATATATATATATATATATATATATATATATATATATATATATATATATATATATATATATATATATATATACTTTGGATACTTTGGATATATATACTTTGGTAATGAGATATACTCTCCTAAGTTATTTTAATAATAAATCTAGTTTTCAAATTATTATAAATATTTTCTACAACTAGTATACTATTCTTAAAAATCTATTTCGATTATCAACATTGATTGTGACTGATCCTATTTTTGTACTTCTTCGTGACTACGGACCTTTACACAACGACCATGGCTATTGAACAAATATGGACTTACTTGATCATCAGACCACACCAGACGACACACAAGGCAAGATACCTTGCCATCTTAACTGCTTCCATTTAGTTGTATTTTATTATTCTGTTATAAATTTGGAATACTTTGAATAGGAAGCATGGATAATAGAGCAGTTTAGATATGACAATCCTATCAGAGGTAGCATAGACGTGATAGGTTTGGGTACTTCCGATAGGGATTTTATGTGGACTTATCATCCTTGGCGTACCTTGGTTTTAGGTACATATAATAAGTTGAGAGATGGAACCAACATATTTACTCAGAGGTGATATGGACGTGGTAAATATGAGGTTGATGGTAGAGCTTTCCTACTCAGAGGTGATATGAACGTGGTAGGAGTGAATTCGGTGAGGATACACAGAACAACTCAGAGGTGATATGGACGTGGAAGTTCTATGATTGATACGCCACAACGCAGGGGTTGTTGTACGAGGTGTTTACTCAGAGGTAAGGTGGACGTGGTAAATATTTGTTTTTAGCATCATCTGCTTTGTAAGGGATAGGAAAATAACTCAGAGGTGATGTAGACATGGTTGTTCTACTACTGGGGAGTGAATGCAACAGAACAACTGGGCTCCAGAAGTATATGATTGTGAGAGAAGGGGTGCTTGTACTAGAGTCAGCATTTGTGGTTGGCAGAGAACATCCCACTGGAGGACTTTTGTGGACGTATTACCCTTTTATGCACATGTGGTACGAGTAATAGATTTGAACGATTTTTGGTGGACCTATTACCCTTTTGCGCACCGGTGGTGCAAGTAATAGATTTGAACGATTTTTTTGTGGACCTATTACCCTTTTGTGCACCTGTAGTACGAGTAATAAATTTGAACGATTTTTTGTGGACCTATTACCCTTTTACACACCGGTAGTGCGAGTAATAGATCTGAATAATTTTTTGTGGACCTATTACCCTTTTACGCACCGGTAGTACGAGTAATAGATTTGAACAATTTTTGTGGACCTATTATCCTTTTGCGCACCGGTGGTACAAGTAATAGATTTGAACGATTTTTGTGGACCTATTACCCTTTTGCGTATCTGTGGTGCGAGTAATAGATTTTGAAACAAAACCTAACAGAGGTAATATGGACGTGATATGTTCTGTGGCCTTAACACCGTGACTTTATCGCAGATTGGGTACATGTGTTAAGTTAGGAGATTATCAATATCAGAGGTAGTATGGACGTGATATACGACAATCAAAACTAAGAAGTTTGCTGAGAGGCGACAAAAACAAATCTGGTAGACTCCGGCGGGATGAAGCTTTAGAGTGGAAGTTCATAGGTATTAGTATACATGACTTATCACCCAGGGAGATGCGATGTGAATCCATTCGGAGCTAGTAGAGTGTAAGTTCAGAGGTACTTGGTGTACATAACTCGACATTCTAGGAGCATGTCTTTAAGCATAATATTTTTTTAGAAACTTGTCATTTATGGGCATCATAAGTAAGTCTCCATTTTATTTTGCAAGCCGGTATACGTCGTTGGAGAATACGGTCTCGATGACAAATGGACCCTCCCATTTGGGCTGGAACTTGCCGACAGTTTTGTGAGTCATGACTATTGGTCTGCGAACGGCCAAGACGAGATTGCCTACTTGGAATGTTCTCTGCTTGAATTTCTTGTTGAAAGCTCGAGAGATGCGTGCTTAATAGATCTCGATGCTTTATTGAGCTTGTAAACGCTTCTCGTCTAAGGCTTCCCGTTCTTGTAGCCGTCGGTGGTAGTTATCGTCCGACGTCAACCGGTAATTAAGGGCCACGCGAAGCGAGAAGATCTGGGTCTCCAATGGAAGAACTGTCTCGCCCCCGTAAACCAGAGAGAACAGTATATTTCTTGTATCCGTCCGAATTGTAGTACGGTACGCCCATAAGCATTCGTCCAACTTTTTATTCCAGTCGCGCTTGTTTGAAGACACGAACTTTTTGAGAAGCTTTATTATGGTCTTGTTAAAAGCTTCAGCCAGACCGTTAGCCGATGGATTGTATGTCGTTTAAGCCACATTCTGAATCCAATTTTTGTTGCAGAATCGATAGAAAGCATGGCTTGCAAACTACGGACCATTATCGTGAATAATCCTTTAGGGCAGTCCAAAATGGTAGATGACGTGATGTTTTACGAAACTAATCACGTTTGATGTCTTTACCTCTGCAAGAAGAACAACTTCCGCCCACTTGGAGAAGTAATCGGTGATTGCAAGTATAAACCGGTATTCCTTAGATGATGGCGGGGTGATTGGTCCAATGATGTCCATTCCCCATGCTTCAAATGGCTAAGAGGCCACTGTTGTTGTTGTTGGAGGTGGTACCAGGACGTTTTTCCTTGTCCTCTCCATCTGGGATATGTAATCCCAGCTGGCGAGCCTTCTTTAACTCTGGACCAAGCATCTGTCTCTCGTCCACATTATCCCAGGCTAAAGGAGATCTGCACTTCCTGCCATACAGTGCTTCGAAGGGTGCCATTTGGAAACTGTTATTATAGAAGAACTCCACTAGGTGCAGGTGATCTTCCCACGAACCACCAAAGTCCAACGTACAAGATCGCAACATATCTTCAAGAGTCTGAATCGTGCATTCTAACTGACCATCTGTCTGCGGATGATATGCTGAACTGAACTTGAGACGAGTTTCCAAACTCTCTTGAAGACTCCGCCAAAAGTGTGATGAGAATCTTGAATCTCTGTCTGATATGATACTAACTGGCACTCCATGCAATCTGACAATTTGCTTGAGGTACATCTTTGCTAGCTTCTCTGTCGACTAACCAACTCTGAATGGAAGAAAATGAGCTACCTTCGTGAGCGATCGATGATAACCCATATAGCATCTCTCCCAGCTGGAGATCTAGGTAACCCAGTTATAAAATCCATGGTGATATGCTCCCACTTCCACTCCGGAATCGGTAAAGGTTAAAGAAGTCCAGCTGGTCTCTGATGTTCAGCCTTAACTTGTTAGCAAACTAAACAACGAGAGACAAACCGAGCTATCTCCCTCTTCATACCATTCCACCAGAAATGCTGACGGATGTCTCGGTACATCTTCGTACCACCGGGATGAATGGAATACTGGAAACTGTGAGCCTCTTTCATGATCTCTTGTCTGATATCACCATTGGGTACACAAAGACGCCTCCCATGTCGGAGAGTACCATCTTTATGAATACATAACTCTGGTCTTCGTCCTGCTTCACACTCTGTTCTGAGCCGCTGAAGCTTAGAATCTGCTGCCTGAGCTGTTCTGATCCTTTTTACTATACTGGACTGCACTTGCATGCTGGCCATCAGTACCGCATTAGTAGGGAGAACTATCTCTATCCCCATCTTCTGAAGGTCTGCTAACAATTCTGGTTTCGCTGTTAGGAAATAAACTCTGGCTCTCCTAGTCAATGCATCTGCAACTACGTTGGCCTTCCCGGGATGATACTGCAGGTTGATGTCATAATCCACCAGTAGCTCTAGCCATCTTCGCTGACGCATATTAAGATCCTTCAGAGTAAACACATACTTAAGACTCTTGTGGTCGGTGAAGATCTCCACTCGATCTCCATATAAATAATGTCTCTAAAGTTTCAATGCAAAAACTACTGCTGCTAACTCCAAGTCATGGGTAGGATAATTCCTCTCTTGGTCACGAAGCTGGCGTGACGCATAAGTGACTACCTTACCATGCTGCATCAAGACGCATTCCAATCCTCTGCCGGAAGCGTCACAATAAACTGAAAATCCTCCAGTCCCATCTGAAAGAGTGAGAATGGGGGTCATCATCAATCTTTGCTTCAACTTCTCAAATAAACTCTGACACTCTGTTGTCCAAGCAAACTACATATCCTTGCGGGTCAACTGAGTCATGGGTGCTAAAATTCGAGCAAAGTCTGAAACAAATCGCCGATAATTGCCGGCCAATCCAAGGAAACTATGAACCCCGGTGACTGTACTGGGTACTGGCCATGACTCTATAGCTAATATCTTCTGGGGCTCAACTTCCACTCCACCTCTGGTGATGATATGACCTAAGTACGATATGCGGTCAAGCCAAAACTCGTACTTAATGAACTTCGCGTACAACTGGTGCTCTCTGAGAATCTGAAGAACTACATGAAGATGCTGCTCATGCTCTGCCTTATTCTTGCTATAGACTAAGATGTCGTCTATAAATACTATCACAAACTGATCCAAATAAGACATGAAGATACGATTCATGAGGTCCATGAATACGGCTGGCGCATTGGTCGCTCCAAATGGCATAACAAAAAAGTCTCAATGTCTATATCTTGATATGAACACTGTCTTCGGGATGTCTTTCTCTCTAACTATGATCTGATGGTATCCTGATCATAAATCAATCTTCGAGAATACTGCCGCTCCCCTGAGCTGATCAAATAAGTCATCTATCCTTGGTAGAGGATATCTGTTCTTGATTGTTACAGAGCTCAAGGTACGATAATCAACACATAATCTTGACGTACCATCCTTCTTTTTTCACAAGAAGCATCGGGGCTCCCTAAGGCGATCTGGTAGCACGAATGAATTCTTTGGTTCTAAGTTCTTAATCATCTTGTACAAAATCTCCAACTCTGAAGGTGCCATCCTGTAGACTCTCTTTGAGATCGGTGTCGTCCCTGGAATCAAGTCGATAGTGAACTCTATCTCTCTCTCTGGTGGCATGTCTGTAAGCTCTTCGAAAAATACATCAGAAAACTCTTCTACTACTCTGGGAAACTGAACTGCTTCTGCTACTGCCATCCGCAAGACTGGTGGAGAAGGTTCTACTTTGCCTCTAGAGAATGAAAACTCTACTTCGCCTGAAATACCAAAAATAATCCTGCCAATATGGAAATCTATTCTTGCGTATTGATCCTTCAACCAATCCATTCCTAGGACCATATCATAATCGGCCATCAGAAATTCTATCAATCTAGCGAAAAACTCTCTACCGCTAACTACGATTCTACACGAGGAAAAGACTCTATCTACTCCCACAAGGTCGTTACCAGTAAGTATATTGAGCCTTACTGATAATGACTCGGGTTCCAGTCCTACTCGTGTTGCGAATTGTGCAGACATAAATGAATGCGACGCACCCGAATCAAATAATATTGATGCTGGAAAAGAGTTGATAAGAATGGTACCTGCCACCACCTCACCTGAAGCTAACTCTTCCTTCACGGTCAAAATCATAGCCTGACCTTGCCCTCTGGGTGTTGGTTCCCTCTGCTGGAAACCTCTCTGTCGGTTTTGTATCTGAGCTTGGGTCTGGGCATACTGTTGGGTTCTCTGCTGCTGGAAGGCTTGTGCCTGAGGCGGCAATAGCCTCGGAGGCTGGTATTGCTGCTGCTGCACTGGTACTGGGGCTGGTCCCCTAACTGATGGACTAGTTAGGTTCGACGATGATGAACTGGCTCTATTCGGACAGGACCCTATTATGTGGTCTGGTGTCCACAAGCCAAGCACAATCCCTGTTGTTGACACAAAGTCACAGTCAACCAAATATTGATAACATTGACTAAATAATACTTATAATATTTCAATACGACACACGACGACTATATCCAGCTCAAGCCAGGCGACAGCTCGGTTTTGCAAATGCAAGTCATTTTTGAGTCTGTACTTTTATATTTATTGAGTCTAGAATGATTATAAGCTGAGTTGTACTGAGCTCTTAAGACTAAACCCATAACCTATCCAAAATCTATAAAGCTCCACATCCAAAATAAGCCCATTGGACCCCTAGACCTATTCTGTGCTCTGGAGACAGAGTTCGGGCCGAACTCTGCCTCCACATAGAGTTCGGGCCGAACTCTGTCCCCTAAAAATCAGCACCCTAATTTTTAGGGTTGGCTGGTTGCTAGTTGTCCAACGGCCAAATTTTTGAAAATTTCTACCAGAATTCTGGCCGAATTTTGCCTGCTAAAAACCTATAAATAGGCCAAGAATTCTCTCATTTTCATTCATCCAATCTTCTCTTATCTTCTCTCTTAAGCTCAATATAAGCCATACCCTTCTTCATCTACTATCCACAAGCTTTCTAAGTCTCGAGTGCTCAGCATCTCTCAGTTAGGAGTCTTGTGCAAGATTTCAAGCATCGCCACTGCGATCTTTTGTAAGAAGTTGACGTGCTCTTCTGAAGAAAAGGCACGGGGTGTAACTACTATTTCACAAATAGTGGATTTAATCTTGAGCTAGAGTTCTCAGGCCTAGACTAGTCCTCCACGAGGGAAACCAGGTTAAAATCGGCTGTGTTTGCGTATGCTTTCTTGCTCCTTATTTATTTCCGCACTTACTCTGATTATTCTTAGACTGTGAAAGAGTTTAATTTTTTAATTGGCTATTATCGCTATAAACTCTATTCACCCCCTCTAGAGTTGCCATCTGTTCTTCAATTGGTGTCAGAGCTTTGTTCTCTTTACAAGGACTTACATCCTAGAGCTGATCCATGGCAACTACACAATACTTGATTTCCAATCACGATGAAGGACAGTCCACTCATAGGCCTCCCCTATTTGATGGAACTAACTATACGTATTAGAAAACAAGGATGAGCTTTTATCTCAAGTCGCTAGACTTTGACCTGTGGACTATCGTCACTGACGGTTACAAAAAGCCCGCCAGGATAGTTGTCAATGGTGATCTTGTTGAAAAATCACATGACAAATATTCTGACGAGAAGAAGAAACAGGCAAGTCTAGACGCGAGAGCTATTAATGCTTTATTCTGTGCTATAGACAGGAATGAGTTCAACAGAGTATCTACATGCACCACATCATACGAAGTATGAAGACTTCTAGAAGTGACGCATGAAGGAACCACCCAAGTCAAGGAATCAAAAATAAGTCGTCTCACTCAAGAATATGAGGCTTTCAAGATAAAGCCAAATGAGACGATCACGCAAATGTTCACAAGATTCCTCGATATCATCAACCCCCTGTCCTCGCTTGGCAAGCAATATTCAAATCATGAGAAGATTCGCAAGCTACTTAGGGGGCTACCAAAAATTTGGAACCCTAAGGTGACAGCCATCATAGAAGGAAATGATCTCACAACCATGTCCATGGAGACCTTGATGGGAAAGCTGATGACTCATGAGCTTGACCTCAAGGACTTCGAAGAGCCTGCTCCTAAGGCTAAGGAGATCGCACTCAAAGCTCACCGACGGAGGGCTGAACCCGAAGAGACGGATGACGACAACTCTGAAGATGATGATCAAGCTCTTATGGTCCGCAACTTCAAGAAATTCCTTCGCTTCAATCGAAGAAAGAAGGAACCACAAGAAGATGGCGAAGTAGAGCCAACCTGCTATGGCTGCAAGAAGATTGGGCACGTCCGAAAAGATTGTCCATTTTTAAAAGAAGAGCAACCGCTATGAGAAGCCATACAAGAAGACTTCCTCAAAGAAATATGCCAACATAAGCATTTGGCATGAAAGCGAAGCTAGTGACTCTGAGAAAGAAAAGAACTCTCCTCAAGATACGGCTAATGTGTGCCTAATGGCAACGTCCGAAAAGGTATCAAACGAAACTCTTGACGACTTCACTTTTGATGAACTTGGCGATGCTTTCACCGATTTACTTAGTGATCACAAAAAGGTCATTGGTAAATACAAACATGCCAAGGACAAAATCAAAAGTCATGAAGTCGAAATACAAAGACTTTCTCTATTACTTGATAACATTAGAGACACTTCACCCACGGATGTCACTGATGAGGTATCTAAGCTTAAAATGAGCTTACATGATGCCGAAGCACGCATTGAACAACAAACACAAGAAATCACAACACTCAACACGGAGCTTGCAGAAGAAAAGAGTAGACACAAGATTTCTATCACTAAGATGCATGGTTTGAATGCTAAGATTACTGAATTGCAAGCTGTCTCTAAGAAACTAGAGACTAAATTGGGAAAACAGGTTGCTCAACCTCAAACCCAATCAGATGAGACACACACAAAGCATGACACCACTCATACTAGTCAACCACGTCATCCACATGCTGCTCATAATCATGCTTACATATAAACACACTTTCACAAAGGACACAAACCACATGCACGTAGAAATAATTATCATATGTCACAAAATCATCATGCTACACACAGATACAATCATCATCATGTTGCACAAAAACCATATCACCATCACTTTACATATAGACATTATTACCATGCTACTCCATATAGACAATATCACCATGCCACTCCATATCACTCTACATATAGTCATCATCACCATGCTAATTCTACATATCTTTATACTTCTCCTCATCACTATACTTATAGACATCATCAGCATGCTCCTAATATAAATAGGAATGCTACATGTACTTATTGTGGTTTACATGGACATATTTCACCACAATGTAGAATTGGAAGATTAGTAGATAGAAAGATATATACATGGTTTCCAAAAACTAACTCTTCAGGACCCTCAAGAACTTGGGTACCAAAGGTCACATCTACTCTTGATGTAGGTGGACCTTCCCTCCTCAACTAAGAGTAAGTAGATTCTCGATAGTGGATGCTCGCGGCATATGACGGGAGACGCAAATCTTTTCGCATCACTATCGATGAAGAGAGAAGGATATGTATCCTTCGGCAACAATCTAAAAGGTTATATGATAGGTAATAGAAATATTGGTTATCCTCCCTCTCCGGTAATAAAGGATGTCTGCCTAGTGACCGAGTTAAAGCATAACCTGCTCAGCATCAGTCATCTTGCTGACCATGGATATGACATTAACTTTGGACATAACAAATACCTTATTTATGATAGGTCAACAGGAGACATTATTTTTGAAGGGGTAAGAGAGGATAATATTTATATTTTCTATTTGCCTATAGATACTAACAATGCAGGTAGATGCCTATATGCTCATAAAGATGAATGATTACTATGGCACCAGCGTCTTGGTCATGCAAATATGGATACTATATCCAGATTATCGACCAAGAAGCTAGTTAGAGGCTTGCCCGATATCACATTCAAAAAGGACACCGTATGTGCCGAATGTGAGTTGAATAAGGCAACCAAGTCCTCTTTCTATTCTATAAACTATGTAAGTACTACTAGACCCCTTGCAACTACTCCATATGGATATATTTGGCCCTAGTAGAGTAGCCAGTCTTGGTGGAAAACTCTATGCCTTTGTTATTGTTGATGACTTTTCAAGATTTACTTGGGTTTTCTTTCTTACAAATAAAAGTGATGCTATTTCGGTTTTCAAGATTTTTGTTAAGAAAGTTCAAAACGAAAAAGGCTACATGATTACTCGTATCCGAAGTGATCATGGAGGCGAGTTCGAAAATTCTGATTTTGAAAAGTTTTATGATTCTAATGGTTTTGATCATGAGTTTTCTTGTCCAAGAACTCCTCAACAAAATGGTGTTGTGAAGCGGAAGAATAGGATCTTGGCGATATGGCTAGAGTCATGTTGAACAAGTTTTCACTTCCGAAATACTTTTAGGTTGAAGCTGTCAGTACAGCATGCCATATTTTAAATAGGGTGCTTATTCGTCCTATTACGAAGAAAATACCCTATGAGCTTTGGTTTGGGAGAACCCCAAATATTTCTTATTTTAGAGTTTTTGGCTGTAGATGTTTTATCCTTAACACCAAAGACAACTTAGGCAAATTTGAAGCCAAAGCTGACGATGGTATTTTCCTTGGCTCTGCTGCCAAGAGTAAGGGATATAGAGTTTTTAACAAACGCTCATTAATTGTGGAAGAGTCTAGAGTCTACAAATGTGACTTTTGATGAAGATAACAGTGCAGCAACTACTCTTGATGATGATGTTGAGCCATCAACTTCTACTCTAATGAATACTACAACCGAAACCAATTCTCTGGAAGGCTTGCCAAAGAAATTCTCTTTCAAGCCATCACACCCAGAAAATTTGGTGATCGGTGAGGTATCACGTGGAGTAACTACTAGATCATCATTAAGAGACTCTATTGCTAGCATTGCCTTTATTTCACAAATTGAGCCGAAAAATATTTTAGAAGCTTTCAATGATGAATTTTGGATTTCTTCTATGCAAGAGGAACTCAACCAATTCGAGAGGAGCCAAGTATGGGAACTCGTTCCTAGACCGGCTAATCACTCAATTATTGGTACCAAATGGGTTTTTAGAAACAAAGTGAATGAAGATGGTTCAGTCACACGCAACAAAGCTCGTCTAGTAGCCCAAGGATACAACCAAGAGGAAGGTATCGACTACGATGAGACGTGTGCTCCTGTTGCTAGATTGGAATTCATTCGGATGCTTTGTGCATTTGCAAATTTTCAAAATTTTAAATTATTTCAAATGGATGTTAAAAGTGCTTTCTTGAATGGATTTATTAAGGAGGAAGTTTATGTGAAACAACCTCCTGGCTTTGAAAATCACAGATTTCCCGACCACGTGTTCAAGCTAAAGAAAGCGCTGTATGGCCTCAAACAAGCCCCTAGAGCTTGGTATGAACGGCTAAGCAATTTCTTGCTTGAGAAAGGTTTTTCAAAAGGGAAAATTGACACCACACTTTTCATAAAATCTTTTAAAGACACTATTCTTTTAGTACAAATATACGTAGATGATATTATATTTGGTTCCACTGATGAAACCCTTTGTCAAGATTTTGCCAAGTGTATGCAGACCGAGTTTGAGATGAGCATGATGGGGGAGCTCAACTACTTTCTTGGGCTGCAAGTCAAACAAATGTCAAATAGAACCTTCATCTGTCAGTCGAAGTATACAAAGGACATGCTGAAGAAATTTGACATTGACAACGTCAAACCAATCAGCACTCCAATGGCTACTTCAACCAAACTCGAACCAGATGATAGCGGCAAACCCGTAGATCAACGTAAGTATCGAGGTATGATAGGCAGTCTACTTTACCTTACTGCCAGTCGCCCTAATATAATGTTTAGCGTTTGCTTGTGTGCTAGATATCAAGCAAATCCTAAGGAATCACACATGATCGCGGTTAAGCGTATCTTTCGATACCTTAAGGGTACGGTTACAGTGGGCTTATGGTATCCCAAGTCAACATCATTTGACCTCATTGGTTACTCTGATGCTGACTTCGCCGGATGCAAGGTCGACCGTAAAAGTACGAGCGGCACGTGTCATTTATTAGGAAAAGTTTTAGTCTCTTGGTTTAGCAAGAAGCAGAATTCTGTCGCACTATCTACAACAAAAGCTGAATATATCGCAGCTGGGCGTTGTTGTGCACAAATTCTGTGGATGAAGCAAACCCTTGAAAACTATAACTTATCTTTCATGCATATTCCTATCTTATGTGATAACACTAGTGCTATAAATCTTACTAAGAACCCCATTTGTCACTCACGTACGAAGCACATTGAAATATGCCACCACTTTTTGCGTGATCATCAGCAAAATGGCACGATTAACTTAGAATTTATGGACACTGATCATCAGTTAGCATATTTCTTTACAAAACCATTATCCGAAGAGCGCTTCAATTTTCTTTGTCGTGAACTTGGAATTTTAGTTGAAGCTGTTGTAAATTAAAATAAACCTGCATAAATATCGAGTATATCTTAATTCTCTTATGATGAACTTGCTATGGGTACAAGCCGAAAGGGTCCTTCTGACAACAAGACGTAAAAGCCTAAGCGACACGGTGCACTAGTCCTCAGGACTACCGTTAGCTGGGATCCGGCCCCTGCAGCTAACCCATGGCAGCTTCAAAATATTGAATTATGATATAATTCCTTGTTTATTATACGGTTCATTTTTATTTATCACATGCTGAAACACTATTCTTTCAACTTCATATTGCTGCCTTCAAACTCACTATCTGTTATTCTTTTGTCTACCTATTGGATCTTTTCTGTAATTATACTCATGTCTTATATTGGCTTAACCAATATTTTTCATTTTTTGTCTGATTCCTGTTCTATGACCAGGATCCGGAATTCGGGCCGAACTCTGCCCCTACCAGAGTTCGGGCCGAATTCGGCCTGACTGTTCCAGAACCGGGAACAGTCTCAGCCGTTGATCAAAAATTAGGTCCAATGGCCATGTTTTGCTCCGACCAAGAGAAACCCTCACCATATTTTCGGTTTCTCTTTCCTCTCCTTCCTCATTACCACCTTCTCCACTTCTCCAACTCAAGTCTCTCAAAACCCTAACCCTAATTTCTCCTTTCTAGAGCTCCATTCTTCCCCAAACTCAAGGAGAAGACTTATTTTTCAATTCTTCTTCATTGTTCATCACTAGTTTGAGGTATAATTTCTTACTTTTCTATATCTTAATTTCTTTTATTATCTATTGTATTATGGCTCCTCGTCTGTTCAACCGCGGAAAGAGACTTCGGACAGAGGGAGCATCCTCGTCGAATGCTTCTCCACGCGTTGAACTGCCCGTTGCACCACCCGTTGCACCGGCCATTGAACAACAAATCCATCCGTTGTTCAATCCTCCACGTCCCCATGATCCAAACACTTACGACGACCGAATTTTTGTATCACTAGACGCCTCAAATGATTGGTTTAGTGACTTTCGAACACGTCCGGTGTTTGCGAGACACCCCATCAACTTTACTATATTCTCACAATATGATGCACTATTTCATGACCTTTGCCTTGATGAACTTGTTACCACAAATTCGGTCATTTATCGTAGTGCCATTCAAATGTTTTACTGCAACTTAACCCATGATGACACTCATATTTATTCACGAGTTGCGGGAATTGATATCTCCTTTGACGATTTCGAATTGGCCGAATATCTTGAACTTCAAGAGCCAAATTCTTGGGAAAAGCTTGTTGAGGCTATATCCTTTATCTTTCTCGAAGGGATTTCACTTGAAAGCTTCAAGGACGACTTGTGTAGCCCTAACACACGTCCTCGTAAGCTTTTGGCAAAATTCCTCAATTCCTATTTCTATGAGCTTCATCGGACATTTTCAACACCATTGTAATACCTATAGTTCGTATTACGTATCTTGGTATACGTGTACGTACTCTTGACTCGTATTGCATATTTTTTCTGCATGGTTATTTTGGCATGTCATTGGTTATGGCTTAGCTTGGTTCGGCTTAGCTTGGTTTGGTTTGCTTTTGGGTTCATCATGAACCAAAAGAAAACCCCCACCTACCACCACCACCCTCATTTATATTTCCACCTAACTCTCTCTCTCTTCATTTATTCTTCTCCTTCACTTCTTCTTCTCCACCATTTACTCTTCCACCTACCAGGAAAGAGAGCTAGGCAAGTGTAAACTTGCTTCATGATGGATCTCAAGTTTTATTGTTCCATTCTCTTTCTTACTTGATTCTAAGACTCTTTAGAACTTGGCCTTTTTCATTTTGATGGATAATTTCTTGTAGATCTAAGTTTATAAATTTTCGGTTTTCTTGGTTTTGATCTCTAAAACTTGGTTATTTTCGAAAACTAATGGTTCTATGTTGTAGAGAATTCAATTTTATACGGTTTTGGCTTTTGTTTCGCTTGATTTCGACTTCGGATGAGGAAGTTATGGCCAAAAGCATTTTGGTCAAACTTCTATGTTCATCTGCAGCATGAGGCGCATATCGCAGTTGGCCGCATATGATGTCGTTGTTGAGCCGCATGAGGCACATATTGCAGTTGGCGGCATATGATGTCGCTGTTGAGCCGCATGAGGCACATGTCGCAGTTGGCCGCATATGATGTCGCTGTTGAGCCGCATGAGGCACATGTCGCAGTTGGCCGCATATGATGTCGCTGTTGAACCGCATGAGCCGCATGTCGCAGTTGGCCGCATATGATATCGCTGTTGAACCGCATGAGCCGTATGTCGCAGTTGGCCGCATATGATGTCGCTGTCGAGCCGCATGTCGCATTTGGCCGCATAACATGTCGCAGTTGAGCCGCATAGCATGTCGCAGTTGGCCGCATAGCATGTCGCAGTTGAGCCGCATGAGCCGCATGTCACAGTTGGCCGCATAGCATGTCACAGTTGGCCGCATATGATGTCGCTGTCGAGCCGCATGAGCCGCATGTCGCAGTTGGCCGCATAGCATATCGCAGTTGAGCCGCATAGCATGTCGCAGTTGGCCGTATAGCATGTCGCAGTTGAGCCGCATGTCGCAGTTGGCCGCATAGCATGTCGCAGTTGAGCCGCATGAGCCGCATGTCGCAGTTGGCCGCATAGCATGTCGCAGTTGAGCCGCATAGGCCGCATGTCGCAGTTGGCCGCATATGGTGTCGCAGAATAGGACGCATAATGCATATTTCGACTATTTCTAACTGTTATATGTCCTAATTGACCAAATTGTGGCTCGAATTTCTTCCAACTCCCAACGTGGAAGTTGTAGATCTTTTTCTTGGCATCAAGAATATGTCACTAGTTATTTTATGCAAGTTTCTCCCATTCATAATATTGTAAGGATAGAACACGATAATGGCCCGCTGTGGCACACTCTTGACAAGCAAACTGACATGATATATCTCGGCATGCTGTTACGACAGCTAGCCAGACATGACAAGTGTGAAAGACTTAGACACCGTGGGCGATTGTGTTTGTACAAATAAACTAGTACTGTCTTGCATCATGTCTAGGATAGGGACCCCTGAGTACCACGGTCAGGGGTACCTACTGAAATCGACTAAGGCTAATTAACTAGAATGATTCATTAGTCATGAAGAGATTCCCAGCTACAGGCAATCCCGTTATTTGGGCACATTCAGTGGACTTGTAGCCTACCGACGAGTAGGGCACATTTCCAGCACACAGTCATGTGTTGCATTCTTCCTAAACGGACATTCGACCTGGATAACCGGATGGTCTGCAGGGCTTGTGGCTGTTAGGATAATCTCATTGCATCTTACTAGTAACTAGGCTTGTGATAACCCTAGTTAGTTAAAAGTATCAAGCCGTACTCTTGATTGGCCGTGATTGATTGGATGGAGTTTATTCCATCTTAGTCTTATTCTGATTCTGTGCAAGATTGTGACATGACATGATTATTGATGCTTGTCTTAACAATAACGATCAGGGGACCAGTCCTGTTCAGGCGAAGGGTTACAACCCCGGTCCATGTTTGGTTTAAGGGTTGTAACCTGGCTCCCGGAGCAGTTCTGTATTCTCTCTTCGTTTATTGTCTTAATGCAATCCCATGCCATGTTCGTCATGTTTTACCTTACTTTAATACCATGATTAATTATGCTGGCCTTAGCAATAAAGATCAGGGGTCCAGTTCTGTTCAGGCGAAGGGTTACAACCCCGGTCCTTGTCTGGTTTAAGGGTTGTAACCTGGCTCCCGGAGCAGTTCTGTGTCCTCTCTTCGTTTATTGTCTTCACTGTACCAATAGTATTTGAGACGGTTTTCTATTCAGGTGAAGGGCTGCAACCTCGGTCCTTGTTTGGTTTAAGGGTTGCAATCTGGCTACTTGAATGGTTTCCTCGTACTCAATTTATTATTGTTATTCCTATTATTATCAATTTCTCTTATCAGTTATCTTTAATATTCTATTGTGATATGCTGGTTTTAGTTCCTAAGTGAAGCCTCCTTTGTTACACTTGCTCTTTCTGGGGTCTGACCCAGCTGGTTTTATGTGGCCAGATATCGGAGCAGCACCAGAGGATCCACCTGTCTTCCAGCCCGATGGTGACCACAAGGCGTAACCATGGCAACGAGTGGGTTTATTTTGTCCTCCCACTCTATTTGTAAAATTATTCTTTTTAGGCGTTTAGCCGGCGAGCACGTATTAGCTCGTATTGCACCTTTATTTACTGTCTGCCTACGGGCTGTAACATGATTGACAAATCCTAGGGTTGATCATGTATTGACTAAAACTCTTGCTAGTCCTGACATTTTGTACGACTAGCTTCATGATCATCCAATATGTAATGTATGGGATGCCTTACTATTGTATATTGATGCTCTAATATCTTGTGACTGTTACTACTTGCTTGTGATTGAGACAATAGGTTTGTTCTTGACCATAGGAGACTGATGGATTGTAGTTAAACCCTCATATATCTAGACAGCCGTGACCGTATAGTGACGTGGATTCTATTTCATTATACGTAGCTGGCTATGTCTGCCCCAGCTCTCCAGTATTTTAGTTCTGGGGCGTGACAACCATTCTACCCAAAGCGGGTTCTACCGATGAAGTCACTTATTTTGAGATCTCAGCATTGTACCATCTCCACTTCCATGTTCCCTTTAACCTTCCATGCACAATGATGGATTGGATGATCAACAGTAGGAAGAAACCAAGATCTTTGGTTTATGCATTATACCTTCCTATGATCTTTCGTGTGTTTCATGTACCCCTTGATGAGTGTCCATTCTTACCTGCCCCTGCCTTCCTCTCTAAGGCAAGGAGGCTTCAGGCGGCCATTGGCTCACCAGTAGTGTCTGAGCATTCTGATGATGAGCCAGATGCCCCTCCTCTTGGACAGGATCCTCCTCCTCCTCCTGCCACTCTTGAGTCTCTTCAGGCCATGCTCCGAGATCGCTTCACTTTGGAGGACGATCGATGGACTCAGCTGGATTACCGAACTACTTTGCAGATGAGTGCTATCAGCAACTCGCTGCATGACATTCGGTATTCCATGTCTCGCCATCCTTCCATGCCCATTCCTATGGAGCGAGACCCCGATCGTGAGGGATTTCGTATTGATGACCCTTGGGTTCGTCGCTACATGGATCCGGATACGGCATTTGTGGACCCACGTCGCTCCTTTACTGATCCATCGGACGGCGCCGGGCCCTCTCATGTTCGATGATGGATATAGACTACTCTTGATGATGCTACTGAGGATCTTAGATTATGGTTTATGCTTTTTGCTTTAGTTGCTTTTATGTACTTGGTTTGTAGTAAACTTATTATGAGTTGTGACCTTTGAGACTTTGGTAGTTCTATTATCAGTTTATATGACTCTTGTGACATTTGGTCATTATCTTAATTTATATGCAGTTTCTTCTCCTTTGGGTGTGTTTACCAGTTATTATTTGTTATCTCATATTGCTAAATGCCAAAAGGGGGAGATATGTGTATATTCTGTTTTTATATATGCTTTTGGTTTATATGTGCTTTTGGAAGAATATTCTTAACAGGCCAACAAGATTGACAGCATTGTTTACGGGGGAGCTATTCTTAAGACTCGGCACCAATCATGGGAGAGCTATATTTTTTGTCGCCTCATGTGTCCAGGTATGAATATTGAATATACAATTATTATTTTTGTCAATTATCAATATGGGAGAGATTGTTGACACAAAGTCACAGTCAACCAAATATTGATAACATTGACTAAATAATACTTGTAATATTTCAATACTGTAGGATGTGAAAAATTCTGACACGCTGACATAAGACCAAGTCAACCAAAGGCCATACGCTCAGCTAAAGGCCATACGCTCAGTGCAAAAGTCATACGCTCAGTGAATATTTTATTATTTCTCAAATGACAGCACAGCATACGCTCAGTGGGGGATATGACACTTCGTCTTTCGTGCAAAGAACAGCTGTCTTAGGAGAATTAACCGTCGTATAGATTTTCGAGAGTTGATTTTATCTTTTACGAGGACAGCTCATTAGCCATCATAAATGCACAGCCATCATTACTGTCATTTCTGACAGCCTGTCAGCCGTCATATCTGTAACACGACGCTCGAGAGATATTCGTCAGTTATTGGGAGATATGGCGTATTCAAGAAGATTGAGGACAGCCACGTGTCTACTTCTCCAGTCATACGACTCCTCATCAAGGCAGCGTATGTACTCCATACGACTCCTCATCAAGGTAGCGTATGGACTTCATACGACTCCTCATCAAGGTAGCGTATGGACTTCATACGACTCCTCATCAAGGCAGCGTATGGACTTCATACGACTCCTCCTCAAGGCAGCGTATGTACTCCATACGACTCCTCATCAAGTGAGCGTATATAGTCCATACGACTTCTTGTCATCCAAGACAGCGTATGGACTCCATACGACTCCTCTTCAAACAAGACAGTGTATGCTAGTCATGCTTCTCCAAAAGATAGCGTATCAAAGCAAATGCATTCAGAATTACTTCAAATATACAAGCAACACACGTTCTTATGTGTCCTGTATTCGGTTACCCACTCACTCAGAAGTTATGCAACATGGCATTCATGCCATCAATCTCTCCTGGATATACTCCACTACTCTCAACCGCACTCCAATGTGTCTCCATCAAAATTCGCCACGCGTCCCTGCAGTTATGCACACGTCAAGTAACTGACTGAGTGTATGCCCAGAGCAGTTATCCAGAACTCTATAAAAGAGAGTTTCTCCACCTTCAACAGACACCCATATTCAATTCAGAGAGAACAGAGAGATTGCTAGTTGCTGTCCAAGTTCTTCGAGATTCGAGCCTTCTTCATCGCATCGTCCAAGGGATAAAGTGATCGTCTTCTAGATCAGATTCCTATAGTTGTAATTTTCTCAGAAACACAATAAATAAATAGAATTTATTTATGGAAAACAAATACGACATACGACGACTATATCCAGCTCAAGCCAGACGACAGCTCAGTTTTATAAATGCAAGTCATTTTTGAGTCTGTACTTTTATATTTATTGAGTCTAGAATGATTGTAAGCTGAGTTGTGCTGAGCTCTTAAGACTAAACCCATAACCTATCCAAAATCCATAAAGCTCCACATCCAAAATAAGCCCATTGGACCCCTAGACCTATTCTGTGCTCTGGAGACAGAGTTCGGGCCGAACTCTGCCTCCACATAGAGTTCGGGCCGAACTCTGTCCCCTAAAAATTAGTACCCTAATTTTTAGGGTTGGCTGGTTGCTAGTTGTCCAACGGCCAAATTTTTAAAAATTCCTACCGGAATTCTGGCCGAATTCTGCCTGCTAAAACCTATAAATAGGCCAAGAATTCTCTCATTTTCATTCATCCAATCTTCTCTTCTCTTCTCTCTTAAGCTCAATATAAGCCATACCCTTCTTCATCTACTAGCCACAAGCTTCCTAAGTCTCGAGTGCCCAGCATCTCTCAGTTAGGAGTCTTGTGCAAGAGTTCAAGAAGTCGCTTGGAAAATTTCAAGCATCGCCACTGCGATCTTTTGTAAGAAGTTGACGTGCTCTTCTGAAGAAAAGGCACGAGGTGTAACTACTATTTCACAAATAGTGGATTTAATCCTGAGCTAGAGTTCTCAGGCCTGGACTAGTCCTCCACGAGGGAAACCAGGTTAAAATCGGCTGTGTTTGCGTATGATTTCTTGCTCCTTATTTATTTTCGTACTTACTCTGATTATTCTTAGACTGTGAAAGAGTTTAATTTTTTAATTGGCTATTATCGCTATAAACTCTATTCACCCCCCTCTAGAGTTGCCATCTGTTCTTCACCTGTGCTCTGCGATACTCCGAAACAATGTGTCCTGGCTTCCCACAATAAGTGTAGCCCATTGCAGAAGATTGCCTCCGCTTCTGTTGCGGTACGTCGGTGTTGAATGCTGAACCGACGTAACTGAATTCGTCCTTCGGGGAACTCCAATCGACAAAGTCCTAGCTGCCGGGGCTGGTGCTGAGGACAGACTCATCTGCCCATGAGATCTCTTCCTACTTCCGGTTCGGTCCACGATCCTCTGCGAGGTATACTCGTGCCTCCTAGCTGCCCTCAAGACAACATCAAAAGTCCGATGCTCGAACTGCTCCACAGCTAGAATAATTTCTAGGTGGAGTCCCTGATGAAACCGCTGCGCTCGATCCAACTCGGTTGCCACCAAGGTGGGAGCAAATCGACTAAGCTTAGAAAACTCGGCCGTATATCCATCAACCGTCCTGCTCATCTATTTCAAATTGGTGAATCTTATCTGCAGATCATATCGAGCCACTACATCAAAGTACTTGATCTGAAACTTGTCACTGGACGTCGCCCATGGGACAGGCGTCGTCAATCCAACTGCTAACATCGCCCACCAGGTGCAGGCTAAGTCCAATAACGGTAGGCGTACTACAGCCACCTTCTTTTTCTCTGGAGTCTTGGCTGCTTCCAAGATAATCTCGATGTCCTGGAACCACGCATCATCAGCGATAGTATCTTCACTGCCATCAAAGAAGGGAGGGTTCAGGCACTTGAAATTGTTGGCTGTACTGTTACCTTGATAACCAACTCTGTCCATGGCTGTCTGTACTGTCTGGTGCAGGGCATCACCTCGACGATCCTGTGATGCAAGCAATTTCCTGATAAGTCCAATCAATTTCCTGTTGTCGGACTCTGCAGGCTGGCCTGGCTGAACTGGAGGCTCTGGGTCATCAGGGTACATGGCTGGGGATGCTGCTCCCGAGTGCTGGGTTTGGTCTTTCTGTTGCTGTTGGGGTGCGGGTTGAGCTCCTCCCGGCTGATCGGTAGAAATAATGCCACTAAAGCAATGACATGGAGAACAATAAGAAAGGACCAAGATAGATCAAGGATTTTAAACATGTTATCAGGTCAAGATTTTAGGAGATTTAGAAGCCGTGAGTAGAGATCAAAGACGAGTGCTGATTGAGACATATATTCGGTAAAACCCTCACACATCTTGATTTACAAGACCTGCCTGGGCTATCACTTAAACCGTGTCACGTTCCAGAACCAGAATACTGGAGAGTAGGAGACAGACACAGCTAGCTACGTATATAGAAGTGTAATCCACCTCTATATACAATCATGGCTGTCTAAATGTATGAGGGTTGATCTACAAGCCATCAGTCTCTTATGGTCAAGAATAAGCCTAGTATCTCAATCTCAAGCAAGTAATAATAGTTACAAGATGTTAAACCATCAGATATTTAATAGTAAGGCGTCCCATACATTTCATATACAGATGATCATGAAGCTAGTCGTACAAAATGTGAGGACTAGCAAGAGTTTTAGTTATACATGATCAACCCTAGGATTTGTTAATCATATTACAGCCCGTAGGCAGGCAGTAAGTAATGTATACAACACGAGCTAATACTTGCTTGGCGGCTAAACGCCTCAAAAGAATAATTTTACAATTAGAGTGGGAGAGCAAAATAAACCCACTCGTTGCCAGGATTTTTTCTAGTGTTCACCATCTGGCAGAAAGGCTGGGAGATCCTCGAGAGCTACTCCGAAATCGGGCCATACAAAACCAGCTGGGTCAGACCCCAGAAAGAGCAAGTGCCACAAAGAAGGCTTCACTTAAGAACTAAAACTAGCATGTCAAAACATAAACAAGAATAATAACAAGAAGACATGAAATGTAAATAAGGCAACAGATAACGAAAGGATGAGGAACTATTCCGGAAGCCAGGTTACAATCCTTAAACCAAATAAGGACTGGGATTATAACCCTTCGCCTGAACAGAACCGGGTCTCTAGACATTTATTGCTAAGAGTAAAGCGCAAGCAAGCATGTCCTGAGATAGCCATGTACTGGATCTAGAAAGACTAGACAGGATTGTACTCCATCCAACATTCACGGCCAAGCAAAGAGTACGGCTTGATACTTTAACTAACTAGGGTTATCACAAGCCTAGTTACTAGCAAGATGCAATGAGGTGTTCCGGCAGTCACAAGCCCTGCAGCTATCCAGGTTATCCAGACGAGGTTTATGTAAGAGTTATCAAGAATTATTAGATGACTTAGAGTTCAACATATGACAGTGTGCATATTACTTGTTTCAAGAAGTGCCCCACATAACAGTAGGCTGGAAATGTGTCCTACTCGTCGGCAGACTACGAGTCCATCACGTGTGGCCGGGATAACGAGATCGTCTGTAACTGGAAACATCTCTCTATATGAGCTACCTTGATCAATCTAGTAATTAACCTAGTCAGATTCAGCATGAATCCCTGACCGTGGTAACCAGGGATGCAAGTCCTAGACATGATACGATACGAGACTGGTAGCTTATACAAGCACATTCAAGAACAATCACCCATGGGGTCAAGATGAGTTATTACTTGTCACGACCCGCACCCTAGAGTTAGGGCACGAGAACGTAACAACGCCCAGCCTACGCCGCAGTGTCAGCGGTAGAACGATGTCCTAGGTCTCAATGCATCTAACAGTATAAGACTAAACAGTTTATACTTCCCGAATGGGGGTGACATAGCAGAATGTAAACTCAATCACATCTAAGGTAGAGCATAAAGGAAGATAGATAAAACATAAAATCGAAAAGAGATACAACAGATAGAAGTCTAAGTGTCTAAGATACAAACTCAGAATACATCTCAAAACTCAAATACAGTAATCCATAAATACAACTCAAGATGACTGAAAATAAACTATAAGCAAAAACCCTAGCTATCTATGCAACCTCTACTGTCTCCTCTAGGCTAGCAGGCAACCTCCAGGCTATCTGTAAAATTTATCAACGGGTCCAGTCAGGACTGGAGCGAGCACAGTACATCTCAACAGATCATTGCAGGTTAGAAAATATAATCATGCAGTAAAGTAAGATACAGGATCTGAAGGAAATACAGTATGTAAACAGAGAAAGAGAACCGTAATAGAAATATCTACTATAAGTAGAGAGCTAACAGTGGCTAGTGAGTCAGAGTACAATATAAACATGTAAATGGCATAGGAGATTCTGGGAACTATACTATGGAGTGATTCTGGGAACTGCACTACTTGGATATTATTCACATGTTTACTTCTACTCTCCCGTACCCCCAATCAATACACAAGGATCCAACCAGGTTATGTTATGATTCCATGCAAAGGCCCACAAGGAGTGATACATGGATAGCCCATAAATGGGTGATTCTGGAAATGCCCACAATGGGGTGATTCTGGGAATGCCCATAAATGGGTGATTCTGGGAAGACTCTGTGATCATGAGAGTACATGTCACAAGTGATCGAAGAACCGTGAAGCATAGTGATACACCATGTAAGTGAAAGCACATAACATGTAGTATACGATGCTCCCTGAGGGGATAACATCTCAAGAAAGGATCCATATAGTACTAATCCGTGTTACCAACGTGATAGCATCAAGTATAGTAATCTAAAGCAGGAAAATAATTCTAACAGGATATGAAATGATCAGAGAATGTACTCGCCTAATATCTGAATGTCCAAGGTAAAAATACTGTCCGAGGAGAGGTGTCTGGCTCCTAATTAGAACAGCACAAGTCACAACATGTCCAGAAAGGTAATATAAAGCACTACAATGCATTCTACATGAATCTAGGTCAAACTAGGCCAAAGTCAACCCTTGGTCAACTCTGGTCAACTGCACTAGTCAAACTAGGTCAAACTAGGTCATGTCCTAACCCAGCAAGTCTTACTAGGCCTAACCAAGACTATCCTAGCAAGCACACATCAATACAAGGCTATACAAGCCAACATACACCCAACTCTATATAGCATGCAATTATTCAATACTCAAATAGGCAAGAATTCACATTGGATATACACTAGGTAATCTATTACTTTAAGCTATATATGTCTACACATATATACACATGCATATATTGGTATTCAACATTAGGTCTATAATCATGGCATTTCAAATGGTTATATAAACTTATATATTACAACACAATATGCTAACATATATATAATATACATACATAGCTAAGTTAACTATATTCATAAATACTTATTTAAGAAGCTATGTGTGTGTATGTGAACATGGCAAAGGGGCAAGTGAGGGTTAAATGGGCATACATAGTGTATACATATCAAAGAGTGTCAAAGTATAAGTGAACAAAGTGTCAAGTGTGATAGTGTCAACATAGTGTAAGGGGGTACATGAGGTAATATAGGATTTGTGTTAACATAGAACATTACATCTCATTAACTTGTATATTGCGTACATTACATCTATTATTATATTACATTTATGCTTGCATTCATTCATCATTCATTTATTCTCTTGCACTACTATATGCACCATGCATTACATACTATGGAACCTACATATTCATTACAAGTCATACTTATACATGCTTACATTAGATAGGATACTCACACCTCATACATCATTTATTTAACCATTTACACATGCTTTCATTCTCTATTTAATTACATAATGTATATACATTAATATGGGTTAAAATCAAATAGAACATTATATTACACACAAGGGTGCACAAAATGCATATGTCGAATAGTAACTCCTACTAATAATCAATATTGTACCATCTCAGCATGAATTAAAATTTAGGATTAAAGTATGTTATAGATCTATGTGTTAGCTTTCCGAAACTTCAAACAGATCGCGTTTTCGTTTCCGAAAACTCCCGGAATCGCAAAAACACCGAGAACGCGTTTGTCTTTCGTACAGCTGACACTCAAATAATTCTCTAGAAAGTTATAGAAAGAATTAGGCCTATTAATACATGTTTTTCGAAAGCTAACTTCAATACACTTCTTTTAAAAAAAACGGGAGATTAAACGGAGCTTTGAGCTAGAAGTTATGACATTTCTAAGTTAGGGCTGAAATTAAAAACGTGAATAAAAATCATAACGGATTTAGGTAGTGTGAGACAAAAGAACACAAGTATATAACATAATATTTCAAGAACTCACTCTCTACACTAATATATATATATATGAGACACTATAGAACACATCTCCAATACAAAAATATGAGATTAAACATGTAATAATTCATTCATACATAACAACAACACATAGTGTGTCCAAATTTGGGATTTTCCCACATGGACACAACCACAACACAAAGGACACTCCTATGACCTCCAAATGGACACGAAATGGACACAAATAAAGATACAACTATGGGGGTCATTCCTATGGGTTCAAAATAGACCTATATGCATGAGGAAATGAAAAGGAGAAGGGATTTATACCTCCCGGTAGATCGAATCGAAGAAAAGCCTTCCCGGAGCGACACCGACACGTAGAGATTCCAAAAGGATACGAACGAGCTCCGAATCCTCCCAAACTTGGGTAGCTTCCTCCTTGGCTAGAATGGAGAAGGAAAGAAGAAGATTTGGTGGTGAAATGGAAGGATTTGGTGGAGAAATTGCTAGGGATTGCTCTTTAGGAATTTGGGGAAGAACAAGAGAGAGAGTGTGGATGAGAATAATGAAATGAACTTGAGCCTATCCTCTCCCAAAGTGGCTGGCCATATGGGGCTATTTGTCCTATTATGGTAAGGTCCAAAATTCCCCCACTAACCTATTCTATGAGTATTAGGAAAGGGCTAATTGGTTGGGGCTAAATTAGTCATTCTAAAGTCTCTAATCACACTAACCATATCCATAATAATTAGTCTAACCTCTAACTAAAATATTTCTATCATATGGACTAAAATTAATATCATGTGGGCCATGCCTAACTAGTGTGTGGGTCCCACTAGAGTCAAACTACCATCGGGTCTCCGTTTCAAGTCGGATTGAGTTGAAATTCGAACCCGACTCAAATAACCCAAAAACAATATCATAAATAATAAAATAATATCAAAATAATTCAAAGAGGTCAAATGCAAAAATATTCTTAGGCCAGAAATGACTTTAAAATATCATAATCACATGGTTAGGCTCTAGGTCAAACAGTCTCTAGGGTTTCACTGGCAAAACGTCAAAACCACAAGTCATTGATTTAAATAATTTTAAAATAATTTAAAATCACCAAAAATTATATCATGAATTAAATATCATTATTAAAATAATTATAAACACGAAATTTCAAAATTACCCTCATTTGGAAAACTGGGTGCTACAACTCTACCCACTTTAGAAAAATTTCGTCCTCGAAATTTAAGATCGATAGTACTCCTTCTAGAGCCTCTAACCTACCCAATATCTAAGGTAACACTTCCTAACACTGGAATAATAAACGGACATCTAAATAGTGTCAATCTAGGAATACCTCCAACACTGCTCTGCTGTACGGCGGTAATGGAACTTCAATAAAATATGGACTGGAACCTATATCCAAGGGACTGGACCTATTTTAAAGTGGTCTTAACTAAGGATGAAAGGGAACTGATCATAGGCTATAGGTATGCTCAAACTATTATCTTCCTATTAACCATCTATTAATACATTCTATTACCATAGGAACGATGCATTACTAAGACCTATAGGACCCTATCTCTCATAACACATTTATACTCACCAAAAGACTAGTACATCCTATCAAGGCTGATACTATAATCTCTCATAAATCTTATAAGCTACATGTTTATAGACACATATCCCCACATCAAGGACTAACCTATATATATCTACAACTGATACTAATGGGGTGACGTCCCTATTTCCCAACAATCAAGGTCTAAAAAAATTTATCTAAATCATACAATTTGAAGGAATAGTATACAAGGTCAGGGCATACCGTAGCAGTTGGAAGTCTCACCTAGGTACACTAATCATTCTAGGTCAAAACAGTACTATGGTATCAACACACAAACAATCTAGGGTGTCCTAATTGGGAAGGTAAGGGAACAACAATCATCAAGGTTGTAGGGCTGTCTACCATCCTATATAAAAATTGGTCATTAACAAGCAACTAAGAAATTATTAAAAGGTTACTATTCCATAAAATGTCAAAAATTGAAAATTTAGGCACAACAATATCACAAATAGATTTTTGTCTTGACACGATCTAAGTTGATCAATTTCGGGATAAAACGAGATTTGGGCAAGAAGGGAAATCAATGAAATCAAAGTATGAGCATGAGCATCCAATGATGGAGGTTCAGGTCATGATTAAATTTAATTCGACTGAGTACGAATACGAGGTTCATAGGTGATGAAAAGATTTCAAGAAGAATTGTCAAGGCTGTCGCGAATGAGACTCTAGGGTCAAGTTTAACTATGTCTCCATTCTCGTAGATTGATACATGAAAAAGCGAACCAAAGTGCAATAGGTTGATCAGACCATCATGTACCGGTTCTGATTAGACAATATGTTAGTGGGTGGCCACCCAATAAAATATGTCATGACTAAGCTCGAAAATAGATAAGCTTGCAAAACTAAGGCTAATTTAGCAGCACAAGATATAAGGGTGGTAATGATGAAAGGAATTACATAGTCCAAGTTTCTTAACCAACGGGTCAAGTAATCAGATAAGGTACAAGGTTAAGCATCTAAGCAAACAAGTAGAACACCATCACATGTCGGGTCGAAAGAATTGAGTCAGGGCTGGATTTCTAATTAAAATAAGAAGAAATTTAGTATAATGGTAGAGGTTATAGTTTAGCCAGTTGACCAGAAAATCATATCAAGAAAATAGAGTACAAGAAGACGGGTTTTAGTGGGACATGATATACCTACACGAAGGTGAGCTCGTCTAGGTCTTGCATATAAGATTTGTTGGAGGGTAACAGCTAGTATTACATTCCGAATATCAAAGTCACGATAAGGAACGTCAAGGATCTCAATTAGAAAGTGGGAGTTCAAGAGGTGGTAATTAATGCACAAAAATAATGAAGATCGAGTTAGTCATCTGCTTTTGATACTCTTAAGTTCATCTGGTCATAACTTGCCAATCATATCTTTACCTCACCAGTCTCCATATGAAAATTTAACCTTTACTTAAACCCTTACCATGACTACCGTAGGCAATTCTCAATTTCCAAACATCACTCTTGAAGCACAGCCCTCACATTTAGGAATCAACATTAACCATTTATTTAAATTTCCAAGTTCTTTCACCTTGTCTTAAATTTGACCCAAAACCTCTAAATCCCGTTTACGAATTCCTTGAACTTGTTCAAATTGTTCTCCTCGTATTATTTAATTTAAATCTCTAGGCCTAACAAAACTTATCTTCCATCATAAAATCAACTTTCGTATTTTTTTCGACATACACCCTTGAATATTATTCTCCTAAAAATATTTCACAACAATCTCTAAACTTCCATAACTTTGTGTTCTCTCTATCCCTAGTCATTTTCTCGCAACATCTTGTTTAATATCCTTATTAAACACAATTAACTTCTCTTTTCCATTACTAACCTTCTACATAGCCTCAGAGTAAAAGTTTTCCCCAGAATCAATAACCAAGATTTTCTAAGTTCTCAAAACTAGGTTGACCTCTGATATCCTCATTAGTTTTGAATACACCTATAAACTATCTCATAACCCCAAAATTTCTCTAAATGTAATTGTTTCCAGATTGGCAGTATACATCTCTTTATTCTATTCGAGACTTCTACCACATTTCTATCTCAAGTTTCCATATGGAACACTCCACATTTGATTTCCTTTAGATCATCATAAAATAACCATTTACGTCTTCAATGAGCTACATAATTTACGTCACTTCCTTAGCCTTCCCCATGCAAAAGATACGAAGATTCAAGGGTTTCAAAGTACATCTGGTAGGGACGACAAGATATGGGTAATTAATGTAATGAGACAGAGTTTAAGATAAGAGGTAAATAAAAATACAAGGGAATAATGGCGAGAATGAATAATGAAGATATGTTCCTTCTCATCGGTTCAAACGAGAGGAACCCATCAAGCTTAAATTCAATAGCAAGGAATGAGGGTGAATCCAAACAAGAGGAAAAGGAATTCCAATTGAAGTTCAAAATGAGTTTCTCAGGGGTCATCCCAGAAATCTCTCAAAGAATCCTAAGTGTGATTAAGTACCTTGGATTTGAAAATATTAATCTAAATACAAAATTAAATCAACAACTACAAAATTTTATCAAAATCATCAACTAATACCAGGATTCAAAGTTCTACAATGAATCCACAAAATCAAATTCAAATCAAGGAAAAAGGTGAATCAAAACAAGGAAAAGGAGTTTAAATCGGAATTCAAAATAAGATTCTCAAGGGTCATCCCAGGAATCTCTCAAGGAATCCTAACAGTGATTGAGTATCCTCTCATCCTAACATCTTAATTTATATATCCTATAGCAGGCTCGTAGTAGTATAACTAAGTCATTGCGCTACTACGAAATCGCACTAATGCGAATCTCGACCTGCATGGGCCACCACTAAAAACGTGTCACGATCTGCACCCTAGAGTTAGGGCACAAGAACGTAACAACGCCCAGCCTACGCCGCAGTGTCGGCGGTAGAACGCTGTCCTAGGTCTCAATGCATCTAACAGTATAAGACTAAACAGTTTATACTTCCCGAATGGGGGTGACATAGCAGAATGTAAACTCAATCACATCTAAGGTAGAGCATAAAGGAAGATAAATAAAACATGAGATCGAAAAGAAATACAACTGATAGAAGTCTAAGTGTCTAAGATACAAACTCAGAATACATCTTAAAACTCAAATACAGTAATCCATAAATACAACTCAAGATGACTGAAAATAAACTATAAGCAAAAACCCTAGCTATCTATGCAACCTCTATTGTCTCCTCTAGGCTAGCAGGCAACCTCCAGGCTATCTGTAAAATTTATCAACGGGTCCAGTCAGGACTGGAGCGAGCACAGTACATCTCAACAGATCATTGCAGGTTAGAAAATATAATCATGCAGTAAAGTAAGATACAGGATCTGAAGGAAATACAGTATGTAAACAGAGAAAGAGAACTGTAATAGAAATATCTACTATAAGTAGAGAGCTAACAGTGGCTAGTGAGTCAGAGTACAATATAAACATGTGAATGGCATAGGAGATTCTGGAAACTATACTATGGAGTGATTCTGGGAACTGCACTACTTGGATATTATTCACATGTTTACTTCTACTCCCCCGTACCTCCAATCAATACACAAGGATCCAACCAGGTTATATTATGATTCCATGCAAAGGTCCACAAGGGGTGATACATGGATAGCCCATAAATGGGTGATTCTGGGAATGCCCACAATGGGGTAATTCTGGGAATGCCCATAAATGGGTGATTCTGGGAAGACTCTGTGATCATGAGAGTACATATCACAAGTGATCGAAGAACCGTGAAGTATAGTGATACACCATGTAAGTGAAACGCACATAATATGTAGTATACGATGCTCCCTGAGGGGATAACATCTCAAGAAAGGATCCATATAGTACTAATCCGTGTTACCAATGTGACAGCATCAAGTATAGTAATCTAAAGCAGGAAAATAATTCTAACAGGATATGAAATGATCAGAGAATGTACTCGCCTGATATCTGAATGTCCAAGGTAAAAATACTATCCGATGAGAGGTGTCTGGCTCCTAATTAGAACAGTACAAGTCACAACATGTCCAGAAGGGTAATATAAAGCACTACAATGCATTCTACATGAATCTAGGTCAAACTAGGCCAAAGTCAACCCTTGGTCAACTCTGGTCAACTGCACTAGTCAAACTAGGTCAAACTAGGTCATGTCCTAACCCAGCAAGTCTTACTAGGCCTAACCAAGACTATCCTAGCAAGCACACATCAATACAAGGCTATACAAGCCAACATACACCCAACTCTATATAGCATGCAATTATTCAATACTCAAATAGGCAAAAATTCATATTGGATATACACTAGGTAATCTATTACTTTAAGCTATATAGGGTTAAATGGGCATACATAGTGTATACATATCAAAGAGTGTCAAAGTGTAAGTGAACAAAGTGTCAAGTGTGATAGTGTCAACATAGTGTAAGGGGGTACATGAGGTAATATAGGATTTGTGTTAACATAGAACATTACATCTCATTAACTTGTATATTGGGTACACTACATCTATTATTACATTACATTCATGCTTGCATTCATTCATCATTCATTTATTCTCTTGCACTACTATATGCACCATGCATTACATACTATGGAACCTACATATTCATTACAAGCCATACTTATACATGCTTACATTAGATAGGATACTTACACCTCATACATTATTTATTTAACCATTTACACATGCTTTCATTCTCTATTTAATTACATAATGTATATACATTAACATGGGTTAAAATCAAATAGAACATTATATTACACACAAGGGTGCACAAAATGCATATGCCGAATAGTAACTCCTACTAATAATCAATACTGTATCATCTCAGCATGAATTAAAATTTAGGATTAAAGTATGTTATAGATCTATGTGTTAGCTTTCCGAAACTTCAAACGGATCACGTTTTCGTTTCCGGAAACTCCCGGAATCGCAAAAACACCGAGAACGCGTTTGTCTTTCGTACAGCTGACACTCAAATAATTCTTCAGAAAGTTACAGAAAGAATTAGGCCTATTAATACATGTTTTTCGAAAGCTAACTTCAATACGGTTCTTTAAAAAAATGGGAGATTAAACCGAGCTTTGAGCTAGAAGTTATGACATTTCTAAGTTAGGGCTGAAATTAAAAACGTGGATAAAAATCATAACGGATTTAGGTAGTGTGAGACAAAAGAACACAAGTATATAACATAATATATCAAGAACTCACTCTCTACACTAATATATATATGAGACACTATCGAACACATCTCCAATACAAAAATATGAGATTAAACATGTAATAATTTATTCATACATAACAACAACACATAGTGTGTCCAAATTTGGGATTTTTCCACATGGACACAACCACAACACAAAGGACACTACTATGACCTCCAAATGGACACGAAATGGACACAAATGGAGATACAACCATGGGGGTCATTCCTATGGGTTCAAAATAGACCTATATGCATGAGGAAATAAAAAGAAGAAGGGATTTATACCTTCCGGTAGATCGAATCGAAGAAAAGCCTTTCCGGAGCGACACCGACACGTAGAGATTCCAAAAGGACGCGAACGAGCTCCGAATCCTCCCAAACTTGGGTAGCTTCCTCCTTGGCTAGAATGGAGAAGGAAAGAAGAAGATTTGGTGGTGAAATGGATGGATTTGGTGGAGAAATTGCTAGGGATTGCTCTTTAGGAATTTGGGGAAGAACAAGAGAAAGAGTGTGGATGAGAATAATAAAATGAACTTGAGCCTATCCTCTCCCAAAGTGGCTGGCCATATGGGGCTATTTGTCCTATTATGGTAAGGTCCAAAATGCCCCCAATAACCTATTCTATGAGTATTAGGAAAGGGCTAATTGGTTGGGGCTAAATTAGTTATTCTAAAGTCTCTAATCACACTAACCTTACCCATAATAATTAGTCTAACCTCTAACTAAAATATTTCTATCATGTGGACTAAAATTAATATCATGTGGGCTATGCCTAACTAGTGTATGGGTCCCACTAGAGTCAAACTACCCTCGGGTCCCCGTTTCAAGTCGGATTGAGTTGAAATTTGAACCCGACTCAAATAACCCCAAAACAATATCATAAATAATAAAATAATATCAAAATAATTCAAAGAGGTCAAATGCAAAAATATCCTTAGGCCAGAAATGACTTTAAAATATCATAATCACATGGTTAGGCTCTAGGTCAAACAGTCTCTAGGGTTTCACTAGCAAAATGTCAAAACCACAAGTCATTGATTTAAATAATTTTAAAATGATTTAAAATCACCAAAAATTATATCATGAATTAAATATCATTATTAAAATAATTATAAACACAAAATTTCAAAATTACCCTCATTTGGAAAACTGGGTGCTACATTACTCAGCATGTTAAGATAGTCGCCGCAACAACATTCAAGATTACATGTCAGGTTTACTTATCAATATTACTTATTTTGTCTAGTTACTTGTCAAGAGTGCACCACGACGAGTCACTATATAAGAGTTATTCATGTCGTGTTACTTGTTAAGACTGCACCACGGCGGGTCACTATCAAGAGTTATCATGTAAAGCTATATTACCATGCCGTGTTTAGGGTTAAATTAAGACAAGTTATGCTCAAGATTCACAATCATCAAATCAGGTAGTCACAAGTTAGGCTGAGTACAAGGTGTAAGCAATTTAAAACATAAAATAATATAATAATAAAAGAACATGTAAGGGGCAAGGGAATGGGGCCAAGGAAGCATGTGGCCAAGGCATGCGGTCCGCAGGACCAAGGAGGTCCGTCGGACAAAATGGGACAGGAACTCATGCGGCCAAAGACTCATGCGGTCTGCAGGATGCAAGCAGCCAAGGACTCATGCGGCCAGACTCATACGATCTGCACGACCAAGGCGGTCCGCAGGGCGCATGCGGCCGAGGACTCATGTGGTCTGCAGGACCAAGGCGGTCTGCAGGGTGCATGCGGCCGAGGACTAATGCGGCCAGACTCATGCGGTCCGCAGGGCGCATGCAGCCAAGGACTCATGCGGCCAAAGACTCATGCGGTCCGCAGGATCAAGGCAGTCTGCAGGACGCATACGGCCGATGACTCATACGGCCAGACTGCTCATTTTCTCCAAGAATCCGAAAGAGATGGCCATGGAGTTCATGATTTCCAAGCTTCGTAAATCCTTCGATTTTAGTCGAAATCTGGACTCCAATGGTCAAAATAGAGTAGAACGAAATTCTCTACAACATGGAATAACTAGATTTTGAAAACAAGTAAGTTTGATAGATCAAAACCAAAAAAAACCAAAAATGACATAAACTTAGATCTACAAGAAAATATCCACCAAATTGAAAAATGTCGAGTTCTAAAGTGTCATAGAATCATGTAAGAAAGACAATAGAACAAATAGAATTAGGTTCCTCTATGAAGCAAGTTACACTTGCTTAGGATTTCTTGGTAGGTGGAAAGAGTTATGAGAAAAAAGAAAAAGTAATAAAGAGTAAAGGAAGAGAGAGAAAGTAGTTGGGGGTTTATAAAGATAGGGGATGGTTCAACATGTTGAACCAACAATCAAAATAAACCAAACCAAGCGATCCATAACAAGTCAAGTTGGACCAAACCAACCCAAGGTCAACCCTAGTCAAGATACATCAAGGCAAGCCATAAGAAATACGAAAATACAGTCAATAAAATACGGATCAAAATTTGTATACGTATACTAAAAATACGTATAACGGAAAACAAGAGTGACAATCACTAGGCCCTTCGTGATCATCTCCTGTCATAAACATTGTCTGCACGTGGGAAGAGATGGATGGGACCGTAGAGGATGTGCTTTCCATTTCGTACCCTCGTACAGAGAAATCGTCGGAGAACATCGGAATGTCCTTCTCCTCGGACTCAGAAGGGGTGCTACCCCCTGCGCAGGAAGCTGCATCATCTTGGCGAAGGCGGCTACCCTCGAGGACGTCCAAGTCTGTTGCATAATTCCAGTGGATCGCTACCCCCTACGCATCTTCTTGGAACACCGGGTTGTCGCATACGTTCAAGGGACTACCACCCCCGGCTTCGTTCACCCCCAGGGACATAGAGGATGAACCCCCGGGTGTCAGAAGCTTCTTTATTGAATGGGTGCCTAGGTAGACACTCCCTGTGATCGTCGGCGACAATCCTCCAGATAAGAGTTTTCTTGCCGTGCTGGCTGAGGTTGTCGAGCTGGAGGAGCCTGTCTTCTTTCCTCCCTTGCCGACAGGAACCTTCCGAGTTGAATTACAGAAGGTGAAAGGAAATTCCTCGTCTCCCAAAATTTGTACTTGTTTCTCGAGTTGTCGTCGGACAGGTGTTGGCTGGTGCAGTCGTTGGAAGACGGACTGTCGGTCTTTAGGTGCTGCCGACTTGTTGCAGCAGCAGTTGATGACAACTTGGGTACAGTGATGTCCTAGAGAGGGATTGCCACATGCCAAGGTTGTCTCTCTCTTTTTGCGTTTGTGGATTCTTTTTTTTATTAAGTCTCAGTTCCTAAAGACAGATATTATTGATAAGAATCATAGGTTTCAGCATCAACTTTGAGCCAGAAACAGAAGAAGAAACAAAGGCTCTTTGTATGGCCTCACATTAAGCCAAGTGCACCACCTCTCTTTCAATCAAATTTAGACTGATTCCTTTATCCTCAAAGATATCATCTCAAGAAACTTCAAGCCTCCTTGGAAGATAGCTTACCTCATCATCATTTTATTGCCCAGAGTTCCACCTTCGGTTTCAGTTATGCATGCTCTCAGAGAAGGCAATCGGCTTGTCCCTAGCATCTTTTTCCCACTTCTCGTAAATCGAGGGCAGATTGATCTACCTTTACATCCATTTTGTGGGACCGGGTATCCTGAGCGTATGGGTCTATAGGTATCATATTTGCTCCCTGATCTGAGGCAAGTAAAAGCAATTGCTCTCGATCATTGTAGGGAGTCTTTTGGGACCTACCCAGTCCGTTTGCCGCAGAGGTCTGGAAATAGGAGGTTCTGTACAGCTTTCCATCAGGGGCCCGTGTAACAGTTAATGGTATCCGCTGACGATCAACAGATTGGACAGTTGATTGGACTTATTGAGCCTGCACTGCCCTAGACTTCTTCGACTTAGCACCCAAAGATGCGTAGTAGGAAGATTTCTAGTTGAAAGCTTCAACATTCTTAATGGACCTTATCGGGTCTGGTCTGCATGAGAGACGGTCAAAGACAGAGCTTCTGACAGGGCCGTATGGGGCATCCTGTTTGCTGCCAGGATTGGTTGCCGCATAGGTCATCTGTCTGCGGCCGTATGGAGCATCCTGTCTGCGGCCAGGATTGGCTGTCTTATAGACAATCTGCCTGCGGCCACCTTTCTTATGCGACCTCTTCTTCGACCGTATGAGTTTTCCTTGTGCCCCCAAAAGTCTAGCATCATAATGTTTTCCTCTGCCAGATTTGGGGACAGCGGGGTCCTCTGCGGTTCGAAGCGAGGCCGCATGAGAGCTTTGGTCGCCGTCTTGAGTGGCGAGAGGAGTTCCTTCCAGAGCCTGTCAAGGGGCAGTGATCTTGGGCCTCCGTGTCCTGCGGGCTCTTTTCGGGTTGGCTCACTTCTGTGCTGGACTGGTGCTTCCATCGGAGAGCATTTCCTCGAATGCTTGTTTATCAAAGCAAACAACAAGCATCTGCTGCGTAGAGCCGAGCTTGGACGTGTCGGATTGCGTCACCAATTTCTCATCGGTAGAGAAAGAAGTCTCCAGCATAGTCGCCATCGTGTTTGTCATTAATTATCAAAACAAGAACTACAGAGGAACTGGATTTGGTTGCAAACTTCGTAAGTACAAAAGAGAGCCTAGAAAGAAATCCTAGGAAATAATCTAAGTACAATTGTTTAGTTTTGATTCTGGGAGGGTGACCGGTGGAGGCTCGGGAGAATTGTAGAAACTCTGCCTTACTCCTTGGACTATCGGACACAGTCTTTGCTCTTGAGGAAATGCTCTTATTTTTTTCCAGTCCTTAGCATGGGTGTGGTACCCTATTATTTATAATAATTTCGGGATAAAGCATATTTTAGGTCGCATAGATGGTCTCGTGTCCACGTGGCTGTAACAGCACACGAAGACTCGTTCTTTGGCTGCCAGCTGGTGGTTTGTTGAGATTTCTTTGTTGCAGCAAATCTAGGTGGTTGAGACTTGGTCAACTTTCCACGTTCCCTATCACAAAATAGAATCAATCTGTTTGAGATAGCAAATGAGGGGCCGCATAGAGTTTAGGGTATTTTGGACCGCATAGGTCTTCTTTGTCCTCTAGTGCTCGGCCATGCTGGGCCGCATAAGACTCATGCGGCTCAGGTCATAATTTTCCTTAACCACATGTCCTACCAGTAGTGCCACCAGTCCGCATGAAGTTTGGAGACTTTTGGGCCACATAGATCATGCAGTCTTGGCGAACTTCTCGGTCATACTTTGTCATTCTGGGCCGCATAAGGCTCATACAGCTTAGCTCGCAGTCTCCCTGGCCGCATAGCACCCCTGCGGACCATGCCTCAGACCGTATAAACTCTCAGACACGTAGGCCCTATGCTCAGGTACGTGGGCTCTATGTCTGGTGACATGACACTTCTTTTATTTTTAGAAAGGTTACGCCTTATCTTCATCTTTTTGTCAGGATGTGTCAGAGTTGTCAGAGTTGTCAGCTTTGTCAGAGGAGCTTCTGTGGCTGATCAGTTTGGCCGCATAAGTAGCTCTTCCTTCTGCGGCCCGAATCAGTTTGGTCGTATTTTAATATAATCAATCTGTTTGAGACATCAATGATGGACCGCATGGAGTTTGGGATATTTTGGACCGCAGAGTTTGTCATTTTCTGCGGACCAAATTAACTTGGCCCAGAGCACCCATGCGGTTAGCTTTGTAATGTGATCCGCATGAACCCTATCTTTTCCATGCTTCTACAACACCCATTGACTGATCACGTACCAACTAGAGTTTCAAACACTATATATACATATGTCACCATGACAAATATATTTTTCATATGATAGACTATGATTTGACATGCTTTTTTAGCACATCTTTCTCATTCCATGCTTAGTATGTATAGTTTGTAGAACCAGTACTTGCTCCCTTCCTGACAGAAAACGTTGCAGGCATACTTTCTGAGGAAGAAATGCTCTGTGACTCTTACTATGGACCCGCTGTAGAGGACCAAGTCATTGCTTCCGAGGAAGTCCCCGCAGGGAACCTCGTTTAGTTGCCTTGATCTTAGTTCTCCTTTGGTATTTTAGTGTGTTAAGAACAGTTTTGACTCCACGTTTGTCACTGGACTTTGTCTCTAGTTTTATATACTTTGGAAGTGTAATAATTAAAATCTGAACTTATTTGCTTTCGCTTATAGATTATGTGTTGTGATGAACTTTTAAAATGTGATATTAGAACTGTTAGTACCTTAGATCCTTTACTGTCTATTCTTAGAACAGCTTACTACACTATAACACAAGCGTAGGCTGGACATGGTCCGTTCGGCCCAACAATTTGGGTAACGGATCGTGATAGCAGTAGTTTTGGAAGGGACCCCACAAAAAAAATGGTGATTATAGAGGATGTTGTTTGGAAGGCATATTTTGACGATGTGATATTTGTAATTTTTGACAGGCACAATTTTCATAGTAGGTGTTTTTTTGTTGATTATCTTAATATTTTATTTTTAGCATCACGAGGCATCAAAAGACACATCGGTCAAATACTATGACGAGTTGAGCTTGATATTTGGAAAAGTTTGTGCTATTGGAAATCTTGCAGTGGCAAGAGATTCTCAAGGTCATTTTATTGGTATTTTATCATGGTATTCCAACAACTTATCTTCGAACCAAGCATGCAAGCTGAAATCAAGCAATTCACCATTGTATCATCCTCGCAAAGAAGTTGAAAGGAAATTCAGTTATCATCGAAGGAGATCAGAATTTTCAAAGGTGAAAAGTCTCTTATTCCGTAGAAGTTGCAACATGTGATTTAGATTATTCAGGATGATATACATCATTCCAATATGGTTTATCTTGCCTAGTGCAACTATATCTTGTACTGGTTCTAATGTTCAAATGAATAATTTTCCTTAAAAAAGTTTAAACATAATTTCAATATTAAATATATTTAGATATAATATATGTTCATGTAGTTTATGTGGTAGTTAAAAATGTTTTAGAAGTTTTTTTAATATTTTTACGACTATTATAAAGGCATTGCAAAAGTTATTCGGGGCTGTCCAGTTGCTATTTACAAGCTTGTCACTAAATTTTTTTTACTAAGAGGTTGTCCACTATGAATACATGGTTGTTAAAATTTCTACAGTCCTACTAATATAATGGACTGCCAATTTTTTTGACAGATCCCACTCGATAATGGATACATGACTGTAAAAAAAATTCTACAATCCTAACAACATAAAGGACAATAGAAAATTATATCTTCCTCACTGGATCTAGGATATATATTAGCTGTTAAATTTTTTACAGTCCATTATATTGATAGTAGTGTCAAAAATTTGACAGTCCTGTATCCGTAGTGGACAGGCCCTTAGTAATTTTTTTGAGTGACAAACTTTTAAATATCTGGACAGCTCTGAGTAACTTTTGCAGTGACTTTATACTTTACCTTTTTTATTTAATAGAGGATATGATATACAAATGATTATATCAGTTTTTTTGGGCGATGACGAGAAGTCTTTTGCAGAGCGTACGGTATCCCGAGCCCTGGGAATAAATCTACTGTACCCGTATTCGTTACCTCGCCTCGAGGCGAGCGTTCGTATGCATGCGATCGGTCCGTAGATGTACCTCGACTCAGGTACAGGTGTCACGACCCGCACCCAGTGTAGGGGCACGAGAAGTGGGTACGTCCAGCCTACGCCGCAGTGTCGACTGTAGAACGCTGTCCTAGGTCACTATCACAACTAAATACAATATGATATACTCTCTGAACGGAGGACAAATCACATAAGGTACAACTCAATCACAAATCTAGAGATGGAAATAGCACGATATGATAAATATAAAATCTCAAAAGAAAACATACAACAGAAGGAAAGTCTAAGTGTCTAAACGACACAACATCACAAACATCCAGAATTAATACAACTCTAAAGTCAATACAAATAACATAATAAAAATAAGATAAAGCCTAGCTAATCTAGTCTAAGCAGTAGGGATGACGTCCTCAGCTAGAGCTGGATCCTCTTGTGGGTCCAACTCACAGGTGTCGTCTAGATGGGCCCCATAGTAGGTTGGGTAGAAGTCCTCAGTATCATCTGTAATATTTTCAACAGATCCAGTCAGGACAAGAGCGAGCACAGTACATCTCACGCAGTTCATATCATGGCAGGAAATATAAAGCATGCAAAAGAGTAAGATACATGAACTGTAAGAAGATGTACATAAAAATGAGAGATATTTGTAAACTAGAAATATATACATGATAAGTATGAACTGTAAGTGGCTAGTGATTTAGAGCACAATATGGTTATGTAAACAGGTTAGGTTATACAATAAAATGGGAATCCATTATACATGAGGGTACAATGGACATATACAATATTTTATGCAATAGGAAATTTGATCGCATAACCATTTCCTACTCACCCTCCCCAATCAATACACAAGGATCCAGTCAAGTTATGTTATTGCACACAAAGTATAGTTGTACACGATGATCATGTGAGCACATAAGAGTACACAATTTTACACGATTTGTACATAAATAACACGAATACAAGGAGTACACGATGCCCATGATAAAGTACACGAACATGAAATACTCGATGTATCATATAAGGAGATAACATCACATGAAACATCCATATAATACTAATCCGTGATAACAATCGTGACAGCATCAAGTAAAGTGATCTAGAGCAAGAATATAAGTCGTGACAAGTATGAAACGATCAGAGAATGTACTCGTCTGCGATCTGAATGTCGGTGAGAATACATGGTCCGAAACGAGGTATCTGAGTCCTATTTAGAGTAACACAAGTCATGATGTATACAAAGGGGTTATAAATGAAGTGTACAATGCATCTACATAATTTTTAGGTCAATCTAGGTCAAGTCAACTCTTGGTCAACTCTGGGTCAAACCAAGTCAACATCTAGTCAAACTAGGTCAACAACAAGGCTATCTTGGTCAACTGGTCAAACGTAGGCTATCAAGGGTCAATTTGGTCAATGGTCAACTATTTGTCAACTTTAGGGTTTGTTTAACTAAGTCAATTGGTCACTATTGACTCGATGTTGACTTTTGATCAACTCTAGTCAACTTGAACTATTTGGTCAAACTTTGATCAATTCTAGTCAAATTAGCCTATTAGGTTCAATACCAAGTCATTCTAGGTCTAACAAGTCAAGTGTAAGTCTAAAACCAACTACAACACATAGCCTAGTCAAACTAGGTCAATCTTAGTCAACTAAGTCAAACTCTCTATAAGTTCAATTAGGCCTATTAGGGTCAAATCTAGGTCATGCTAGTCTAACATCTATATATACTCTAATATATGTATATACCTTTCCCACATGATAACTCATATCACAAACAACTAATACCCCTAACTTAATATTATGCAACACTATTTACATATATACTAGCAAGACCCCACATTACTCAAGCCTGTATGTATACATACACCATCACAAATATAGCCTAAACTCTATATACCAAACCCATATGTAAACTAAGATATGTATACCATATATCTATACATGGCTGAAATACAACCCACACACCTACCCAACACATTACACATGTTTTAGATCTCAGGGAAAACTGACATAAACCCCACATATGTATATATATACAACACATGATACCAAACCCCCACATCAAAAAAAATAGGACAAGTAACCTATATATATGTATATATGTATAATTCCAACTGTCACATATCAACCCCAAACTGAAACAAACCCAAACTGGTACACTGTATACCTAAGGCTCAGAATCTGAGATCAACTCAAGTTCATACCATTTCAGTGATACATATTCTCAGGTTTCAACATCAACCCACATACATAGGTGCATACTCTAGTAATATATAGACACACACATACAGTAAATACATACATACAAATATACAAGCATACAAATATACTTATATATGTATATACTCAGAGATAAACTAACAATTTGTATTCGAAATCCCCAAACCCCAGTTTTTGCAATATCAATAAACTCACTATTTTCACATGAATTCGAACCCAAAAAAAATGATAAACCCAAATCAGTTACATACAGAGGTGAGTCACCATGTACTCGTGTAGGGGGGTCTATTCGTGTCCATACAGTCGAGAATCGTATCCAATTTGTGTACCAAAACCTGGTCGAACACAGTGACAGAGACTGTGTTAAGCACAGTCTCGTACTGAGGTGTCGAATGCAATTGGACACGACACGTGAGTCCTCGTGTCTCGTGGTCGTGTCCTAAGGTAGACTAGGTCTAGATGAACGTGTCCAACAGCCTACATCGTGTCCAAGTGCATCATGTCGTGTGATGCAACCACATATCAATAAGAAAACTGTACGTGTGTGCATCATCGTATTGCCATGTCGAGCCACATTGGACACGACACGTCGCACGAGAGGCCACGTGCTCATGTCCATGCATAGCCTAGGTGTAGGGCTACACATTCGAGTCTCTGACACGAGTCCACATTATATCTGCACGCGATACGAAGGCCGTGTCAGAAGCCACTGTTCGCGTGGGTGTAGACAGTGTAAGTTCAGTACAGGCTCATTTTCGTTTTCGACACGACACGTGGTGTTGTGAAACTCGAGGGGGCTTGTCAGTGGCTGCCCCCACCTCCGTACCAAGTGGCACGTGTCTACGTGGCGTGTCGTATCCGCAAACAGAGTCGGGTAGCAGGACACAGCACGAGGGTGTTACAAGTTTAAAATAATCAAAATTAAATTAATTAAAAATCACTAAAAATCATAACATGAATTAAATCCTAATATTGAATAATCAAAATTATAAAAGTTTAAAATTATCCTTATTTTAGAAAATTGAGTGTTACAAGTCTACCCCTCTTAGAAGAATTTCGTCCTCGAAATTTAGGTTGGTCGTACTCCTTCTATGTCAAACCTCCAATCAATCAAAGTCTCTAAATCATACAATTCGGTAATCATATGCGTCTGTCCAAAATTATGATACTCAGAATCTTCGTCAAATTAGTAAGCAAGGCTACGATATATCATAGAGTCCCCAACTAAGGTACATACCTCTATAATTATGGTATTTAAAATTTTTGCATTGCCGCATGCTTGGTTGTGAAAAACTTAAATTTCTACATCCGAGAAATACGTCCAAAATCAGACTATATATCCTCACCATGTCAGCTAATATGACTGTAGAAGATTCTAGATCCCATAACTGAGGTGACCTAGCCCATACGATTTATCTCAGTAGAAATCAAATCATCATTAAATACTAAGTATCCAATTTATCAACAAGCAGAAAAAGGTAGACAGTAACTGTCGGAATCAAATTCCGAATCGAATTTCAAGATAGTTTATAATAAGGTAAAGGTAGGAATGGAATCGAAAAGAACAGAACCTGCAAGCATCCCTCCTACTGCCTGTGCATCCTCGACTGTCATGGAAAAATATTGCCCCTGCTGGCCTCCTCCTCTGGCATGCTGCTGATGCTGGACAACCCTCTTCTGTCCTGTCGGAGCCCTAGCTCCTGCTGTTGCCTGAGCTAATGGTGTCGGGTTCTTGGGACACTCCCTACACTGATGTTCCGCTGAACCACAAAGTAAACACATACCCAGCCTCTTTCTGCAGTCGTTCCACCAATGATCTGCCTTCTTGCAGAAGTTACACATAGCATCCTGCCGCTGTCTGGGTGCTTGCTGGAAATAGATACGTCCCTGATCCTGATGCTGCTGCTGAACAGGCCTCTGCTGCTGCTGCTGAATCTGTACATGAGGCCTCTTGGCCGAACCTCCGCTGCCACTAGCTCCGTAAAAGTCCTGACCTCTCTTCAGTTTCAGTCCTAGGTCGTCCTCTGCTGCTATGGCTCCTGCTAGGATCTTTGCGAAAGTAGAATCTCGGTCACTCTTGGTCAAGGACCGGACCTCCCTGATCAAACATTTGCGAAACTTCCTCGCCTTCGTCATCTTGCTCAGATCCTCAATAAATCTGCTCAGCCGACAGAACTCTCCTGCATACTCCTCGACTGTCTGGTTCTCCTGAACCAGACTCTAGAACTGCTGCTCTATGCCTCCCAGTGCTACGTCTGGAAAGAACTTCTCCTTGAACAGCTTCTTGAAGGTTGTCCAAGTCTGTCCCTCGGTTCCTACTATGGGGTCTGTCTGGTACCATGTCCTGGCAAGGTCCTGCATCTGACTTCCAGCTGCCTCTATCTGAAGTCGGGCTGGTATTTCCGTTAGCCGGAATATCTCTTCGATATGCTCGATCCAATCGTCGACATATAGGACCCCTTCTGTGCCTCGAAAGTCCCTAGGACGCATCTTCTGGAAATCCTGGATGTCTAGCGTCCGCTGCTGATACTGCTGGATCTGGCCTTCCTGTGGCTATGCAGTCACCCGGTCCACGGTCGTCCTGACCAGCTGGTGGGCATCGTCTATACCCTGACGGAAGTCAACAGTCTGGCGCTGTTGCTGCTGCTGAAGTGACTCCAAGATTCGCTCCACTAAGGAAAAGAGGTGTGTAGTGTCAACCAATCTCGCAGGTGGCTGCTGCTGCGACTGAAGCACCTCAGGAATAACTGGGGTTGACCTCCAAACAGGTGGAAGAATAAGGGAAGCTACGGTATCAGGAATCTGATGAGCCGGACGAGAGGTGGCAGACCTCTCGATAGTATCCTCCTGGCCGGGGCGATGAGATCGTGTCTCTATAACCATCCTGAAGACAGACCAAACAAGGAAATCAATACTGAGAAGGAAGTGATATAATCAAAGGAGGACAGTTTATTTCAAAGGGAAGCAAAATTTCAACAAGAATTTTAGAAGGCAAGAATTTAGATAAGAGTTTTTCCTAGATGTGATTGAGTACCTCAAAACTTATATCATATATCCTACCACAGGCTGTAGTGATACTCTAGTTCGAGTACCACTACGAAATCGTACTAGTTGCGACTCTCGAGACCTGCATGGGCCACTACTAAAAACGTGTCACGACCCACACCCAGTATAGGGGCACGAGAAGTGGGTACGTCCAGCCTACGCCACAGTGTCGACGGTAGAATGTTGTTCTAGGTCACTATCACAACTAAATACAATATGATATACTCTCCGAACGGAGGACAAATCACATAAGGTACAACTCAATCACAAATCTAGAGATGGAAATAGCACGATATGATAAATATGAAATCTCAAAAGTGAACATACAATAGAAGGAAAGTCTAAGTGTCTAAACGACACAACATCACAAACATCCAGAAATAATACAACTCTAAAGTCAATACAAATAACACAATGAAAATAAGATAAAGCCTAGTTAATCTAGGCTAAGCAGTAGGGATGACGTCCTCAGCTAGAGCTGGATCCTCCTGTGGGTCCAACTCACAGGTGTCGTCTAGATTGGCTTCATAGTAGGTTCGGTAGAAGTCCTCAATATCATTTATAATATTTTCAACAGGTCCAGTCGGGACAGGAGCGAGCACAGTACATCTCACGCAGTTCATATCATGGCAGAAAATATAATACATACAAAAGAGTAAGATACATGAACTGTAAGAAGATGTACATGAAAACGAGAGATATTTATAAATTGGAAATATATACATGATAAGTATGAACTGTAAGTGACTAGTGATTTAGAGCACAATATGGTTATGTAAACAGGTTAGGTTATACAATAAAATGGGACTCTATTATATACGAGGGGACAATGGACATATACAATATTTTATACAATAGGGAATTTGATCGCATAACCATTTCCAACTCACCCTCTCCAATCAATACACAAAGATCCAGTCAAGTTATGTTATTGCACACGAAGTATAGTTGTACACAATGATCATGTGAGCACATAAGAGTACACGATTTCTGCAACACCCACTTTTCTAAAATGAGTATAATTTTGAAATTTTGTAATTATAATCATTTAATAATAATATTTAAAACCATATTGTGATTTTTAGTGATTTTTAATTAATTTAAAACTATTTAAAATGTTGAATGGTAATTTTGATGGTTAACTAGTTAAACCCTAGTTTTGCTAAGCCTAGAGACTAACCATGACCAAGGGAGCCTAGTCATGTGATTAGAATGTCATATTATACTTTTTAGCCTAAGGGTATTTTGGTCATTTTGATAATTTTGTGAAATTGTAATTGGCATTAATTAAATATTGTGCCAATTGAATTGTTAGAGACTAACCTAGAAGCTTAACCTAATCTAGATTATTCTTGAGATTAGAATCATGGTTAGAACATTCCTACTAAGTGCCAAGGTTAGTAATATATAGATATTCCTAAGTAGGATATTTATTCCTTAGGATATTTGTGAAAAAGAAGGCCTTAGGACTAACTGAACTAATAGAAAGGCTTAGAATTGGGTGGACAAGCCTTAGCCACTCATCTACATCTAAAACTAACCCTAATTCACTATTGTGGTAGCCACAAATAGATATTCTCCTCTCCTATAAAGAATCCTTAAGAAACACTTGCCTCTTTTACACCTACATAGAACCCTAGTTGTTCTTCCCCAAATTCTTTCTCCTAATATCCAAATTGAGTCCAAATTGATTCTAATCAATTGCATCATCACCCTCTACCATAGTGGAAGCTAGTAGAGACTTGCTAGCAAGGATTTGGAGTGCTTTGGACAATTGGAGTTCAAGGGGAAAATACTCATTTTTACCTTTGCATTGAGATATACTCTCAATAGGTAAATACCATGAAACCTATATTAAATTATGTTTTCTTTTCATTGATGCATGCATATAGGTATACCCTAGTTGTAGAGTTAGTTTGGTGCAAGGTAGTGTCCATTTCGTGTCCGTATCGGACACGTATCAGTGTCTTTAAAAGAGTGTTTGATTAAAATTTTGTAAGAAATTAATATTGTTAATTTTAAAATCTAATTAAACAGATTTACAGCCTAATATGTGAATAACAATAATCGTGAGGACTGAGCACGATTTGGGATCATATTCGTGTCCAAAATAGACACACACCTCATGCACGAGACACCGCACAGGGTTCGTGCGGCTCTCCTGCTGCTCGGGGTCGACACAGGACACGACACGGCACGAGACACCACAAAAATTAATGGAGACGTGGGGACAATGTCTGAGAACATGCCTCCAAAGTTTTATTGGGATTCTTCGAGTGGTTCGAGAGAAAATCAACCTGCACTGATTTTGTACAGTGCTGTGTATCCCAATTTTGAGCCACTGATATGGCTCTCGTGTGAGGATACGACATAACCCGACTCGATATAGACACTTTAACATGTAGCCCTATCATTGGCGAATATGTGTGCACAATCTCGACTTGTCTCGAGCTCTGTGTCGTGTCCAATCGGACACGACATGGCCACACGAGGCAGTACTGAGCACTGTCCTCTGATACCAATTCGACTTTTGATTGGATACTGGTTGACACATGTTTGATACTCCATGGATACATAGACACATGTACATGTGATTGACACATCCTATTACACTTGACACATGTTGGTATGCCTTGACACATTCATCTGGACACTTCACACATTGCTACTTGTTGACACTAACTGGCCACTCTTCTTATTCACTGTTTTGGCACTTCAGAACACACATGGATACGTGATTGACACCATGACACTCTAACACTTCACACACTCACTCACTGCACATTAACACATTCCCACATTACTCATTTTACTGCTTGCAATGACACTCGAACACCATGTCCTGATACACTTCACATCCCATATTGACACTTGTTCACTGGTTCTGATAATTGACACATGTTTGACACATGGTTGACACACCACTTGCTGTACACTGACATTCACTTGATACACTCTTGACACACCTTGTTTACATGTTCCGATACCATGTTGACCTGTTGTATTGGGGATATGAGGATATCTAATACATGTATATGTGATATATATATAAGTGAGGCTTTAGTGTTTAGTGTTCTGTTAGTGTCCAAATTATTTATCATTCAGTCCATTAGTTCTTAATGTCCAGTCTTAGGACATGATAAGTTTTGTTCCCATCTCCATAGTGTGTCTGACCTACACTAATGGTACAGTCCATCTCTTATAAGGATAGGATGTTCATGTCCTTACACAGGGATATTAGTTCAGTCCTACATTTAACTAAGTACCAGTAAATGTATGGGCCTAGGATGAGGGAAATCTCTCCGTTCCTGTTGCATTGGGGGATGTTGAGTGAGCTCGAGTATCATAGTGAATGTATCAGAGTTGTATCATCCCTTATCCACTTCATTTCAACCCATGATTTGTTAATTCAGTCACCCTTGTCTTGATATGATGTTGCAAATGTATATATATTGTAGGCATGGTATCAGTAAGTGGGGGGGTACCCTATTGCTGGGCCTTTGGCCAGGTTGCCTGCATTTAGCAGTTAGCCTTGACCAGTAGCAGTGTTAGTGTCAGTTGGTTAATGTTCTTGTGTTGTGCTAATGTGAATAAATAGTGTGGGTTATTAGAGGGGTATTAGTGGTATGTTAGTTCAGAATAGATGAGGGTAGCAGTATGTAGGAGTGATAGTGCTTATGTGAGTGTCTAGGTATGATGAGGGCTTGTGAATGAGTGAGGAATGTTTGTTTTAGTTGTGTGAGTGAATATTTAGTTAGAGCATCAATTGGTTTAGAGTATATCTTAGAGTATCTTAAGGTTAGTATAAGTATATAGTTAATATCCTAAGTTAGACTTGAAGGTTGAGTGATATAGTGTGGGGGTGTGCCAAAGGGTTAGATTTGGGGTGAGTGTATTAGAGTTGGGTTGAATATTTAGCCACTAGATATCAACCTCCTTTTAGTATAGCTTGGGTGGGTCAACCTAGATATATGTATGTATGCATTTGTTGAGTTACCCCCTTTAAGTGTATACCTATTTATATGAGTTATATATATATATGATATAATGATTTGATTTAGGGATTAACCTAATCTAGATAGACTTGATCTTGACTAGAGTTGACCCAATAGTCTAGAGTTTGACCAAAACCCTAGATGTTGACTTGGTTTGACCCAGAGTTGACCAAGAGTTGACTTTAATCTAAATTAACCTAGAAATCATGTAGATTGTATCGTAATGTTCTATATTATCATTCTGGACATGTCATAACCCATATTGCTCTATTTAGGACATTGTGACTCCGGTTCAGACATCTGATATTATACTACTTTTTTCAGAGTATCAGGCGAGTACATTCTCTGATAGTTCTTTTATTTACTTGTCAATTATTGTACTTCAGTTCTAGTTAGTTCTATGTGATTCTCTGTTACAACACGTATTAGCTTTCTGAATTCATGCATGCAACACACATACTTTACTTGTTTTGCCCTACTATTCGAACCACCTATTCGCATCTTCATGTGCTGGTTGGACTTGTATTCGTCTTATGTGTTGGATTATGGATTCGTTTGTATTAGACTGGACGAAAAAATACTGATTAGACATGTAGACATTTCCCACTATTCGAATTGCCCCTCTGTGAATGATATTCGTATGATAGTCATCCCTCACCTGATCAGCGTGTGGTGTGCCGTATTACCTACAGCCGTTTACATGTCGATCTCGATATTTTAAAATGCACTTGGAGAATTAATTTGAATCATTGTTAGAACATCATGTGAATCATTATTCGTACCACCTTATTCGAATTACCTTATTAGAACAATGATTATAATCACATTCGACTCATACTGTACTGGAATCACATTCGACTCATCTTGTATTAGACTCACATTAGGATTACACTCGACTTATATTGTACTGTCTGGACCTATATCATGTTACTCTAGTTCAGCTAGATCTTATTTTACAGTCTTTATTGCCATGCTTCTCCTCTTGTTTAGTTACCTTACTTTCCTTGTACCTTAATTGTTCTCTACATTATTACTCGTATAAACTGCCATGTTCATTAATACAACTGTCTATAACTGCTTTATAGTTCTCTGTCATTTACTTGGAATTTCTAGATGAGTTGTGCTCGTTCCTGTCCTGACTAGACCTATTGAAAATATTATAGATGCTTACCCTGAGGACATTTTCCCTACTTGCCTTGGAGCGGGAGATAGCTTAGCTAACTTTTGCCCCGACACTCAGGAGTGATCGGGAGACTAGCTAGTAGACTTGGTTTAGTTTTTATATTTTAGAACTTGAATTGTAATAACTTGAGATATGAGTTTGTATTTGAGTTTGTTTGAGATATTATTATTTAGTAGTTTATAATTGTTGTTGTTTAGTCTTAGTTATAAACTTTTGTGTTATCATATCGTGCTTAGACTGTGATTGAGATTTTATTATATCTATACTTGTCCTCCGTTCGGAGTTAAGATTTGACAAGTATATTATATAATTGCGTGAGTTGTTGATTAGATAGTAACCTAGAACAGCGTTCTACCGCCGACACTGCGGCGTAGGCTGGACGTACCTACTTCTCGTGCCCCTACACTAGGTGCGGATCGTGACACGTTTTTAGTGGTAGCCCATGCAGGTCGAGTTTATGTAGTGGTATTCGAACTAGAGTATCACTACAGCCTGCGATAGGATTGAGAGATAGATTTTAAACGGAGAGGTATTCAATCACAGTTAGAAAAAAAATTAACTTCAAATCATGCCATCTACACATCTTACTGATTTGCCTTCTTTGAAATAAATTGTCCTCCTTTGATTATATCGATTCCTGCTCAGTATTGACTTCCTTGTTCGATCTGTCTTCGAGATGGTGGAGACACGATCACATCGTTCTGGTACAGCAGCCGCTGGAGAGGGGTCTGCCACCTCTCGTCCAGTGCAGCAGGATGTTGGGACTGTAGCACCTTCTGTTCCTGATCAGATAGGAACAACTGTAGCCTTTGGGGGTATGCCTCCACCTGTTCGGAGGATGACCCCAGTCATTTCTGAGATGTTTCAACAGCAGCATCAGTAGCTGTCACGACCCGTACCCGCTTTTCGGATACGAAACGTGTCCAAGCCCAGCCTACGCCGCAGTATCGGCGGTAGAATGCTGTCTATACTCACAAGACACTGAATCTATAATCACGGGAAAATCTATATCTCATCCACAGAATAATCAAGACACAAACAAGATCAGGGAATATCCATAAAACTAAGCAAAAATGAATATAAACTGAATGTATCCAAAATCAATGTCACGTCCGGTGGACACAAATCCACTACCAGTAGACGGATAAATAGAGAAATACAAGAAGTGAACCAACTGGATAAAAACTGCTAATCTAGACGACCTCAACTGCAAGCTCTGCACTCTGATGCTGACTCGAATCCACTCGACTGCTTCTGGCTCAAACTCGGCTAACCTGAAGAGATCATCAGGTCCTCAGAGGACTAGCAAGATACATAAAAATGAGCCTTTCTAACAGTTTATTATGCATGGAGAAAATACAGAATAAACAAGTAAAACTGAGCACTGAATAAAGCACGAAACTATACACTGTCTACACATAAATGAACTGCTGAACGAGAACGATAGAACTCATGTCAAGGTGTCAACGGATAACCGAAACGAATACTCAAACCTGTAGGAACGATATAGTAAAGCGTAATACTCTAGAGGGGGGGTGAATAGAGTTGGCAGCGGAATAATGCTAATTAAAAAATGTTAGCAACACAATCACAGTATATAATCACAGTTGAAATAATGTAAAGGCAGATTTCAGAAAGCAAACGCAAAGACAGCGATGTATACTGGTATTCCTCTGTTGAGGACTAATCCAGTCGGTAGAACTCTTGCTACCAGTTGAATCCACTATAGGAAAAACCGCAAGTTTTCTTACGAAATCCTTGCAACTTCTACAACGCGAGCTTTGATACGAAGAACTCGTCCAACTTCAAATGTGAAGAGGTATTCTTCAATCAAGCCTTCTGATTACAATCTCTCAGAAACTTCTAGACCGTACCGCACTGGCAAATCGACTAGAGAATTGTAACTGGCTTGGGATCTGAAAATAAAAGCTCTAGAAAACTCTTTGGAAGGCAGAAAGCTTTTTAGATAGAGAGAAGATTGAAAGTGAATGAGTGAATTGAAATGATCGAAATCCATCTCTATTTATAGGAATTCCAAAGGGAGAACTCTGTCAGAATTCGGGCAGAATTCGGGCAGAACTCGATGAGCAAATCTCGGTCAAATCCGCAACTGCAGGAGGACCAAGTTCCAGAGAATTCAAAAATCAAACGGCCACCAACCGAACTCTGGCCGAACTCTGGCCGAGTTCTGTCAGGGTTAGGTTAGGGTTTTAAAATAGATTTTTGGTGATTTTTGAAAACCTTTTTGTAAACATTTTGATAGGTCATTTTAAAAATATTTTGAACTATTTTGGGGATAGCCTATTTGCCAGTACGACTCGGTGTACAATGTATTCCTAGACTCAAATAAAGTGAAAAATTACATTGCATAGGAAGTACAGACTCAAGTAGGCAAACAGATCTTCAGTCTTGAACGGAGTAAATATCCAATCTTGCTTATGTCCAAGAAGCTGAGATGTCCCAACAAGCTTCGTATATCCAGACAGAGTTTTGATCAATTATTAAAATCAGATTGACCATATGACCAATGGGCCAACAATCTCCCCCATTTTGATAATTGACAAACTATGAATGATATAACATTAAGCTTGTTCAAGCTTGTTCAAAAATATCAAAAAGTAGAAATTGTTCATAACCTGTATTTAACTCAAAAAAAATGTTAGATCATTTTTAATTTTCTCCCCCTTTGTCACTTAGCAAAATAATTGCACAAGAGAAGGCTCCCCCGCATTAAATGCAGAAGACTCCCCCGCAATCAATGCATAAGTAACAAATAGCGAGAAAACAAATAAAAGAAATATAGTATAAGAATTAGAGATATAGCATCACAGGCATGTAATGTTTCTACAAATTATCATCACAGGCATGTATTGCTTCAAAAACATACAAAAAAATCTCAGGCATGCTATTTCACAGGCAGTTTAAAATGGAGAAGCAGTATAAAGAGATAGTGCTTAAACAAAATGCTGAAATAAACTGAGATATCATGAATGAAACATCAAAAACATGTCCATGAAGATAAAAAGTACTGATAGCAAACTACAAAGTACTGATAAAAAGTAAATAATAAAAACTTGGAATGTCGGAGCATTTCCAAGTATACAATAGAATATTACTAATAATCAAATCAGATCTCATCATCACTATCCTCATCAATATCATCAGCAGCGTGGCCAGCATGACCGGAAGTACCAGCACCAGAAGTACCAGCGCCAGTAGGATGAGTAGGGGCGCCAGCATAGAACTCACCAACGTAATCTCGAGGAGCACGATACCAGTCATAGGTGTTACCTGGCTGGAAGTAGGCATGAACAGCCTCATCCTCACAGCGGTAACCCGAAAAAGCTGGATCTCGAGGGATGGAACCGGCTGAATAACCAGTCTGAGCGAATCGAAGATCAGCCAAGGAGTTTGCCATCGCCTGATAACGGGTGACATCGCGAAACTCACGCTCGCGAGCCATGTCCGTCATCGAGACGTGCAAAGATGATAAATGCTGATGTATGCCCTCAAAAGTCATGGCATACGGCTGATGTGGTGAAGATGGTGCAGTAGGAGGAGCAGGAGGTGGAGCTAAAGTAGTCCGGCTGCGACGAGAAAGCTGGAGTAACTTGGGCTCAGAGTCCTGAGTACAAGTCGATAGATCGATCTCGAATCGCTGAAAGATACGAGGGAGAATCATCGCGTAAGAGAGATTTCGATCTCTAGCACGACAACGTCCCATCATCTGAATAATAGTCTTAGAGGCGGAAAAAGGAATCCCCTTGATAAGATGGTACATGGCGGACAGCTCAAGCGAAGTCACATCATCCTTGGAAGTGGATTTTGGAAGAAGAGTAGAGTAGATGATGCGATGTAATTCGTAGTTAAACAAGTTCAGGTTCTTAGCCTTAAACTTTCCAGAACGTACTCTGTCAGGTGCACAGAGTTCCGTTTTGAAACTCGTGAGTGTAGTGCCTTCGGGAAAATCGAATTCCGTGATATCAACTAGCGGTTCACCTTCATTGGGAATACCAAGAATCTCCGCTAGGAGGACATCATTGAACTCAATGTCTATGCCTCCAACACGTGTGCTCACGTCAAAAGTGTTAACTACGAGATTGCAATAGAACAATCTAATGGCATTAGTAGCTATTGGGAAGCACAGTTTAACAAGTAAGTATAACCCTAATGCCTCAAATAAGTGACGATGATCAGGGAATATCGTCCATTTAACCGGAGCGCCGCTACATATGGATCGGGTGGAAAAGTTACCGTACCATAATAAAGCTTGATCGAGGGTTTGAAAGAAGAACCCATCGAAAGCGCCGTCGCTCTTTTGGACCGGCAAAAACAAAGAATCTGTGTGAGGATTCGAAGAGGACCCTTCCTCACTAGGAGTGGTCTTCTTCCTCTTAGACGGATTAAATCTAGGTGCCATTGAAATAAAAAGTACTAATTTGAAAGGTGGAGAGAGAGGGAGTTATACCTCACGAAAATTGGATATGTTGTAGAGAAGAACGATCTCCGCACGATTCCAAAATTTGGAAGGATTTCACCAAGTAGATAGGAAGCAATGGGTTGGTGAATACCTAGGGTTTGGAGGAGTTTCGGGCGGCTGGAGCTGCTGTTTGAAAGTTTGGAAGCAATGGAAGAGAAGAAGCTCTCGGGTTCTGTATATATATATACACAGACATCCTTAATCGAACTCGGGCCGAATTCGGTCAGAGCTCTGGCCGAATTCGCCTAGGGTTCTTTCAGGTTGATTTTTGCTACTTCTTTTTCATTGACTCGTTGCAAATATTTAATTCAAAGATTAGTTATTTTAGTCTTCAAATAACATAATTAATAATATTTTATGAATTAAATGTCATTATACAGTGACTGTCTCAGATTAGCTGTAGGAGTACTGTCCCAGCTGGCGGAGGTTCACCGGGGAACTCTTAAGTACCGCTTCGCTTCAACCGTAGTTGTGGTGACAGACAGACTCTTTATTATCTTGTCTCTAACACAGTTTTTGCATAATGATATATAATCATAAAATAAAATCAATTAATATTATTGACGTCCAAAATTCCTAATTCTCGACGTAAATAATTGAAACGATCTTCCGCTAGAGGTTTAGTGAAGATGTCAGCTAATTGATTTTCAGTATCTATGTACACAAGGTTTATATCTCCATTTTGATGATGATCTCTAAGAAAATGATGTCTAATTTCGATATGTTTAGTACGAGAATGACATACAGGATTCTTAGTCAAATTAATGGTGCTCGTGTTATCACAGAAAATGGGAATATGTGTGAAAAATAAATCAAAGTCTTCTAGGGTTTATTTCATCCACAAAATCTGAGCGCAACAACGTCCTGCGGCGATATACTCAGCCTCTGTTGTTGATAAGGAGGCGATATACCCAGATAGACCCCAGAGTAGGAACCGAAGGACAGACTTGGGCAGCCTTCAAGGAGCAGTTCATTTAAGACGTAGCACTTGGAGGCATAGAGGCACAGTTTGAGAGCCTGGTTCAGGGGAACCAGACAGTCGGGGAATATGCTGGAGAGTTCTGCCGACTGGTCAGATTCATTGAGGACCTGAGCGGGAAGATGAAGGCGAGGAAGTTCTGCAGAGGTTTGATCAGAGAGGTTCGGTCATTGACTAAGAGTGACCGTGATGCTACCTTTGCGGAGATCTTGGCAGGAGCTATGGCGACAGAGGACGACCTGGGGATAAAATTGAAGAGAGGTCAGGACTTTCAGGGAGCCAGTAGCAGCGGAGGCCGGGCCAAGAGGCCTCACATACAGATTCAGCAGATGTAGGCACCAGTGAGAGTACAGCAGGCACAGCATCAGCTTAGAGGACAGGACCACAAGGTACAGATTTATGCTTACTGCAGGAGGGCAGGGCACGCTTGGGAGACTTGTTATAGGAGGCAGAAGGTTTGTCTGTTCTGTGGATCCGCTGCTCATCAGGTCAGGGATTTCCCTATTGTACCCACATATGATAGAGCAGCGGGTCAGAGAGAGGGAGTTAGGCCACCTGTAGTACAGCACCATGCCCAGAGGGGTAGAGCTTTTGCGCTGGCGGTCGAGGAGACCGACGCTGCAGGTGATGGGTTAGCAGGTTTGACCTCTTCGTTCTTCTTTTCTACCTTCATGTGTGATTTTTATTAGTACCTGTCAGGATATGCTTGTGATATGCTATATAGCGTAGTTATCCTGTTCAAGACTGTGGGATCATGACCAGTAGGACTATGATTGCATGTTATCTATTGACCTTGATTGTTGGGGGGTTTGACCTAGAAGGAGTACAATCATCTTAATTTCGAGGACGAAATTCTTCTAAGAAGGGTAGACTTGTAACACTTACTTTCCTAAAATGAGGATAATTTTGAAATTTTGTAATTATAATCATTTAATAATGATATTTAAATCATATTATGATTTTTAGTGATTTTTAATTAATTTAAAACTATTTAAAATGTTGAATGGTGATTTTGATGTTAACTAGTTAAACCCTAGTTTTGCTAAGCCTAGAGACTAACCACGACCAAGGGAGCCTAGTCATGTGATTAGAATGTCATATTACTACTTTTTAGCCTAAGGGTATTTTGATTATTTTGACAATTTTGTCAAATTATAATTTGTATTAATTAAATATTGTGCTAATTGAATTGTTAGAGACTAACCTAGAAGCTTAACCTAATCTAGATTAGTCTTGAGGTTAGAATCATGGTTAGAACATTTCGACTAAGTGCCAAGGTTAGTAATATCTAGATATTTGTGACGCCCCAAAACCAGAATACTGGAGAGCGGGGGCGGACATAGCCAGCTACGTATATTGAAATAGAGTCCACCTTGGTATACGGTCACGGCTGTCTAGGAATATGAGGGTTTACTACAAGCCAACGGTCTCTTAAGGTCAAGCCTATTGTCTCAATCTCAAGCAAGTAATATAGATACAAGATGTTAGACCACCAAATATATAATAAAAGGCGTCCCAAATATTACATATTCAGCTGATCATGAAGCTAGTCATACAAAATACGGGGACTAGCAAGAGTTAAGTCATACATGATCAACCCTAGGATTTGTTAATCATGTTACAGCCCGTAGGCAGACAGTAAGTAAAGATGCATCGAGCTAACAGGTGCTCGTCGGCTAAACGCCTCAAAAGAATAAATTTACAATGTAGTGAGTGAAACAAAATGGAAAACTCACTCGTAGCCCGGGTTCCTTCTAGTCGCCACCATCGGGTTGGAGGTTCGGTAGATCCTCGGGTGCTGCTCCGAAATCTGGTCACACAAAACCAGCTGGGTCAAACCCCAGAAAGAGCAAGTGCCACAAAGGAGGCCACAAAATAAGAACAAAAGCCAGCATATCAGAACATAAGAAAATGGAGAAAAGTACAAGTAATAAAGAGTACAACAGGACAATAAACGACTAGGGACATGGAACCATTCCGGGAGCCAGATTACAACCCGTAAACCAAACAAGGACCGGGGTTGTAACCCTTCGCCTGAATAGCACTTGTCTCTACCCATTTATTGTTAAGATAAGTAAATCAATCATGTTCAGGGGTACCAGGTACAGGGACTAGACAAGACTTAGACAAGGCTGTACACCATCCATTCACAAGCGGCCAAGCAAATACTACGGCTTACTACTTAACTAACTAGGGTTAACACAAGCCTAATTACTAACAAGATGCAAATGAGAAATTTCCAGTCCCAAGTCCTGCAGACTATCTAGTTATCCTTCCGCAGGTTGAGAGTATGGTTGGGTACATCGCCCAGGAGACGATATACCCTTAGGTGACTTAGAGGGTGCAACACATGACAGTGTGCTGGAAATATGCCATACTCGTCGGCAGGCTACAAGTCCGTTTAATGCGCCCAGATAACGAGATCGCCTGTGACTGGAAATTCTCCATGAACTATAGATAGATCTAGTTATTAGCCTAATCCATATTCAGTGTGAATCCCAGACCGTGGTAACCAGGGAGTCACGTCCTAAACATGATGCAAGACAAGACAAGTAGATTGCACAAAGTAGCAAGAATGAACACCCACGACGTCAGAGTTGATTATACGAGTCAAGTTAGCCATCGTAACAGCATCCGATCAGGTCAAGTTACAAGTTACAGATTAAAAATTAAGAGCGCACCCCATCGGGTCACTATGAAGAAGATCAGAAGGCACTAGGATCATAAATCACAAAATTCATGAAAACCGTACTAGTCATAAGCAAACATCGAAAACCGTGCCAGCTCATGTTGGGCCAAGACAGTCGTGTTGTGTGGAACAAGATCTCAAAACTCTAATCCACAAAAGAGAAGCCAAGTCCAAAAAATAAAATCAAACCATCATGGGCAAGTGGGTTGCGCAGGGGGTCAGATTGCGCTGGGGGAAAGGATTGCGCAGGGGAATGGATTGCGCAGGGGAATGGACTGCGCAGGGAAACGGACTGCGCTGAGGTTGGGTTACGCTGGGAGCAGGTTGCGCTGAGGTTGGGTTGCGCTGGAGCAGGTTGCGCTGAGGGCGGATTGCGCTGGGTCAAACTGCGCAGGGTTGAGTTGCGCCGGGAGCGAACTACGCTAGGGACGGGTTGCGCTGAGGTCAAGCGCGCTAGGGAGCGAGCTCCAAGAGGAGGAAGGCACTGGAGCTAAGAAGCGCCAGTACAAGTCATTCTAGCGCTGGCCGAGGAGTTGCACAGTCCGGCCATGCGCTAAAGAGCGCAGGCCGAGAGTCATCTTCTCCATCAGGCCGAGAGGAAGACTCTAAGAACCCTAAATTTCAAATCTTCATAACTTGGCCAAAACAAAACCAAATTTAGATTCCCAAAGTTCTAACTTGTGTAAAATTGAATTCTCTTCCACATGGAAGTCTCAAAACAAGGAAAAATCTAAGTTTAATAGATCAAAACCAAGAAAAACTGAAAATGGTTAAAACTTAGATCTAGAAAAATGAAAGCTCCAAATCACAAAATACCAAGTTCTAATGTTGTTCACCATGGCCTAATCTAGCTAATGGACAAATAAAATTGGATCCTTATGTGGTGGCAAGGTGCACTTGCCTATGGTGTTGGTGTTGTGTGGAAGAAGGAAGAAGAAGAAGAAGGAGTTAGAATTTAATGAGGGAAGTAATGAGGAGAGAGAATGGTTGGTGGGGATTTTAATGAGGGTGGGTTGTGGTGGAATGAGGGTGGAGTATAGGTTAAGGTGTTCCATTGGGTTTAAAATCAAACCAACCCAACTAAAATCGAGCCGAGCTGAAACCCAAAATACGAGAAAACCCAAAATTCTGCAAGTCGAGAAAAATAAAATACATGCTAAAATCCAACTACGAGTATAAATACGAAATACGGAAAATGAGGGTGACAACTCTTCCCACCTTAAAAAAATTTCGTCTTCGAAATTTAATCGAGGAGCTAGAGACTGCCACGGCAAGCTACACTAAGCACCAACAACTACACTAAGCAGTTCAATCATACAATCATACATGCAATCAAAAAATGAAAAACATAAGGTATAAGGAAGACATTATACCTTACGAGTCAAACAAGTCGGGATATCGCGATCGGATGTCGTCCTCACGCTCCCACGTTGACTCACCTAGAGAGTGATGACCCCAAGCAACACGGACTAAGCTAATAGTCTTGTTCTTGAGTATCTTTTCTCTCCGGTCCAATATAGACACGGGCCTCTCCTCATACGAAAGGTTGGTACCAACAACCAATTCCGAATGGTCCAGGATATGGCTCGGGTCCGGGATGTACCATCGTAATTGGGACACATGGAATAAATCATTCACCTCTCTTAGCGACGGCAGAAGAGCGAGATGATAGGATACATTTCCTACTCGCTCCAGGATATCGAATGACCCTATATACCTAGGACTAAGCTTTCCCCTTACGCCAAAGCAAATGACATCGCGGTTAGGCGAGATCCTAAGGAATACATGGTCGCCGATAGCAAACTCTAAGGGACGTCGATGAGCATCGGCCCAATGGCGCTGGCGATCTTGGGCCACTCGAAGGCAATCTCTGATCCTTCTGACCACTTCAACTGTTTGGGCAATTATTTCTGGGCCAAGCATCTGCCTCTCTCCAACATCGTTATAGCACCCAGTTTCCCAAATGAGGATAATTTTGAAATTTTGTGTTTATAATTATTTTAATAATGATATTTAATTCATGATATGATTTTTGGTGATTTTAAATTATTTTAAAATTATTTAAATCAATGACTTGTGGTTTTGACGTTTTGCTAGTGAAACCCTAGAGACTGTTTGACCTAGAGCCTAACCATGTGATTATGATATTTTAATATCATTTTTGGCCTAAGGATATTTTTGTATTTGACCTCTTTGAATTATTTTGATATTATTTTATTATTTATGATATTGTTTTGGGGTTATTTGAGTCGGGTTCGAATTTTAACTCAATCCGACTTGAAACGGGGACCCGGGGGTAGTTTGACTCTAGTGGGACCCACACACTAGTTAGGCATGGCCCACATGATATTAATTTTAGTCCACATGATAGAAATATTTTAGTTAGAGGTTAGACTAATTATTATGGATAAGGTTAGTGTGATTAGAGACTTTAGAATGACTAATTTAGCCCCAACCAATTAGCCCTTTCCTAATACTCATAGAATAGGTTAGTGGAGGCATTTTGGACCTTACCATAATAGGACAAATAGCCCCATATGGCCAGCCACTTTGGGAGAGGATAGGCTCAAGTTCATTTTATTATTCTCATCCATACTCTCTCTCTCTTGTTCTTCCCCAAATTCCTAGAGAGCAATCCCTAGCAATTTCTCCACCAAATTATTCCATTTCACCACCAAATCTTCTTCTTTCCTTCTCCATTCTAGCCAAGGAGGAAGCTACCCAAGTTTGGGAGGATTCGGAGCTCGTTCGTGTCCTTTTGGAATCTCTACGTGTCGGTGTCGCTCCGGGAAGGCTTTTCTTCGATTCGATCTACCGGGAGGTATAAATCCCTTCTCCTTTTCATTTTCTCATGTATATAGGTCTATTTTGAACCCATAGGAATGACCCCATAGTTGTATCTCCATTTGTGTCCATTTTGTGTCCATTTGGAGGTCATAGGAGTGTCCTTTGTGTTGTGGTTGTGTCCATGTAGGAAAATCCCAAATTTGGACACACTATGTGTTGTTGTTATGTATGAATGAATTATTACATGTTTAATCTCATATTTTTGTATTGGAGATGTGTTCTATAGTGTCTTATATATATATATTAGTGTAGAGAGTGAGTTCTTGATATATTATGTTATATACTGGTGTTCTTTTGTCTCAAACTACCTAAATCCGTCATGATTTTTATCCACGTTTTTAATTTCAGCCCTAACTTAGAAATGTCATAACTTCTAGCTCAAAGCTCGGTTTAATCTCCCTTTTTTTTTAAAAGAAGCGTATTGAAGTTAGCTTTCTAAAAACATGTATTAATAGGCCTAATTCTTTCTGTAACTTTCTGGAGAATTATTTGAGTGTCAGCTGTATGAAAGACAAATGCGTTCTCGGTGTTTTCGCGATTCCGGGAGTTTCCGAAAACGAAAACGCGATCCGTTTAAAGTTTCGGAAAGCTAACACATAGATCTATAATATACTTTAATCCTAAATTTTAATTCATGCTGAGATGGTACAGTATTGATTATTAGTAGGAGTTACTATTCGGCATATGCATTTTGTGCACCCTTGTGTGTAATATAATGTTCTATTTGATTTTAACCCATGTTAATATATATACATTATGTAATTAAATAGAGAATACAAGCATGAGTAAATGGTTAAATAAATGATGTATGAGGTGTAAGTATCCTATCTAATGTAAGCATGTATAAGTATGGCTTGTAATAAATATGTAGGTTCCATAGTATGTAATGTATGGTGCATATAGTGGTGCAAGAAAATAATGAATGATGAATGAATGCAAGCATGAATGTAATGTAATATATAGATGTAATGTATGCAATATACAAGTTAATGAGATGTAATGTTCTATGTTAACACAAATCCTATATTACCTCATGTACCCCCTTACACTATGTTGACACTATCACACTTGACACATTGTTCACTTACACTTTGACACTCTTTGATATGTATACACTATGTATGCCCATTTAACCCTCACTTGCCCCTTTGCCATGTTCACATACACACACATAGCCTCTTAAATAAGTATTTATGAATATAGTTAACTTAGCTATGTATGTATATTATATATATGTTAGCATATTGTGTTGTAATATATAAGTTTATATAACCATTTGAAATGCCATGATTATAGACCTAATGTTGAATACCAATATATGCATGTGTATATATGTGTAGACATATATAGCTTAAAGTAATAGATTACCTAGTGTATATCCAATGTGAATTCTTGTCTATTTGAGTATTGAATAATTGCATGCTATATAGAGTTGGGTGTATGTTGGCTTGTATAGCCTTGTATTGATGTGTGCTTGCTAGGATAGTCTTGGTTAGGCCTAGTAAGACTTACTGGGTTAGGACATGACCTAGTTTAACCTAGTTTGACTAGTGCAGTTGACCAGAGTTGACCAAGGGTTGACTTTGGCCTAGTTTGACCTAGATTCATGTAGAATACATTGTAGTGCTTTATATAACCCTTCTGGACATGTTGTGACTTGTGCTGTTCTAATTAGGAGCCAGACACCTCTCCTCGGACAGTATCCTTATCTTGGACATTCAGATATCAGGCGAGTACATTCTCTGATCGTTTCATACTTGTCACGAATTATATTCTCGCTCTAGATTACTTTTACTTTATGCTGTCACGTTATCATCACGGATTGGTACTATACGGATCTCTTCTTGGGATGTTACCCCCTTAGCGGGCGCATCGAATACTTTATGACATGTGTTTCATGTACATCATGTATTCCTTGCTTCTGCGTTATTCATGTACACTCATGTTCTCTTATGTTCTTACATGTACGTTCATGTACTCTCATGTTCTTTCATGTACGCTCATGTTTCCTCATGTGTTTCTTGTATAACCAAAACATCATGTCCGTAACGTAACTTGAATAGATCTTTGTGTATTGATTGTGGGTAGGGGTGAGTATAAATGGTCATGTGATTTACCCATCATGTACACTCTGTTACTTTTCATGTTCATCATGTACAACCTAAGCCAATTATATGCCATCTCGTACTCTAAATCAGTAGTCACTTACAGTTCTTACTTATCATGTATATATATTTCCAGTTATTAAATATCTCTCCTGTTTTCATGTACATCTTCTTACAGCGTTTCATGTATCTTATTCTATTGCCTGCTTTATATTTCCTGACATAATATGAACTGCATGAGATGTATTGTGCTCGCTCCTGTCCTGACTGGACCTGTTGATAAATTTTACAGATGGCCTGGGATTGCCTGCTAGCCTAGAGGAGACACAGTAGAGGTTGTTTAGATAGTTATTTCATTTTGTCGGGAGTTGTATTTACTTGTGGATTACTGTATTTGAGTTTTGAGATGTACTTCTGGGTTTATGTATCTTAGACACTTAGACTTCTATCTCCTGTATCTCTTTTGGATTTCATGTTTTATCTATCTTCCATTATGCTCTACCTTAGATGTGATTGAGTTTACATTCTGCTATGTCACCCCCATTCGGGGAGTATAAACTGCTTAGCCTTATACTGTTAGATGCTTGAGACCTAGGACAGTATTCTACCGTCGACACTGCGGCGTAGGCTGGGCGTTGTTACGTTCTCGTGCCCTAACTCTAGGGTGCGGGTCGTGACAATCGTCCCAGGCTAACGGGGATCTGCACTTCCTGTCATACAGTGCCTCGAACGGGGCCATCTGAATACTGGCCTGGAAACTATTATTGTACGAGAATTCTACCAGGTGCAGGTGATCCTTCTACGAACCACCAAAGTCAAGGGTATAAGATCTCAACATATCTTCAAGAGTCTGGATTGTGCGTTCCGACTGGCCGTCTGTCTGCGGAACTGAAGGTGAGTTCCCAAACTCTCTTGCAGGCTACGCCAAAAGTGTGATGTGAATCTTGAATCCCTGTTCGAGGTGATACTGACCGGCACCCCATGAAGCCTGACAATCTGCCTGAGGTACATCTCTGCCAACTGGGCCGTAGACTGACCAACTCTGAATGGGAGAAAATGAGCCACCTTCGTGAGCCTGTCAACTATAACCCAAATAGCATCTCGACCAGCTGGGGATCTAGGCAATCCAGTCATAAAATCCATGGTCACATGTTCCCACTTCTATTCTGGAATCGGCAAGGGCTGAAGAAGTCCAGCGGGCCTCTGATGTTCAGCTTTAACCTGCTGGCAAACCAAACACCGAGAGACAAACCGGGCTATCTCCCTCTTCATGCCATTCTACCAGAAATGCTGACGAATATCACGGTACATCTTCGTGCCACCGGGATGAATAGAATACTGTGAAATATGAGCTTCTGCCATGACCTCCTGTCTGATATCTCCACTGGATACACAAAGACGAGTGCCGTATCGAAATGTACCATCTTCATGGATACATAACTCTGGCCTTCTTCCTGCCTCACAATCTGCTCTGAGTCGCTGAAGCTTGGGATCTGCTGACTGCGCTCTCCGGATCCTCTCAACTATGCTGGACTGAACCTGTAGACTGGCCATCAACGCCACGTTGGTAGGAAGAACCACTTCAATTCCCATCTTCTGAAGATCTGCCAATAATTCTGGTTGCGCCGTTAGGAAATAAACTCCGGTTCAACGCATCTGCTACAACGTTGGCCTTCCCTGGGTGATACTGCAAATCCATATCGTAGTCCACCAGTAGCTCGAGCCATCTTCTCTGCCGCATATTAAGGTCCTTCTGGGTGAAAACATACTTCAGGCTCTTGTGATCAGTAAATATCTCCACTCTATCTTCGTACAAGTAGTGCCGCCAAAGCTTAAGTGCAAACACTACTGCTGCCAGTTTCAAGTCGTAGGTCGGGTAATTCTTCTCATGATCACGAAGTTGACGTGATGCATAAGATATTACCTTCCCATGTTGCATCAAGACACACCCCAATCCTCTGCCTGAAGCGTCGCAATAAACTGTGAATCCTCCGGTCCCATCTGGAAGTGCGAGAATGGGAGCCGTTATCAAACCTCGTTTCAACTTCTCAAATGATTCCTGGCACTCTGCTGTCCAAGCAAACTGCACATCCTTGCGGGTCAACTGGGTCATTGGCGCTGAAATCCTTGCAAAATCTGAAATAAATCGCCGGTAGTAGCCGGCTAATCCAAGGAAGTTACGAACCTCTGCCACTGAGCTAGGTACTAGCCATGTCTCGATAGCCACAATCTTCTGGGGATCCACTTCTACTCCTCCTCGAGTAATGATGTGACCCAAGTACGAAATATGATCGAGCCAGAACTCGTATTTACTAAACTTGGCGTACAACTGATGCTCTCTAAGTGTCTGAAGGACGATTCTGAGATGCTGCTCATGCTCTGCTTCGCTCTTGCTGTAGACCAGGATATCATCTAGGAGCACGATTACGAACTGATCCAAGTAAGGCATGAAAATACGATTTATGAGGTCCATGAATACGGCTGGCGCATTGGTTGCTCCGAAGGGCATAACAAGGAACTCCCAATGCCCATACCTCGATCTAAACACTGTCTTTGGAATGTCCTGCTCTCTGACTCTGATCTGGTGGTATCCTGACCGCAAGTCTATCTTCGAGAACACTGAAGCCCCTTTGAGTTGATCAAATAAGTCATCTATCCTCGGGAGAGGGTATCTATTCTTGATTGTCACTGAGTTCAAGGTACGATAATCTACACATAACCTGGACTTACCATCCTTCTTTTTCACAAGAAGCATCGGGGCTCCCCAAGGCGATCCACTTGCACGAATAAATCCCTTGGTCCTGAGCTCTTCAATCATCTTGTACAAAATCTCCAACTCTGAAGGTGCCATCCTGTAGACTCGCTCTGATACTGGTGCTGTCCCGGGGATCAAGTCTATAGTGAACTCGATCTCCCGCTCTGGCGACATCCCTGGAAGCTCTTCTGGGAAAACATCTGAAAACTCTTCAACTATCCTGGGTAACTGTACTGCTGCTACTGCCATCCGCAATACTGGAGAAGATGGCTCCACTGTACCTCTGGAAAATGAGAACTCTGGCTCGCCTGGAATGCTGAAAACAACCCTGCCAATGTGGCAGTCTATCCTAGCATACTGGTTCCTCAACCAATCCATGCCTAAGACTACATCATAGTCTGCCATAGGGAACTCTATGAATCTAGCGGGGAACACTCTACCGCTAACTACGATCCGACACGAGGAAAACACTCGATATACTCCCAAAAGACCATTACCAGTAAGTATATTGAGCCTTACTGATAATGACTCTGGCTCCAATCCTATCCGTGTCGCGAATCGTGCAGACATGAATGAATGCGATGCACCAGAATTAAATAATACCAATGCTGGAGAGGAGTTGACGAGAATAGTACCTGCCACTACCTCACCTGGTGCAACTTCTTCTTCCATAGTCATCATCATCGCCTGGCCTTGTCCTCTGGCTGCGGGTCCCCTCTGCTGGAAACCTCTCTGCCTGCTCTGCACTTGGGCTTGGGTATACTGCTGCTAGTTCTGCAGATAAAATGCCTGGGCCTGAGGCAACAATGACCTCGGGTACTGCTGCTGCTGTATAGGTGCTGGTACCCTACCCGATGGACTGGTTAGGTTGGAAGAGGACGAACTACCCCTATTCGGGCAGGCTCCTATCTTGTGATCTGCCGCTCCATAAGCCAGGCACAATCCCTGCGCCCTGCGACAATCTGCCACCACGTGTCCTGGCTTTCCGCAATGAGAACATCCCATCGCGGAAGTCTGCTTCTGCTTCTGCGGGTACGTCGGGATTGAATGTTGAACCGACGTTACTGAGGCCGCCCGCCTCGGAGTTCCAATGGTCGAACCCCTTGCTGCCGGGGCTGGAGCTGATGAATAGTGCATCTGATTGTGGGATCGCTTCCTACCTCTGGTCCTATCCACGATCCTCTGGGAGGTGTACTTGTGCCTCCTAGCTGCCCTCAATACTGCATCGAACGTCTGGTGCTCGAACTGCTCAACTGCCAACAAGATCTCCAAATGCAGCCCATGTTGGAACCGTTGGGCCCTATCAAACTCTGTTGCCACCAAGGTGGGGACAAACCTACTGAGTCTAGAAAACTCAGATGCATAACCGTCGACCGTTCTGCCTTCTTGCTTCAAGTTGGTAAATCTCGTCTGTAGGTCGTACCGAGCTACAGCATCAAAATACTTCATCTAGAATCTTTCTCTAAACACCGCCCAAGTGACCGGCGCCGCTAATCCCACGGCCTACGCCGCCCACCAACTGCGAGCCAAGTCCAGCAACTGTAGGCGTATCACCGCCACCTTCTCATTCTCAGGTGTCCTAGCTGCTTCCAGAACCACCTCGGTATCCTGAAGCTAAGCGTCCGCGGCAATCGCATCTTCGCTGCCGTCGAAGAAGGGAGGGTTCAAGCGCTTGAAGCTGTTGGCCGCGCTGTTCCCTGGATGACCGCCTCTGGTCAAAGCATCTACCACTACCTGGTGTAAGGCGTCTCCTCTACGATCCTGGGAAGCTATCAAGGTCCTGATGAGACCTACCAAGGTGCCATCATCAGGCTCGGCAGGTCGAACGGGCCGGACTGGGGGCTCTCCTCCAGTAGGCACAACTCTGGAGGCTACTCCGGAATGCTGGGCTTGATCTCCGGGTTGCTGGTCCACGGGAGGTGCTCCACCTTGCTGATCGACGGGGTCAGGTACAGTGCCGCTGAAGAAGACGACACAGAGAAATAATAAGGAAGGACCAGGACAGATCAACGATACAAGCATGTGATCAGGTCAAGATTCTCAGGGATTTGAAGATACAAGCAGAGATCAAGGGCGAATACTGATTGAGACATCTATTAGGTAAACCCTCACATTCTTGAATGCCAAGGCCTGCATGGGCCACCACTTAAACCATGTGACGCCCCAGAACCAGAATACTGGAGAGCGGGAGCGGACATAGCCAGCTACATATATTGAAATGGAGTCCACCTCGGTATACGGTCACGGATATCTAGGAATATGAGGGTTTACTACAAGCCAACGGTCTCTTAAGGTCAAGCCAATTGTCTCAATCTCAAGCAAGTAATATAGATACAAGATGTTAGACCACCAAATATAAATAAAAGGCGTCCCAAATATTACATATTCAGCTGATCATGAAGCTAGTCATACAAAATACGGGGACGAGCAAGAGTTAAGTCATACATGATCAACCCTAGGATTTGTTAATCATGTTACAGCCCGTAGGCAGACAGTAAGTAAAGATGCATCGAGCTAACAGGTGCTCGTCGGCTAAATGCCTCAAAAGAATAAATTTATAATGTAGTGAGTGAAACAAAATGGAAAACCCACTCGTAGCCCGGGTTCCTTCTAGTCGCCACCATCGGGCTGGAGGTTCGGTAGATCCTCGGGTGCTGCTCCGAAATCTGGCCACACAAAACCCAGCTGGGTCAAACCCCAGAAAGAGCAAGTGCCACAAAGGAGGCCACGAAATAAGAACAAAAGCCAGCGTATCAGAACATAAGAAAATGGAGAAAAGTATAAGTAATAAAGAGTACAACAGGACAATAAACGACTAGGGACATGGAACCATTCCGGGAGCCAGATTACAACCCGTAAACCAAATAAGGACCGGGGTTGTAACCCTTCGCCTGAATAGCACTTGTCTCTACCCATTTATTGTTAAGATAAGTAAATCAATCATGTTCAGGGGTACCAGGTACAGGGACTAGACAAGACTTAGACAAGGCTGGACACAATCCATTCATAAGAGGCCAAGCAAATACTACGGCTTACTACTTAACTAACTAGGGTTATCACAAGCCTAATTACTAACAAGATGCAAATAAGAAATTCCCAGTCCCAAGCCCTGCAGACTACCTAGTTATCCTTCCGCGGGTTGAGAGTATGGTTGGGTACATCATCCAGGAGACGATATACCCTTAGATGACTTAGAGGGTGCAACACATGACAGTGTGCTGGAAATGTGCCCTACTCGTCGGCAGGCTACAAGTCCGTTTAATGCGCCCAGATAACGAGATCGCCTGTGACTGGAAATTCTTCATGAACTATAGATAGATCTAGTTATTAGCCTAATCCATATTCAGTGTGAATCCCGGACCGTGGTAACCAGGGAGTCACGTCCTAGACATGATGCAAGATAAGACAAGTGGATTGCACAAAGCAGCAAGAATGAACACCCACGGCGTCAGAGTTGATTATACGAGTCAAGTTAGCCATCGCAACAGCATCAGGTCAGGTCAAGTTACAAGTTACAGATTACAAATTAAGAGCGCACCCCATCAGGTCACTATCAAGAAGATCAGAAGGCACTAGGATCATAAATCACAAAATTCATGAAAACCGTACTAGTCATAAGCAAACATCGAAAACCGTGCCAGGTCGTGTTGGGCCAAGACAGTCGTGTTGTGTGGAACAAGATCTCAAAACTCTAATCCACAAAAGAGAAGCCAAGTCCAAGAAATAAAACCAAACCATCATGGGCAAGTGGGTTGCGCAAGGGGTCAGATTACGCTGGGGGAAAGGATTGCGCAGGGGAATAGATTGTGCAGGGGAATGGACTGCACAGGGGAATGGACTGCGCTGAGGTTGGGTTGCACTGGGAGTAGGTTGCGCTGAGGTTGGGTTGCGCTGGAGCAGGTTGCGCTAAGGGCGGGTTGCGCTGGGTCAAACTGTGCAGGGTTGAGTTGCGCCGGGAGCGAACTGCGCTAGGGACGGGTTGTGCTGAGGTCAAGCGCGCTGGGAAGCAAGCTGCGCAGCAGTCAAACGCGCCAAGGGAAGGAAGGCGCTGGAGCTAAGAAGCGCCAGTACAAGTCAGCCTAGCGCTGGCCGAGGAGTTGCGCAGTCCGGCCATGCGCTAAAGAGCGCAGGCCGAGAGTCATCTTCTCCATCAGGCCGAGAGGAAGACTCCAAGAACCCTAAATTTTAAATCTTTATAACTTGGCCAAAATAAAACCAAATTTGGATTCCCAAAGTTCTAACTTGTGTAAAATTGAATTCTCTTCCACATGGAAGTCTCAAAACAAGAAAAAATCTAAGTTTAATAGATCAAAACCAAGAAAAACCGAAAATGGTTAAAACTTAGATCTAGAAAAATGGAAGCTCCAAATCACAAAATGCCAAATTCTAATGTTATTCACCATAGCCTAATCTAGCTAATGGATAAATAAAATTGGGTCCTTATGTGGTGGCAAGGTGCACTTGCCTATGGTGTTGGTGTTGTGTGGAAGAAGGAAGAAGAAGAAGGAGTTAGAATTTAATGAGGGAAGTAATGAGGAGAGAGAATGGTTGGTGGAGATTTTAATGAGGGTGGGTTGTGGTGGAATGAGGGTGGAGTATAGGTTAAGGTGTTCCATTGGGTTTAAAATCAAACCAACCCAACTAAAACCGAGCCGAGCCGAAACCCAAAATACGAGAAAACCCAAAATTCCGCAAGTCAAAAAAAATAAAATACATGCCAAAATCCAACTACGAGTATAAATACGAAATACGGGAAATGAGGGTGACAATATTCCTAAGTAGGATATTTACCCCTTTGGATATTTGTGAAAAAGAAGGCCTTAGGACTAATTGAACCAATAGAAAGGCTTGGAATTGGGTGGATAAGCCCTAGCCACTCATCTACATCTAAATCTAACCTTAATTCACTACTGTGGCATCCACAAATAGATATTCCCCCCCCCTCCTATAAAGAATCCTTAAGAAACACTTGCCTCTTTTACACCTATATAGAACCCTAGTTGTTCTTCCCCAAATTCTTTCCCCTAATATCCAAATTGAGTCTAATTAATTGCATCATCACCCTCTACCATAGTAGAAGCTAGTAGAGGCTTGCTAGCAAGGATTTGGAGTGCTTTGGGCAATTGGAGTTCAAGGAAGAAACACTCATTTTTACCTTTGCATTGAGATATACTCTCAATAGGTAAATACCAAGAAACCTATATTAAATCAAGTTTTCTTTTCATTGATGCATGCATATAGGTATACCCAAGCTGTAGAGTTAGTTTGGTGCAAGGTAGTGTCCATTTCGTGTCCGTATCGGACACGTATCAGTGTCTTTAAAAGAGTGTTTGATGAAATATTTATAAGAAATTAATATTGTTAATTTTAAAATCTAATTGAACAGATTTATAGCCTAATATGTGAATAACAATAATCGTGAGGACTGAGCACGATTTGGGGTCGTATTCGTATCCAAAATGGACACACACCTCATGCATGAGATACCGCACGGGGCTCGTGCGGCTCCCCTTCTGCTCGAGGTCGAAACAGGACACGACACGGCACGAGACACCATGAAAATTAATGAAGACATGGGGGCAATGTCTGAGAACATTCCTCCAAAGTTTTATTGGATTTTGTCGAGTGGTTCGAGAGAAAATTGACCCGTACTGATTTTGTACAGTACTGTGTATCCCAATTTTGAGCCACTGATATGGCTCTCGTGTGAGGATACGACACGACCCGACTCGATACAGACACTTTAACATGTAGCCCTATCATTGGTGAACATGTGTGCACAAGCTCGACTCGTCTCGAGCTCTGTGTCGTGTCCAATCGGACACGACATGGCCACGCGAGGCAGTGCTGAGCACTGTCCTTTGATACCAATTCGACTTTTGATTGGACACTGGTTGACACATGTTTGACACTCCATGGATACATAGACACATGTACACGTGATTGACACATCCTATTACACTTGACACATGTTGGTATGCCTTGACAAATTCATCTAGACACTTCACATATTGCTACTTGTTGACACTAACTGGCCAACTTCTCATTCACTGTTTTGGCACTTCAGGACACACATGGATACGTGATTGACACCATGACACTCTAACACTTCACACACTCACTCACTGCACATTAATATATTCCCACATTACTCACTTCACTGCTTGCAATGACACTCGAACACCATGTCCTGATACACTTCACATCCCACATTGACACTTGTTCACTGGTTCTGATAATTGACACATGTTTGACACATGGTTGACACACCACTTGCTGTACACTGACACTCACTTGATACACTCTTGACACATCTTGTTCACATGTTCTGATACCATGTTGACCTGTTGTATTGGGGATATGAGGATATCTAATACATGTATATGTGATATATATATAAGTAAGGCTTTAGTGTTTAGTGTTCAGTTAGTGTCCAAATTATTTATCATTCAGTCCATTAGTTCTTAATGTCCAGTCTTAGGATATGATAAGTTCTGTTCCCATCTCCATAGTGTGTCTGACCTACACTAATGGTACAGTCTATCTCTTATAAGGGTAGGATGCTCATGTCCTTACGCAGGGATATTAGTTCAGTCCTACGTTTAACTAAGTACCAGTAAATGTATGAGCCTAGGTTGAGGGAACTCTCTCTGTTCATGTTGCATTGGGGGATGTTGAGTGAGCTTGAGTGTCATAGTGAATGTATCAGAGTTGTATCAGCCCTTATCCACTTCATTTCAACCCATTATTTGTTAATTCAGTCACCCTTGTCTTGATATGATGTTGCAAATGTATATATATTGTAGGCACGGTATCAGTAAGTGGAGGGTACCCTATTGCTGGACCCTTGGCCAGGTTGCCTGCATTCAGCAGTTAGCCTTGACCAGTAGCAGTGTTAGTGTCAGTTGGTTAATGTTCTTGTGTTGTGCTAATGTAAATGAATAGTGTGGGTTATTAGAGGGGTATTAGTGGTATATTAGTTCAGAATTGTCACGACCCGCACCCGTTTTCGGATGCGAGCTCGTGAACAAGCCAGCCACGTATCGAGCGGACTCCAGCCCGACTCGAGTACGTATAAGCTGTCAAGGTCATGGGTATCATGTCTAATCTAAACTATATCTCAATCTACAGGAATCATATAAAACAAGAATGAACAAGTATGGGTCGTGGTCTGCAGCCCACTAGCATATATATTTGATTAGACTCTAAGAAATGATATGAGTCTATAAATATAACTAACAAGGAAAGTATATCATGATAAGGAACATAAGGCACGAGCGGATAACAAACATGATAATGATACCTGAATCTCGCAAGAACCGCAAATCCTCTGCCATCCAGAACTACTAGCTAACTCCATGCAATCGCTAAACCTGAGGAGATCATCAGGTCCTCAGAGGACATAGCAAGATACATAATATACATGCCTATCTAGTAGTTTTATCATGCGCAAGAAATAAACAAGAAAGAACAAGAACAAGACAAATGACTACGAACATGAGCACGAACACAAATACTAGAACATGAACACGAATCACGAATACTAGAACATGAACACGAACACTAGAACATGAACACGAACACTAGAACATGAACACAAACACTAATACTAGAACATGAACATGAATCACGAATACTAGAACATGAACACGAACACTAGAACATGAACACGAACACTAGAACATGAATACGAACACTAGAACAACTACGCGTAAATGAACTGCCGGATGAACGATAATCACGAGATCAATGGAAAAATCAAACCCTCATCCCGAGTGTGGACTCACTGGTTTGAACCAAAACACTAACCCTCGTCCCGAGTGTGGACTCTCTGGTTAGTACTAACCCTCGTCCTGAGTGTGGACTCTCTGGTTAGTTTACGGCAAGGCACCCTTGTCCCGAGTGTGGACTCTCTGGTGCAAGTACTACATCCTCGTCCCGTGTGTGGACTCTCTGATGTAAACACCCTCGTCCCGAGCGTGGACTCTCTGGTACAAGTCAAGTCAAGTCAAGTCAAGTCTACACCCTAGTCCCGAGTGTGGACTCACGGATGTAAACAGATCAAGAAAAACACCCTCGTCCCGAGTGTGGACTCTCTGGTGCCAAGGAAACAATATCAAGGATTTAGCAGTTCAATTACACGTACTCGTTCTATGATACGACTCAAGCAAGGTACTGACGAGAAACTCCAAGGGTGAACCACAAGACCAAACATGAACACGACTATAAACAATAAAAAAACAACTCCACAGAAAATAAAACGAAAAGCACATGTCCATAAACAATCCAAAAGCTGGAAACTAAAATAAAATGCATGTAATAAAACTGTAGAGGGAGGCAAGGTATACTTGCCTGGTGGTAGCATGAAGAATCAATAAGATACCGTCAACTTGTGAGCCGTAAAGTCCAAATCATTATAACTGTCTTCGAAAGCTAAAACAGACAATGCCAACAGTCTCAGAATAGTCAAATTAGCTAAGATTGCATGTCCTTAAGTCCAATTCTGGATACAGGAGCAAAACGATAATTTTGGACAAAAACAATGTCCGCCGTTGGATCCGCTTTGCACCGAAAAGTATGTAAAAGTCTACGGTCTCTAAAGTCGTCAAACTATATGTCTTAGAATTCGTTTTGATGATACGAACCCAACGGTATATCCAATTTTGGATTCCGGTGGGCCGTACACAAAATCGCCCGTTGAGTCGGACCGTGGAGCCCGCAAAACGATAATTTTATCAACTGTCTTAGAATCAGACCAAACTTGGCATACAGGACCAAAAAATGATATGGTCATGTTGGCGCAAGTTTCATCTCGATCTGACGAGCGTGTACAAAGTAATTGAGAAGTTTGCACAGAGGTCGATACGGTGAATTTCGACGGATACGCATCAAATTCGTCGCGCACACTCGACCAATTTGAATTCCGCCAAAGCCCACACGACCAAAAAGCCGTTACGCACCTTTCGATGCTTACGGTGCGCGACCACGTCGCCCGAATTGGCGGGACGCACGTCGTATCGAAGAATTTCTATATTTTTAAAACAGAATTTTCTCAATATTGGAAAACCAATTTTTCGGCGCACAGTGATCAAAATTGATTTCTGTAAAAAGGCTTCTCTAGCCCTATATGTTGGGTTTAACTTCTGTTCAGAAAGTTTTCAAATTCGAAGAATATATTGGTAGGAAATTCGACGTCAAGTTGGGTGTTTGAATCAAATACTAGGTTCAACTTAACAGGTTTTTTCGTGATCTTCGACTTGATTTCCTGAACAATCCAGTCGAGTATCTTCGAATCTATTTGAAGGGTCTCTTAGGTGGTTATATAGGCTACACATACGAATTTACGGGGTCGAATATCACGGAGTACAGAGGACGAACACTCACCTTGAAGTGGACGTCTCCACTGCCGAACTGCTGCTCCATGTTACGCGCGCACAACCGGAGTTCGACGCTGTTTGGCCAGCTCCGACGGCTGCTCTTGGCGGCGCACGGGGCCAAGGGTGGTCGCCCAACCTCGACGTGGCTCTGGGACGTGGTGGCGCTCACGATTAACCTAGGGTTTGATGAGAACTACTCTACGGTTCTCTCTTTCTATATATAATGTGGGTTCGGCCGATCAGAGTAAGGGGGTCGGGTTCATGTGGGGAGCAGCTCAGGCTGTGGGCTCTGAATGGGCTGTGGGGATTTAGCTTAGTATATTTCTATATAACTAATATACTCTCATATATATATACGTATATCCATATAATTATATATATATATACATATTTATCTATATATATATTTACGTTACCATATTTATATACACATACGTATATAATATATTTATATATACAAATACACACATCACTTTTTATATATTCCTATATTTATACATATATACATTTATACCACACATTCCACACCAACAATAAATTATTTTAAATATAATCACATTCATAATATAGAATTATTCATAGCAACCAAATAGTACCCTAATAATATATATATACATAATATGGTGCCTTATTTATAGAAAATATATATACACATATGTATACTTATCATTTATATAATAACTGATTTAATAAATATAAATCACCAATTCCTAAAATATATATAAAAATATTTGCATTTACCAAACATGTCTACAAGGCCGTATTTGGTCCCACTACATGTCTACATGGGCTCGAATTTGACTTGGGTTCAATTTGGACTGGTTCGGTACAACAGGTTTTTCGAAAACTCTATAATATAAATAAATAATAAATAAGATCTTCGATCCGGGTTAAGTCGCAACTTGGCCTGGTTTTCCTAGTTAGGACATCCCTATGACTCGGCCTTCCCTACCAGGGCTAATACCCTAATCAAAATACGCCACTGCACTATCCTTGCCACGATTTCTAGTCACCTTGTACTCTAATTTCTAACCATGACTAAAATTATCTACCGTAATAATTAACTAAATAATTACTTATAAAATATAAAAGTCACCATTTAAATCAAAATAAATAATAAAAAAATAATTCCAAAAATTTTCGGGAAGGGGAGCTACAAGAATAGATGAGGGTAGCAGTATGTAGGAGTGATAGTGCTTACGTGAGTGTCTAGGTAGGATGAGGGCTTGTGAATGAGTGAGGAATGTTTGTTTTAGTTGTGTGAGTGAATATTTAGTTAGAGCATCAATTGGTTTAGAGTGTATCTTAGAGTATCTTAAGGTTAGTATAAGTATATAGTTAATATCCTAAGTTAGACTTGAAGGTTGAGTGATATGGTGTAGAGGTGTGCCAAAGGGTTAGATTTGGAGTGAGTGTATTAGAGTTGGGTTGAATATTTAGCCACTAGATATCAACCTTCTTTTAGTATAGCTTGGGTGGGTCAACCTAGATATATGTATGTATGAATTTGTTGAGTTACCCCCTTTAAGTGTATACCTATTTATATGAGTTATATATATATGATATAATGATTTGATTTAGGGATTAACATAATCTAGATAGACTTGATCTTGACTAGAGTTGACCCAATAGTCTAAAGTTTGACCAAAATCCTAGATGTTGACTTGGTTTGACCCAGAGTTGACCAAGAGTTGACTTTAACCTAAATTAACATAGAAATCATGTAGATTGCATCGTAATGTTCTATATTATCATTCTGGACATGTCATAACCCATATTGCTCTATTTAGGACATTGTGACTCCAGTTCAGACACCTGATATTACACTACTCTTTTCAGAGTATCAGGCGAGTACATTTTCTGATAGTTCTTTCATTTACTTGTCAATTACTGTACTTCAGTTCTAGTTAGTTCTATGTGATTCTCTGTTATAACACGTATTGGCTTTCTGAATTCATGCATACAACACACATATTTTACTTGTCTGGCCCTACTATTCGAACCACCTATTCGCATCTTCATGTGCTGGTTGGACTTGTATTCGTCTTATATATTGGATTATGGATTCGTTTGTATTATACTGGACGGAAAAATACTGATTAGACATGTAGACATTTTCCACTATTCGAATTACCCCTCTGTGAATGATATTCGTATGATAGTCATCCCTCACCTGATCACCATATGGTGTGCCGTATTACCTACAGTCGTTTACATGTCGATCTCGATATTTTAAAATACACTTGGAGAATTAATTCGAATCATTGTTAGAATATCATGTGAATCATTATTCGTACCACCTTATTCGAATCACCTTATTAGAACAATGATTAGAATCACATTCAACTCATACTGTACTGGAATCACATTCGACTCATCTTGCATTGACTCACATTGGGATTACACTCGACTTATATTGTACTGTCTGGACTTATATCATCTTATTCTGGTTCAGCTAGATCTTATTTTACAGTCTTCATTGTCATGCTTCTCCTCTTATTTAGTTACCTTACTTTTATTGTACCTTAATTGTTCTCTACATCATTACTCGTATAAACTGCCATGTTCATCAATACAACTGTCTATAACTGCTTTATAGTTCTCTGTCATTTACTTGAAATTTCTAGATGAGTTGTGCTCGTTCCTGTCCTGACTGGACCTGTTGAAAATATTATAGATGCTTGTCCTGAGGACATTTGTCCTACTTGCCTTGGAGCAGTAAATGACTTAGCTACCTTTGGCCCCGACACTCAGGAGTGATCGGGAGACTAGCTAGTAGACTTGGTTTAGTTTTCATGTTTTAGAACTTGAATTGTAATAACTTAAGATATGAGTTTGTATTTGAGTTTGTTTGAGATATTATTATTTAGTAGTTTATAATTGTTGTTGTTTAGTCTTAGTTATAAACTTCTGTGTTATCATATCATGCTTAGACTGTGATTGAGATTTCATTATATCTATACTTGTCCTCCGTTCGGAGTTGAGATTTGACAAGTACATTATATAATTGTGTGAGTTGTTGATTAGATAGTAACCTAGGACAGCGTTCTACCACCGACACTGCGACGTAGGCTGGACGTACCCTCTTCTCGTGCCCCTATACTGGGTGCGGGTCGTGACAATTTCACACGATTCGTACACGAATAACACGAACACAAGGAGTACACGATGCCCATGATAAAGTACACGAACATGAAATACCCGATATATCCTATAAGGGGATAACATCGCATGAAAGATCCATATAGTACTAATCCATGATAACAATCATGACAGCATCAAGTAAAGTGATCTAGAGCAAGAATATAAGTCGTGACAAGTATGAAACGATCAGAGAATATACTCGTCTGCGATCTGAATGTCGGTGAGAATACACGGTCCGAAACAAGGTATCTGAGTCCTATTTAGAGCAACACAAGTCATGATGTATACAAAGGGGTTATAAATGAAGTGTACAATGCATCTACATGATTTCTAGGTCAATCTAGATCAAAGTAACTCTTGGTCAACTCTGGGTCAAACCAAGTCAACATCTAGTCAAACTAAGTCAACAACAAGGCTATCTTGGTCAACTGGTCAAACTTAGGCTATCAAGGGTCAATTTGGTCATTGGTCAACTATTGGTCAACTTTAGGGTATGGTCAACTAAGTCAATTGGTCACTATTGACTCAAAATTGACTTTTGGTCAACTCTAGTCAACTTAAACTATTTGGTCAAACTTTGGTCAATTCTAGTCAAATTAGCCTATTAGGTTCAATACCAAGTCATTCTAGGTCTAACAAGTCAAGTCTAAGTCTAAAACCAACTACAACACATAGCCTAGTCAAACTAGGTCAATCTTAGTCAACTAAGTCAAACTCTAGTCTATAAGTTCAATTAGGCCTATTAGGGTCAAATCTAGGTCATGCTAGTCTAACATCTATATATACTATAATATATGTATATACCTTTCCCACATGATAACTCATATCACAAACAACTAATACCCCTAACTTAATATTATGCAACACTATTTACATATATACTAGCAAGACCCCATATTACTCAAGCCTATATGTATACATACACTATCACAAATATAGCCTAAACTCTATATACCAAACCCATATGTAAACTAAGATATGTATACCATACATCTATATATGGCTGAAATACAACCCACACACCTATCCAACACATTACACATGTTTTAGATCTCAGGGAAAACTGACATAAACCCCACATATGTATATATATACAACACATGATACCAAACCCCCACATCAAAAAAAAGGACAAGTAACCCTATATATATGTATATATGTATAATTCCAACTGTCACATATCAACCTCAAACTGAAACAAACCCAAACTGGTACACTATATACCTAAGGCTCAGAATCTGAGATCAACTCAAGTTCATACCATTTCAGTGATACCTATTCTCAGGTTTCAACATCAACCCTCATACATAGGTGCATACTCTCTCTTTTTCAGCACGTGCGAGCTCAGTTAAATCGTGTGTCTCCGTGCACCCGATTTTTAGCCGGTCGTCATGTCACTTCGGACTCTTCGTGCGGATCCTGTCCGCACTGGCTTTTTTATCATTGCTCGGCACGTACGCCTCGTGCACTCCGCGTGCTCCAGAGCCTCACGGGACGGCCGATGTCTTTCGACGCCAGCAACTCAACGCCTCGCTTAGCCCACTACGCCGAAGGCGCCCCCGACGTCTTCACGACACCTACGATAGCCGGTTCCGCCCAGCCACCCGTTCTATGCGCACGATGCCCTTACGACGTCTTCCCGACGCCCATTGGGTGCTGCACGACGGGCCGTGTGGTCAGCCGTCGTTTATACCCGTGGTAGAATGGTGCCGGTCCTTGACCGCCCGTGCGATGCCCTAGCCGATGAGTTTTCATGCACGGGGCGCCCCATTCTGTCCCACGCCAGCTCAGATCGTGGCCATTTTTTGTCAGTCCTCCGACGTTGTGAATGCCCCGCATCGTACAGGCCAGGCTCATCATCGCCCTTAGGTGCATACTCTAGTAATATATAGACACACATACAGTAAGTACATACATACAAATATACAAGCATACAAATATACTTATATATGTATATACTCAGAGATAAACTAACAATTTGTATTCGAAATCCCCAAACCCCAGTTTTTGCAATATCAGTAAACTCACTATTTTCACATGAATTCGAACCCAAAAAAATGATAAACCCAAATCAGTTACATACAGAGGTGAGTCACCATGTACTCGTATCGGGGGGGTCTATTCGTGTCCATACAGTTGAGAATCGTGTCCAATTCGTGTCCCAAAACCTGGTCGAACACAGTGTCAGAGACTGTGTTCAGTACAGTCTCATTCTGAGGTGTCGAAAGCAATTGGACACGACACGTGAGTCCTCGTGTCTCGTGGTCGTGTCCTAAGGTAGACTAGGTCTGGGTGAACGTGTCCAACAGCCTGCATCGTGTCCAAGTGCATCGTGTCGTGTGATGCAACCACGTATCAGTGAGCAAACTGTGCGTGTGTGCAGCATCGTGCTGCCATGTCGAGCCACATTGGACACGACACGTCGCACGAGAGGCCACGTGCTCATGTCCACGCATAGCCTAGGTGTAGGGCTACATATTCGAGTCCTTGACACGAGTCCACGTTGTGTCTACACGCGAGGCCGTGTCAGAAGCCACTGTTCGCGTGGGTGCAGACAGTGTAAGTTCAGTACAGGCTCGTTTTCGTGTCCGATACGACACGAGGTGTCGTGAAACTCGAGGGGTAGCTTGTCAGTGGTTGCCCCCACCCCGTGCCAAGTGGCACGTGTCCACGTGGCGTGTCGTATTCGCAAACAGAGTCGGGTAGCAGGACACAGCACGGGGGTCTCGTGCTGCGTGTCCGTGTCCATTTTGGACACGAAGATATGCCCAAATCGTGCTCAGTCCTAGGAATTTGTGATCTACACAATAAGGGCTACAAAATCATGTAATTAGTTTTGAAAATCATTAATTTTTATTTCTAAGTGGCATTTCACCAAACACCTATTTAAAAACACTGATACGTGTCCGATAATCATACCAAATGGACACGAGATCCTACCAAACTTGGTCTACAGGGGTATGGTACCTAGATGTATGCATCTATGAAGAAAAATTAGGGTTTTAATGGGTTTAAAGGGGTTTACCTATTGAGAGTTGGAATCTCAATGTAAAGAGCCTAGAATTTGTGTCTTCCTCGATTTGCTATGGTTCAAATGTCCTCAAACCTTTCTAGCAAGTATCCACTAGCCTCCTCTACTGTTGTGAATCTCTATGCAATAGAGTAGCCTCAATTTGGGATCAATTTGGATATAGGGGGAGGAATTTAGGGAAGAACAAATTAGGATTTCTTTGTAGGTGTTAAAAGAGGCAAGAACAAACATAGGAGCATACTTATAGGGGGATACTACTTGTGGCTGCCACAATAGAAATTAGGGTTAGGTTTAGATATAGATGGGTGGCTAAGGCTTCTCCACATAATTTTAAGTCCTCTCATTGGTTCAATTTAGTCCTAAGGCTTTCTTTCTACAAATATCCTAAGGAGAAAATATCCTACTTAGAAATATCTAGATATTGCTAATCTTGTCACTTAGTAGGATATCCTAATCAAGATTCTAAGCTCAAGGCTAATCTAGATTAGGCTAAGATTCTAGGTCAAGTCTCAACTAAATAGCACATATTTAATTAATAAAATTTATTTTCATTAAAAAGTAAAAAATGACCAAAATACCCTTAGGCTGAAAAGTGGTAATTTGAAATTCTAATCACATGACTAGGCTCCCGTGGTCATGGTTAGTCTCTAGGCTTAGCAAATCTAGGGTTACACTAGTTAATTTCTAAATCACATTTCAATATTTTAAATAGTTTTAAATTAATTAAAAATCACTAAAAAATCATAACATAAATTAAATTCTAATATTGAATAATCAAAATTATAAAAGTTCAAAATTATCCTCATTTTAGAAAAGTGGGTGTTACAACAGGATTAGAGACGTTACCTCCCCTTGTGCGTACGGTCGAGCGGGTGCGAATGGCCCGTGGGCGCCTCTAATCTCATGTACGATCGAGAGGGTGCCAACGTTGACAGAGATGCAATGACAATCATGAAATGCCGTGAGGACGTACGGCAACCAGGGCTGGCCAGGGTGACCGCCCAGAGCCCACGAAGTAGGAGGGCCTCAAATTATTATTATTATTATTATTATTATTATTATTATTATATATATATATATATATATATATATATATATATATATATATATATATATATATATATATATATATATATATATATATATATATATATATATAACCTTTGTTATGAACACAAAAAAATATGGTAACTTATCTATTATAGTTGGTTTTCACTTGTACCTACTATGTAAAAGGTCATGGGTTTAAGGCATAGTTGAAGCATTTTGTTTCTTTTTTAAATGATTTCAAAAAAAAAATTTGGAAAGGCATCATTTTAAATTGTCATGGGCTTCCAAAATCTCTGGACTGGTACTGATAGTCGTCCTATTTATAATTCTATAACATCAAAGGTTCGATGAACGTGTTATATTCTGAGGATGAAGAACGGGTTATATTCTGAGTCTGCACGCAAAATAAAAAAAAGAATTAAAAAAAACATACAAAAGGATTGGACAGCTCATTTTTTATAGCGGTTTCCAACTGGATTATAATAGTGACAATTGAGGTTGATTGTTTTATTCCTTTACTCTCTGCTGGGGTGGGGAGTGACTCAGCGACGTCCACGGAAAAAGTCCTCCCTGTGTCCGAACCCCATAACTGTCCATCTTTCTTTCACACTTCTTTAATTTCTCCACTAGTGAAGACGACGGCCAACTCTCTCTTTCTCTCTGTTATTTTGAGTTATTCTTTATTTTTTTTAGGGTTCTCAGAGGTCTTGGAAATTACAAAATTAGGAAAAAAAAATTATCGATTGAATCATACCAATTGGAGAGGGAGTAGATCATAGTTAATTAATTATGGACGGAGGAGGAGGAGGAGGTTCATCGCAGTCCTCCACCAGCGCCAGCAGCAGCACCCAAAAGTCGACGATGGTTGCTGATTCCATCATCGTCTATGATCATCAACAGCAGCAGCAGCAGCAGGCAATTCATTTTCCTTGTCCTCTCTTAAATTAGATGCTAAATTGAGTTTTTACTACTATAATATTTCATCATCAGTGTCTTTAATAATTATAAGTAGAAGAGAGAAACTCACAATATCACAATTAATTTACTTTCCTTTTAATTAATTGGATGATCGATCAATTAAACTGACTGACTGACTTGTATATTACTTTACTTGTGAATTAGAAATTAATTAGGCATAAACAGAATTGTGTTTCCTATTTCCATTTATTGTTAGTATTATTATCATTATTTAATCTGTTCTTAAACAATTTTATTGTGGTGTTAACTTTCTGTATTTTTAACACTGATCTTACCTGATGTTTCTTCTTCTTGTCTATGTTACCCGGACTCTCCACTTTAAGGAGAAGTGCCCGTGTCGACCCGATAGGACATGTATGGGTATGGAATCCGTATCGGATCCTCCATGGTAACAATCGGATCCTTCATGGTAACAACCGGGAAACTGGTAGTAAAGTAGATAGTTTATTTTAATACGGTAGACTGGTAGTCAACTAGTAGGGGAGCTGAAGGGATGGTCCCTATAGTTTATAATTACAGGTGGTCTTTTTATGAAACCTTAGTCATGTCCCCGTACCCGTATCCAAAATTTGGATCATTTTTAGTCGAGTCCGTGTGTCATTCAATTATGAGTTTGAAGGGCCAGACTCTTCGATATGTACCCATACCCGACACCCGTACCCGAGTCAAGGTAAACTATGATACTTGTTATCTGTCTAATGTTCCAACTATTTCCAAGATTCTATTTTAAGTGAACGTACATATACTGTCTTCTGACACAATACATTTTCTTGAGTGATTGTATAGGCACCCGTTCAAGATGAAAAGAGTGGTGGTGGTGGAGCAATCATGTCAACCCATAATTCTAGACGACCAAATATTTCTTCCTTACAAATACCCGCAAGAACTTTAGAGAACCCATTGCCTACTTCTTCGAGAACAACCATCTCTTCATTGCCCAGTCCTAGTTCAACAAGATCTGGCTTGCCTCCTAGACCTACTCCAACGAGGTCGAAATCAAACGCCAGGAATCTACTTCCACAGCGAAGCTTGAAATCAAGGAGTTCATCAACCACAGATCAGGGTGACAGGACTGGTCTTCTCATTCCAGGGACACCATCTTCGGAAGGACAGCGGGAGAAACCTTCTACTTCAAAGCCATTCTCCCTTACCAAGGTCCTCTCCTCCATCTCAGCAAAAAGAACAAGCTCTTTACCAACGACACCAATTGCGGACTTGGCTGCTACATCTGCACAAGAGAGTCATGCCATCGACCTGACCACTTTGGATGTAAGTGCCTTTATGTCTTGTTTTACTTTAATCTTGGATGTAGTGGAAGGTTCTCATGACGGAACGCAACTTTTTCCTACTCGCATGCTTATCGGGCACCTGTATTGAAAATGTCATACCTTCAGTTTTTTCAAAGGCCAAGCTTGTTGTTTCTATAATAATCACTTGCTTATTTACACTAGGTGCTGCCAATTTTTTGAGCATTTCATGTAGTCAGTGCTCATGATTCACAACTGATTCATATATTTTTGGTTCAGTTTGTTCACTGTGACTATTTCATGCACAACTATTTTCTTTACTTTAAACCTTTCAGATTCATTCTCGTTTAGACCATGTAAGGGTGATTTCAAGTTCTCTCTTTATGTTGAATGTGCGAAATCTTCTAATTGGTGTTTAATTTAACAGAAACAAGAAGCTCACACGCATATGACACGCTCATTTTCAGTACCAGGGAATGTCAAAGGTAGAAGATTTCAGCGAACAGATTCCCTAGGCCTGATCCGTGTGATATCAACTCCTCGACTTGCTGCTCTCGATAATGCTACCCAAAGCGACCCCATTGAAACGATTCGTGGTATGAACTTTGCTTTAGTATATTAAATTGCTTAAATCCTTCCGATTATGTACGTAGCTACTTGCGAACTTCAGCTAGTAGTTTTGAACTATATTACAAGTTCCTGCTAAAAGAACTGGCCCAGTAGTTATTGTTATGAAAAGGAAACTCTTAGTCTTAACTATCATTTCATCTTTTATGAATAATCTACAACTTTTGCTAACCTTACAGCAACTGAAAATGATGGGGAGGATATTCCTGAAGAAGAAGCCGTCTGCAGGATATGTCTAGTCGAGCTTGGAGAAGGAGGGGAAACTCTTAAGATGGAATGCAGCTGCAAAGGGGACCTTGCGCTGGCACACCAAGAGTGTGCTATAAAATGGTTTAGCATCAAGGGGAATAAGACATGTGATGTCTGCATGCAGGAAGTCCAAAATTTACCCGTTACATTGCTGAGGTTACAAAATGCACAAACTGGTAATAGACAAGGACCAAATGCCTTTCAACAAAGGGAGGATTCAGGCTACAGGTTAATTGTTACCTTTTGATTTGCAAACCTTAACTAGTTTGCCAGCTGATTATGTTGAAGACAGCACACAACACACGTACACGTGCAACACTTAGGCCAGAATTGATTGATTTCTTCTTTAAGAATACCCAACGGGTAGATCTGGTCTTTACTCTTGACTCCTATAGGTTACTGTAGAGAATAATTGTTGTATATTTTATTGATTGGCTACTCCACTACTTATAGGGAGTCTAGCTCCTCTTCATACTACATTTTCCAATGTGGGACTAAGTCCCTTATTAGTTCTCAACACTCCCTCTCAAGATGGGCGATAGATATTAATCATTCCCATCTTGTTACATAGCTTCGACAGACTTAATGAACTAAGACCCTTAGTCAGACAGTCTGCCACTTGTTCTTCTGAGCAAACATGATCAATCTTCAGTATCCCTTGTTTCAGCTTCTCTTTGATGAAGAATCGATCGATCTCGATGTGCTTCGTTCTGTCGTGCTGAACTGGATTGTTAGCTATACTTATTGCAGCTTGACTATCGTTCAGAAGACGTAACGGTGCTCCCTTGTCCAGCTTCAACTCTGTCAGCAACGCTTTCACCCACAGCAACTCCGACACTCCTAAAGCCATTGCTCTGTATTCTGTTTCAGCTGTAGACCGTGCTACCACTGACTGTTTCTTGCTTCTCCATGAGACCAAGTTTCCTCCTACAAAGACACAATATCCCGTGGTAGACCTTCTATCGTCTATGCAGCTCGCCCAGTCTGCATCGCAGTATCCCTCAACTTTTATACATCCATTCTTCTTGAACCATAGCCCTTTCCTCGGCGTCCCTTTCAGATATCTCAAGATCTGAAACACTGCATCCATATGACCCGTTCTTGGATCATGCATGTAGCGATTTACTACACTCACCGTAAATGAGATATCAGGACGAGTGTGCCCCAGATAAATCAATCTCCCTACAAGTCGTTGATATCTTTCACGATCAACTGGCTCTCCTGCTTCTGCTCCCAACTTGCACTTCTGGTCAATTGGAGTGACTGCTGCTTTGCATCCTAGCATCCCTGTCTCCTTCAGCAGATCTAGTGCGTATTTTTTCTGTGAGAGAACAATTCCTTGTTCGCCTTCACACACCTCGATACCTAGAAAGTACCTCATCGCTCCTAAATCCTTCACCTCAAACTCTTTCGCGAGTTTTGACTTCAGCTTAGCGATCTCGACTTCGACTTCATCATTACCTGTGATTACTATATCATCCACGTATACAGCAAGTATAGTGATGTGGCCTCTTGCATGCTGAAGAAAGACCGTATGATCTGCATTTGCTTGATGGTATCCCATGCCTGTAACAGCCTTTCTGAATCTGTCAAACCAGACTCGAGGAGATTGCTTGAGTCCATATAGCGACTTCTTTAGTTTGCACAATTTTCCATGCGATGTCTCTCCGTCTGATTCTGTAGCGTAGCACCCTGACGGGAGTTCCATGTACACTTCTTCTTGTAGGTCCCCATGGAGAAAGGCATTCTTCACATCTAACTGGTATAGCTTTCACCCATAGTTTGCTGCAATGGAGACCAGAGTTCTTACGGTGCTCATTTTCGCTACTGGAGCAAACGTCTCATCATAGTCGATACTATATGATTGTGTGTATCCTTTTGCAACCAACCTTGCCTTGTATCGTTCCACTTTTCCTTCTGACGTCTCCTTTACTGTGTACACCCATTTGCATCACACAGTTTTCTTCCTTTTGGGTAATAGAACCAGCTCCCACGTCTTATTTTTCTCCAGTGCCCCAAGTTCTTCCATCATTGCAGCTTTCCACCTTGGATTTTTTTTTACTTCCTGCCAACATTTGGGCAACGAAGTAGAGTCTAATGATGCAATGAAGACTCGATAATTCGAAGAAATGTTAGAATAAGACAGGTAGTTGGCAATATCATGTTCATAATCATCAAAACGACTATAAGCCTTACCCGCATTGATGCGAGAAGATCTTCTTAAGAGAGTAATAGGTGGTAGAGAGATCATACCATCAGAGTCAGAGAGATCCGCATCAGAATCAGATTGATTCAGTGCGGGGACAACATCTTCAAGAGTTGGAGCAGGAGTAGACGAGGGACTTGGTACAGTAGGCACGGTACAGGCACAGTACTGGACTTCTGCTGTCTCCTTATGTAGACTTGGAGCTCATTTTCCTTTGTATGCTGTTCTCCATGTTTAACATATGTATCTTCTTCATCTTCTGTATCGGAGTCACTGCTTTCTCCCCCTTTCGTCCAATTTTTCACGACCGGGCATGGGACCGATCCGACCACCACAGATGGGCTTATTTTCTCTCCCTCACATCTAACACCCTCTGTGTTAGGTGTCACCAAACGCTGAACCGTCATCCGAACCATAATATGGTTCCAGTTCTCTGAATGTAACGTTCATGCTTACAAACATCTTCCGTTCAACTGGGCTCCAACATGCGTATCCCTTCTGAGTTGCCGTGTACCCGAAAAAGACACATTTAACCGCTCTAGGATTCAGTTTGCCAACTCCTGGCCTATTATCTTGGACAAAACATACACACCCAAATACTTTCGGTGGAACAGTGTACGTGGTTGCACCAGTAAGCATCTCCAACGGTGTCTTCCAGTCCAATACCTGAGATGGCATTCTGTTGACGAGATAAGAGGCCGTTAACACCGCTTGCCCCATAAGTGTTTCGGGACATTTATAGCCAGCATCATCGTCCGTGCGACCTCCAGCAGGTGTCTGTTCTTCCGTTCGGCCACACCATTTTGTGCCGGTGTATAGGCACATGAAGTTTGGTGTAGTATTCCATGAGTGGATAAATACTCAGCAACCTTCTTATTTGTATACTCCGTCCAGCTTTGTGTCCTCCAGAATAATTTTTCCTTCTACCAGCATAACCGTCTCTACCACCTCGACGTCCTCCGCGGTCCCGTCCACGTTCACTCGACTGACTTTGCAGGTGTTTTGGACAAAATCTGATGTAATGTCCTGAGTCACCACAGTTGTGGCAAACACCGGCCACAGAGGGAGGCTGATTGAAGGCGGCAAGGGCAGACTTGTCAACAGCGGCTTGCTCCCCTTGGAAATAGCCCTTGTTGGACATCAACTTCAATCGAGCATCTTCTTGTGCCATGGCAGCTATGGCTTCTTCTAAGGTTGGAAGCATGGGCTGTGCTAGGAGTACATTCCTTCTATGCTCAAACACAGGGTTAAGACCCTTCAAGAACTTCATCATCCGTTGTCGCGAAATATAATCCAAGAACTTTTGGAAATGTTTCGCAAATGCTGGTTCGACTTGTGCATCTTCCATCCCAAGAGGATCATAGTGATCCAGATCAGACCAGTACTTCTTCAACAGTGCTGCATACTCAGAGATGGTACGGTCGTCCTGGGCCACCCTATCAAGTTTATCCTGCAGTTGGAAGACCCGCATAGGATTGCCTGAGCCTGAGTACATATCCTTCAAAGTCCGCCATATATCAGCAGCAGCCTCCATCGCCTCTACATTGTCCGACACCTGGTCGGTCAAGGAGGCTGTCAACCATCCAGCCACAACATTGTTGACAATTTTCCAAATAGCAAACTCCTTTGAGGAGGGATCATCTGGTGCCTTGGTTTGGCCATTGACGTAGCCAACCAAGCCTCGTCCCTTCAGCGTTCGCATTGCCTGTCGTGACCATTTCAAGTAGTTGGACGTTCCTTCCAACTTCGCCTCCAGCTTGTCCAGCTTTTTCATTTTGTAGGGTGACGGATCCACATCAGTATGGATCACACATGGGGTTGCCTCGGTTAATTTTTTGATAAAATATCATCAACCAAGGCCTTCATCTCTTCTGCTGTCAGTTTACCACTGATCGAATCCATGGCGTCTTCAACTGTGATTCGTCGTCGTCGTCTTCGTCGTCGTCGTCTTCGTCGGCTTCGTCGTCGTCGTCTTTATGTAAAGTTTTCAACAGAGACCGTACGAATGTGCTGTTAACGTGGCCAACACCGGCGCGTGCATGTAGATCCTAATTTGCAGATCGAGAACGGAAAACAAATAAAGCATTTATAATTTCGGAGGGCGTAATCTAGGAACATATGGTGCAAATTAAGCATTTGACGTCCATCCGTCTTCGAATAACCGCCCACGTAATCTATCTCTCTCAAATTAGGGTTTTTTTTTCGTTTTGAAAAAAAACGGGGGGGGGGGGGGGTCGGCAGCAGTTGGGGTCGGAAGAGGCGGGACGTCGGGGGGGCAGCAGCAGGGGGGCGTCGGGGGGGGGGGGGCAGGGGGGCGTCGGGGGCAGCAGGGGGGGTCGTCGGCGGCAGTGGGGGGGCGTCGGGCGGGGCAGGGGGGGCGTCGTGGGGGGGGGGCAGGGGGGCGTCGTGGGGGGGGGGCAGGGGGCGTCGTGGGGGGAGGGGGCAGGGGGGAACTGCCGGGGGCAGCAGGGGGGTTCAACGGCGGGGGGGCATCGGGGGGGAGGGGGCGTGGGTTTGCCGGGTTGGGGAAGGGGTGGGGTTTTTTTTTTTTGTGGTTATGGCTCTGATACCATGTAGAGAATAATTGTTGTATATTTTATTAATTGGCTACTCCAATACTTATAGGGAGTCTAGCTCCTTTTCATACTACATTTTCTAATGTGGGACTAAGTCCCTTATTAGTTCTCAACACTCCCCCTCAAGATGGGCGATAGATATTAATCATTCCCATCTATTTACATAGCTTCGACAGACTTAATGAACTAAGATCCTTAGTCAGACAGTCTGCCACTTGTTCTTCTGAGCAAACATGATCAATCTTCAGTATCCCTTGTTCCAGCTTCTCTTTGATGAAGAATCGATCGATCTCGATGTGCTTCGTTCTGTCGTGCTGAACTGGATTGTTAGCTATACTTATTGCAGCTTGACTATCGTTCAGAAGACGTAACGGTGCTCCCTTGTCCAGCTTCAACTCTGTCAGCAACGCTTTCACCCACAGCAACTCCGACACTCCTAACGTCATTGCTCTGTATTCTGCTTCAGCTGTAGACCGTGCTACCACTGACTGTTTCTTGCTTCTCCATAAGATCAAGTTTTCTCCTACAAAGACACAATATCCCGTGGTAGACCTTCTATCGTCTATGCAGCTCGTCCAGTCTGCATCGCAGTATCCCTCAACTTCTATACATCCATTCTTCTTGAACTATAGCCCTTTTCCCGGCGTCCCTTTCAGATATCTCAAGATCTGAAACACTGCATCCATATGACCCGTTCTTGGATCATGCATGTAGCGACTTACTACACTCACCGCAAATGAGATATCAGGACGAGTGTGCCCCAGATAAATCAATCTCCCTACAAGTCGTTGATATCTTTCACGATCAACTGGCTCTCCTGCTTCTGCTCCCAACTTGCACTTCTGGTCAATTGGAGTGACTGCTGCTTTGCATCCTAGCATCCCTGTCTCCTTCAGCAGATCTAGTGCGTATTTTCTCTGTGAGAGAACAATTCCTTGTTCGCCTTCACACACCTCGATACCTAGAAAGTACCTCATCGCTCCTAAATCTTTCACCTCAAACTCCTTCGCAAGTTTTGACTTTAGCTTAGCGATCTCGACTTCGACTTCATCATTACCTGTGATTACTATATCATCCACGTATACAGCAAGTATAGTGATGTGGCCTCTTGCATGCTGAAGAAAGACCGTATGATCTGCATTTGCTTGATGGTATCCCATGCCTGTAACAGCCTTTCTGAATCTGTCAAACCATGCTCGAGGAGATTGCTTGAGTCCATATAGCGACTTCTTTAGTTTGCACACTTTTTCATGCGATGTCCCTCCGTCTGATTCTGTAGCGTAGCACCCTGGCGGGAGTTCCATGTACACTTCTTCTTGTAGGTCCCCATGAAGAAAGGCATTCTTCACATCTAACTGGTATAGCTTCCACCCATAGTTTGCTGCAATGGAGACCAGAGTTCTTACGGTGCTCATTTTCGCTACTGGAGCAAACGTCTCATCATAGTCGATGCCATATGATTGTGTGTATCCTTTTGCAACCAATTTTGCCTTGTATCGTTCCACTTTTCCTTCTGACGTCTCCTTTACTGTGTACATCTATTTGCATCCCACAGTTTTCTTTCCTTTGGGTAATGGAACCAGCTTCCACGTCTTATTTTTCTCCAGTTCCCCAAGTTCTTCCATTATTGCAGCTTTCCACCTTGGATCTTTCTTTGCTTCCTGCCAACATTTGGGCAACGAAGTAGAGTCTAATGATGCAATGAAGGCTCGATAATTCGAAGAAATGTTAGAATAAGACAGGTAGTTGGCAATATCATGTTCATAATCATCAAAACGACTAGGAGCCTTACCCGTATTGATGCGAGAAGATCTCCTTAAGGGAGCAATAGGTGGTGGAGAGATCATACCATCAGAGTCAGAGAGATCCGCATCAAAATTAGATTGATTCAGTGCGGGGGCAACATCTTCAAGAGTTGGAGCAGGAGTAGACGAAGGACTTGGTACAGTAGGCACAGGACACGGTACATGCACAGTACTGGACTTCTGTTGTCTCCTTCTGTAGACTTGGAGCTCCTTTTCCATTGTCTGCTGCTCCCCATGTTTAACATATGTATCTTCTTCATCTTCTGTATCGGAGTCACTGCTTTCTTCCCCTTTCGTCCAGTTTTCCACGACCGGGCATGGGACCGATCCGACCACCACAAATGGGCTTATTTTCTCCCCCTCACATCTAACACCCTCTGTGTTAGGTGTGTCACCAAACGCTGAACCGTCATCCGAACCATAATATGGTTCCAGTTCTCTGAATGTAACGTCCATGCTTACAAACATCTTCCGCTCAACTGGGCTCCAACATGTGTATCCCTTCTGAGTTGCCGTGTACCCGACAAAGACACATTTAACCGCTCTAGGATCCAGTTTGCCAACTCCTGGCCTATTATCTTGGACAAAACATACACACCCAAATACTTTCGGTGGAACAGTGTACGTGGTTGTACCAGTAAGCATCTCCAACGGTGTCTTCCAGTCCAATACCTGAGATGGCATTCTGTTGATGAGATAAGAGGCCGTTAACACCGCCTACCCCCATAAGTGTTTCGGGACATTTATAGCCAGCATCATCGTCCGTGCGACCTCCAGCAGGTGTCTGTTCTTCCGTTCGGCCACACCATTTTGTGCCGGTGTATAGGCACATGAAGTTTGGTATAGTATTCCATGAGTGGATAAATACTCAGCAACCTTATTATTTGTATACTCCGTCCAGCTTTGTGTCCTCCAGAATGATTTTTTCTTCTACCAGCATAACCGTCTCTACCACCTCGACGTTCTCCGCGGCCACGTCCACGATCACTCGACTGACTTTGCAGGGGTTTTGGACAAAATTTGATGTAATGTCCTGAGTCACCACAGTTGTGGCAAACACCGGCCACAGAGGGAGGCTGATTGAAGGCGGCAAGGGCAGACTTGTCAACAGCGGCTTGCTCCCCCTGAAAATAGCCCTTGTTGGGCATCAACTTCAATCGAGCCGCTTCTTGTGCCATGACAGCTATGGCTTCTTCTAAGGTTGGAAGAATAGGCTGTGCTAGGAGTACATTCCTTCTATGCTCAAACACAGGGTTAAGACCCTTCAAGAACTTCATCATCTGTTGTCGCAAAATATAATCCAAGAACTTTTGGAAATATTTCGCAAATGCTGGTTCGACTTGTGCATCTTCCATCCCAAGAGTATCATAGTGATCCAGATCAGACCAGTACTTCTTCAACAGTGCTGCATACTCAGAGATGGTACGGTCGTCCTGGGCCACCCTATCAAGTTCATCCTGCAGTTGGAAGACCCGCATAGGATTGCCTGAGCCTGAGTACATATCCTTCAAAGTCCGCCATATATCAGCAGCAGCCTCCATCGTCTCTACATTGTCCGACACCTGGTCGGTCAAGGAGGCTGTCAACCATCCAGCCACAACATTGTTGACAATTTCCCAAATAGCAAACTCCTTTGAGGAGGGATCATCTGGTGCCTTGGTTTGGCCATTGACGTAGCCAACCAAGCCCCGTCCCTTCAGCGTTCGCATTGCCTGTCGTGACCATTTCAAGTAGTTGGATGTTCCTTCCAACTTCGTCTCCAGCTTGTCCAGCTTTTTCATTTTGTAGGGTGACGGATCCACATCAGTATGGATCACACGTGGGGTTGCCTCAGTTAATCTCTTTGATAAAATATCATCAACCAAGGCCTTCATCTCTTCTGCTGTCAGTTTACCACTGATCGAATCCATGGCATCTTCAACTGTGATTCGTCGTCGTCGTCGGCTTCGTCGTCGTCGTCGTCTTCGTCGGCTTCGTCGTCGTCGTCGTCTTTATGTAAAGTCTTCAACAGAGACCGTACGAATGCGTTGTTAACGTGGCCAACACCGGCGCGCGCATGTAGATCCTAATTTGCAGATCGAGAACGGATAACAAATAAAACATTTGTAATTCCGGAGGGCGTAATCTAGGAACAGATGGTGCAAATAAAGCATTTGACGTCCATCCGTTTTCGAATAACCGTCCACATAATCTCTCTCTCAAATTAGGGTTTTTTTTTCGTTTTGAAAAAAAAGGGGGGGGGGGGGGGGGTCGGCAGCAGTTAGGGTCGGAAGAGGGGGGGGGGGGGCGTGGGGGGGGGGGGGCAGCAGCAGGGGGGGCGTGGGGGGGGGGGCGTCGGCGGCAGCAGGGGGGCGTCGGGCAGGGCAGGGGGGGGCGTCCGGGGGGGGGGGGGGGGGGGCGGGGCGGGGGGGCTGCCTGGGGCAGCAGGGGTTCGGCGGCGGAGGGGGGGGGCGGGCGGCGGTGGGGAGGGGGTGTGGGTTTGCCGGGTTGGGGAAGGGGTGGGAATATTTTTTTTTTTTTTTTTTGTGGGTATGGCTCTGATACCATGTAGAGAATAATTGTTGTATATTTTATTGATTGGCTACTCCACTACTTATAGGGAGTCTAGCTCCTCTTCATACTACATTTTCCAATGTGGGACTAAGTCCCTTATTAGTTCTCAACAATTACATCTTTAAGAAACACATCCTTTCATTTTGTTCAACTGTTGCACTTAAATCCACTAAGCTTATCTGCGATGGAAAACAAAGTTCTATGACCAATATCAATTGGTGTAAGTATTCAATTTCTCCTCCTGTTTACTTGCGGGGTTGGATGACGGACATCTGAAACTTCTTAGATTATCTTTTATATAGAAAAAAAAAGGGATTTTTTCTCATATTATTACAGATTATAGTTCAGCATTTTTCTACATTTTTATATATCCTGGGGTGAGGAGAAATGGTGGAAGCATATTCTCAGGAATTTGTGTCATTTTTAAAAGACAGATTAAAAGGTTCAGAATTTAAATTTATGAGTAAATTGTCTTATTTATATTCTGACAGGGTTTGGCAGGATATGCCAGTTCTGGTCATGGTCAGCATGCTTGCCTATTTCTGCTTCTTGGAACAATTGTTAGTGAGTAACTAACTATATTCAGAAATAACTTTGTTTTGTTTAGCTTGTATTTTTATTTGAATGTGTGCATGCTTCTCGAGCCCCGCTCCCAAATAATTGGATACGAGTACGTGAGTACGGCCAATATATGCCGCAGTATCAACGCTAGTACGCTGTCTATATCTTAATTCATATATGTATTTCATCAACCATCATTAAGATTCATTCTATCACAAGTAATCTATTTCTAGCTTATTCACAAAGACATATAATGACATGCAAATATAACAAAAGCGAATGAGAATATAACGGTCTCTAATAAGAAATAATCAATGTCCACTGAGAATCCAACTAATACGTATGAAATGATCTAACCTCGGGAACAAACCTGCTATATAAATAATGACTGTAATGAAATCTTAGATCTAATACTAAAACTAAGCATCTGCAAAAGTATTATCTTCTGCTAAACTTGGTCAGTTTCATTGATGTCCACATCACCCTCATAGTCACCGTAGTAAATAGGGTAACCCTTCTCGTCTAAAGCTATCAATATTTATCCAGTCAGAATTGGAGAGTACAATAATATAATATAGTTACAAAATACGATATATATTATCATGGATATGAACAAAAAGAAATGAACTAACATGTAATATGAGAACTAAGATACGACAAAAAGAATATGAACTATACTATACTGGTAATATGCATTAACTAACACTATAGGGGCTATCATGAAAGACGATGTCATAGATATGATTAAGACATATATTATGTTGTTGGAATACCACTTTCAAACATATGAAGGGCTGAGATAACCTAACTCATTGATAACAAGTGAGTGCATTAACAATGTGCAACATGTCTACGAGTAGGGTAAGTAAAACTACCTTACGTAAACACACATGGTCGCAACAGGTGGTAGTCCACATGTCCATTGGTTGTATTCCCCCTTCCTACTGAATATGAAATCATGATAACGATTACAATTTATACGAGAACAATATATGAGTACAAACTAGAACAATAAAGACTTCCTTATGAGCATAAGTCATAATAACATGAATATAAATCTACTAGTATGAATAATAACATATGGTATAGGTAAACAATACGTAAAACTATACTTGCATGATTCCTCCAGACGGATAGTGATTGTAAATTGACTAGCTAATCCAAATCAACCCTTCTAGATATCACCCAAAAGTACAAGCAATCCCAAGCGCACATGTAATCTATCACAAAACAGCTTATAAAAACATTAGTTAGATTACTAAATTAACAAGTTACATATTTTGGGGTCTTAGTTACTTGCCCTATAAGCTACTAGCAATTTTGGGTTTCTATAGGTCCAACCTAATCCATGTTAATGCAGAAGATTATAGGTATCCCAAAACAAAAAATCCATTGGTTACGTATTTTAAGAACCGTGATTGCTCGAATCGATTTGTCACGATCCGCACCCTGATGATCGGATACGAGTACGTGGGTACGTCCAGCCTACGCTGCAGTATCGGCGATAGAACGTTGTCTAAAAACACACAATAATATCCAACAACTCACGCAATATATATAAAACTATAGTACTCAAATCACATTTCTAAGGAAGATATCACGAGAAGGATCAATCAATAGAAACGAACTGTCTATAGTTCAAGTCCAAAGTTTAGGTAAGATAACTCAAAAGTCTAGATCCAAATATAACATAAAAACAGTAGACTACCGGAGACAAATCCGGACAAAAAGATATAGTCTAAAAGTTATACTAAAAACTAAGTAGTCGCAGCCGGAATTTCTATTGCGAAGGCTTCCTGATCCTCTGGTAGGGCAGGATCAAGCTCATCAATAAGGTCCTCCTGGGCCCCGTAATAAGTAGTGAAACGGTCCTCATAGTCGTCCCCTATTTATATCAACATCCAGTCAGGATTGGAGCGAAGTACACCAATGAAAGCAGTTTCAATACATGGTAGAGACTATAAAACATGTTAAGCATATGTAAAACCAGATAACTGGGAAGACTAGAATCATGTATGTCACAGGTAAAGAGAAAATAAGTAATCAAGTAAGCAAGGGACATGGTGTGACAACATGAGATGAAATGACCAGTAAAACTGGACTATTCTAAGTGATTTAAAATACTATGTTAGGTTTGTGATCAGCTAAGGTATAAGACACATCGTATCGATGGCTATCAAACTAGATTGGTAAGACATAACCATACGTGAATGTATGATTAGCTAGCAGCCTGGATAAAATAAAAATGCACTAGATGGATTGATCACATCTATACTTAGTATTTTTTCCGCCCCTACTAATACTCATGGATTCGAGTCTGGATACAATGATTCTAGAAATATAAAACTAGATAAACTGGAGTAAGTTATTATGAACAACATGATCAACCCATGTAAACATGTATCTTGGAGATGAATTCATATAATATCAATCCGTTAATCAATCGTGACGAGAATCAGGTAAACATAACTAGAGCATGAAATATAGAAGTTATCAAATACTGAAAACAATCAGAAAATGTACTCGTTTGTCGTCATGAGTGGGTGATACGGGTCAGAATCCGTATCTAAATACTAACACACACACACACACACATATATATAGGATATCAATACATTCTTAACTCATGATACTATCAAGTATCATTATTTGAAATTAGGTCTAGGGATTAGTGAATTTTCTATGGAGTTTTTATTAGTTATTACTGTACAAAGTCTTAGGGGAAAATAGGGTTTACCTCTTTGGAAGAGCTCCCAAGTACAACCAATGAGTTTTAGACTCAAAATTTAGTTCAAGCCTTTTCTTCTAGTCTCGAGTTCCTCTAGCAAACTCCTTGAGCCTTCAAGCTTTTGGCTCCACCTCGGAAGGGTTTAGAGTTGTGGGGAAAGAAGTTTGGAAGAGTGACTTTGGAGAGAAAAAAGTTGAATGAAGAGAAAATAGAATGGTTTCATGAAGTGAAGGGGTGGGGTTTTTTATAGGTGGGTGGGGGTGTGAGGTGTGAGATGTGAGGTGTGAGGGTGAGGTGGCTAACTTCTCATGGAAGCCTCCCTTGATCTTTAGTTTGAAGAGGTGGAATGAAGATATTTGTTTTTGAAGAGGTAAAAAATATCTAGATATTTCTAATCCAAGATTAGTTCTTAATCTAAACATGATACTTTCATTAACCTAAACATAGATTAACTCTAAACTAAACACTAATTAGGATTAATTAACTAATCACTAATTAGAAACTAATTAATCTTAAGCAATAATAAATAAATAATTATGACTTATAATTTTGAAAAAATGGTGGTTACACGATTAAATGACAAAACTTTGTCAAAATTAATGTTTCAAAAGTTAAGTTTATTAGGTTATATTTGAAGGTTTTTTGCGATAACTGCTCGAATCGTTTAAACCACAAAACTTTGTCGCGATATAAAGTTATGATCGTTTTGGTCCGTTTTGACATTCAAATTATAAACTCTACTTTCTATGATTCTTAATAATTATCAAATATTAATTAATAATTCTAAAATTTGGGGGACAAAAAGGTTTGACATATGTAGATTTTAAAAAAAAACTCTAAAGGACCATAATTGGGTTCGCGGTTTCGAGTTACTATCTAAACGATACATACTACCCAAAAATAGGACATGTTAAAAATTACAGTAAATAATCTACGTCAACTAAAATCACGATGGTATCCATTATTTAGACGTGTAAATAAAGTTCGTGGTAAAATTTACCTGAAAATTCAATCGATGTTGGGAGTTATGCTAACTTCAAGTTTGGTATTATATTTCAGTAATTTTTGTTAGTGGTAAGCCTACTTCTAGATTTTTGGAAAATATTAGATAACATGGTAGTCAAAAGCGCGCCTCGTAGTAAGGTGCAACAGCTGCACCTCGCACCTCACTAGGTAAGGCGCCCTTCTCCAGACGTATCTTTTAACAAGGCTCAACTAAGAAAAGACGTGTCTTATATTTTTTTTTACATAATACGTTGAAGCAGGGAGATAGTCCTTACCTCATACAAGTCGGATGGAGGTAGTCATTTCCATGTTTGCCAAAGCTGACTAAAATTGAACTGAAAAACTAAAATTTACTAAAAACGTGATAGAAAGAACACAAATTCTTGTTAGTTCTGTTAACTGCTACCATTGCTCTGCTAGTTCAGTTGGTTATGTTTTAACATTTTTTTATTAGTTTTAATATGTTATTTGGTTTTATTTCTTACATTACTAATTTATTTATTTATTTATATTATTATTATTTTTTTATTTTTGCATCTCGTTTTTCTCGGGCGCGTCTTAAGTACGCTTTGTGCCTCGTGCGATGTGGACCATTAACGCATCGAGTGTACCTTGCACATTTGACTACCTTGTTAAACAATGGAATTTAATTCTAAAATGTAGGTATGTTGTAGGTACACTAGAAAAGTTTCGGAGACCAATTACACTTTAGGGATGTCGAATTAAAATTCCAACAAGATGATCTACTCTTATTCAGGGCACCTAATACTAGATTATTTTTAGTAAATTGTACAAAGGCTCTAAAATCTACCAAAAATAGAAACTAAATACTATACATAATTGGAGAACTTACCAAAAAGATTGGGCACAAATTGAAGTCTGTGTCTAGAAGGAAGGACCTTGAGAAGTGGGAGAATTGTTGCTGGAATATCGGCATAAATTTCCTCTCAAAATTTTAGAAGGAAAATCATAAATCTAAATCCATATATAGAAAAAAAAAAAAACTAAAAAAATTAGATGGCCACGATCAAACGGTGGCTTTGATCCTGCGGCCCAGATCATCTTGGGTGGCCGGGTGCGTGGGTGTGATGCTCTGCTCTGCTCTTGGCCACCATCGCCCACCCACGCCCAATGACATGCAGCGCCCCCCCCCCCCCCCCCCCCCCCCCCCCAATGCGTGGATGCGGGTTCCTTTTTATTTTCCTACGTTTTTAGCTTGATTAATTCATAACAAATCCAAATTAAATAAAAAAATCTCAAAATTTACTGGAGCTTATATTAGACTATTAGAAGCTTATATACCAAGTTTGGGATTAATCTAGGGTCATGTGTTCCTACAATAATTTCTACAAGTCTTGTGGTAATTCATTTCCTTAGGTTATAGAAAATTCCTGTAAATCTAAAATAGTCACAAAATGTATTTTAAGCCTAAATAGGATCTTAGACTCATTGTTCTATCCTAAGGTTTAGTTGCTTCCAATTATAGGCTCAGGTTCGTCGTCCCTGTACCCTGTTCACCAAGGACCAATATAATCCGTCTCATAAGTTGGTAATTACTTCATTAGGATTTTATGTCCAAATAAAATTAAATTTTTTTACCCTATTTTAAATTAGGATTTCTAGGGAAGCAAATGCTACAATGCTACCTTGTTTTGGTTTCTTTGTTGTTTGCCAGTTGATTGACTACTACAATGGAACAGGTAACTGATCTTCGTTCACGTGCTCTTGCTGTATCGTTGCCTTTCTCTTGTGTTTTGGGTCTCCTCTCATCCATGATAGCTTCCACAATGGGTAATCTACATGATTATATTCTCATCTATTTTCTCGTCTTATATTTTGCTCCTTTTCCCCTTTTAATTTAAGTATGGTTTATGAAAAAGATTTAAGTAATTTTCTGTCTGCTTTTTTGTGCATTAGCTTTTCATAAAATTAGCAAAGCTTTCGATTATTCTGAATATTCATAAGTTGTTTTTGTGCACATGAAGAACATGAGTAAGCACATCGTAGCAAGTTGATGAGGTAGGTCATCCAACTAATAGATTAATCCAGGAAGTATCATAGATAGAAAATTAACATAATATATCATAATGCTACCCTATGTTGCACGGACATGGATATGACACGGCATGGACACGGTGACATGGATACGAGGTGACGAGTACATGGACAAGTCACCTATTTTGGTGTGTCCTAGTGCACTTTGGAGTGTTCAGAATATGTCCAATATGTGTTACACGAGCCTAATTTTTGGAGTGCTTGTGCTTCCTAGGTGCTACCAATGTCTTAAGGAAGTTTATAGATACAGCTTGGGTAAAAAATAGGGTCAAAATGAAGGAATTAGAGCCTAATTCCAGCCAAATGACATTTTGGCAATCCATATATTATTTTTCGTTGATTCCAACCAAACCTTATTCCTTGTTTATTTTTTAGCGTATTCCTTGATTCCTGGTGGTAGGGGAATTAGTCTAAGAATATCTGAATCAAGGAATTGGACCTAATTCCTTCTCTTACTGTCCTACAACTCAAGGAATTAAGCCTATCTCCTTAATTCCTCGTCTCCCTGGTTCCTTACCCAAATGGTGCGTAAAAACCAAGCAAGTAGTTGCTTACTGGGAATAGAAATACCTGATGATTGGATACTATGTCATATACATATTGGAAATTTTGGAGGTGATCCGGGATGTTTGGCATGCATCTTGTTCATAGGGATCCCCCAATAATTTAAGCTTCCCCTCAAAGCTGTCATTTTTTCTTCATTCTTTTTCATACATAAAAGTGTCCGTTGTTGTAGTTGACACTTCATTTATGTTACTTAAGTAAAGATACTTAAATTATGAAATTTAGCTTAGGAGGATTAATTTCTTTCAGAATCATCTCAAGAGTTCTTCGCCATTACCTTTTTATGTCCCATTTGTTTATAGTCCATTGAAAACTCTCTGTCATCACTATATAAGAAAGAAAAGAGAGAAATGGAAGGAAAGATAAATAGATAGAGACATTCAAAACCGTTACCTTTCCTTGTAATATTGTAGGATTATGTCATGTTAGATCAGTTTTCTTGAAGGTTTTGGTGTATTATCGTCCAGCAGCTATAATTTGGCTTGACTGGCATCTTTCAAAGAAACAGAAATTAGAAGGCTGACTTGTATCTATCACTTGATACTTAAGACCACTATTTAGGCCATGTAGGGTGTGTTTGGTTGTGGAGAAAGTTAGGGAAAGAAAAGGAAAAGGAAATGAGATACCATTTTTTCCCCTTCAAAATCATATCGTTATTGCTGCATCTTCTTGGTCTCCACTGCATCTAGGTAGTTCAATAGATTTATTGAGATGCCTATGGTCTCGTATATATGTCTGCCCATCTTAGATGGGCACATATGTTTTTGTGCACCTTCAGGTCATGGGGATTGTGTAGACTGTATTCACCTGAGAATGAACCAGGTAGGTGGTTATATTTGAAACTAGCTCATATTCAGGAGTTTATTCTAAACCTGCATATATGAGCAAATTGAGAGTCATTCAATATCTCAAGTTACTGTTTGCCAGTTAATCTTACGTATTAAGCAATGTTTCTTACCTGAATATCTCCACATGTTAGAAAATTATGACTTAAGTATGTTGAACACTAACGGAGTCTGCCCCCAAAGCATGCATGGGTTTGATGTGCTTGAGCTCGATTAAAGCAACTCCTCTTGTAGACACTTGGAGACAAATGCATACGTGCAAATTATGTGGGTTAACACCAGTAAGATGCTAAGAGAGTAAGAAATTGGACTACAGAAATTGCCTCACAGAAAACGATAATGTAGGAATGCATTCTACGACGCCTAAGAAGCAATGTTACATGCATATTATGAGACCACCACACTGATTAGTTTGTAACCTCCATCCTTTCCAACAAAGTAATGTATACTGATGGATGCACACTTTAATAGGTTGCTGTAGAAAAGACTGGAGAACTAAGAAGTAAGATGGGATGTCCACCAATCAAATGATTAACAGACCCATGTGAAATAACCTATGTGAAAAATGAATTCTTGAGCTGTTGATAGAAAACCATAATATCAACTCGATATTGCATTATTGAAAGGCAAACTTGGTTAAAAGTTATGTCACCCGTCGCCCTTAGCACCATGGATGTCGTGCCTATAGACATTTTGAAACTTTCCGTACTAATCTTTTATAATGTCCGTCTTCTGTTCATGAAATTATTTTCCTCCCCAAAAAATCAACTGTTAATCTCTTCTTTGTTAATCATATCTTGTACACATTTGCAGTGATCAAAAGCTACATTTGGGCTTATGCTTCCTTTCAGTTTGCCATTGTCATCCTCTTTGCCCATATCTTCTACAATGTGGTAAGAGTTCTCTTCAAAAGGATAAGACACATACTTGCACTTCATCAACCCTCATATGGAACTCTTAGTGGCCAACACTGCTGCCTCTTTTTCAGGACCCTGCATCCCTCATGGATTTAGGCAGTGGGCACTAGTGTTGCCAAAAATCAATATTTATAGTTGTACCCTTTTTTGGGGTTTGGGAGGAAATAGTGGCTTGAATCTTAACTGCCATCTAACCTAACAGGTTGCAGATCGAGCAGAGGGAACCTTCTTTAAGAGGAGGATAGTCTAGAAAAACACACTGCATATGAAGATATGGTTTCAAATATATTTTTTTTACTTAATTGCAGCTTAAAGTAACCCCCGTGCTCTCAATCCTACTCTCATCATTCACTGGGTTTGGAATTGCAATCAGTACAAACTCTTTGCTTGTGGAGTATATGAGATGGAGAACTAGGAGAGAGATGCAATTAGCACAAGGAAATGATGGACAGAGGCAAGAGTCCAGAAACAATCCTGAAAGTGTTAATATTAATGTTGTTGGTCAGCAAGCAGTTGGGGGCCAGAGCCAGAACACCAATGTCTCATAAGATGGATGACTCTAGTTCTAGTGCCTTGTACAGGTATGTTTATGTCGGATTTTCTTGTGTGGTATATTTGATCTACTTCTGAACTGTTGGTAACGATCCCAACCAGTTCCGCAGAAACATATAATCATCTATATCTTTAACGGGATCAAGAATAAGATCCACCGTCTTCAAGACTAGAATTGAAGTTTTGGGTTGTTGGCTTGAAACTTCAATTGTTGGCTTGAAGAATTTGAACATAAACTGTTATTTTTCTACCCAGTAAAAAGCTCATTAGTTTTAACCATGAGAAGGTGCTCACTACTTCCCACCCTTATGAGATAATATAGCCAAATTGCTAAACATGTCAAGCGAATGAGAGAAGGCATGTTTGCATTAAAATGATATTGGTAATGGGTCATGACCCAGAGTTGTGAAACCGCCCAAAAGATGATTGACAAAACTCTATTAACATGATGAGAACTTGGCATTAGGTTTTAAATCTGTGACACCAAACTACCAAAGTGTCAAGGAACATAGTGCAGAGGAGTTGTCATAAACCTAGACGGCTGGTTGGGTGGCAGAAAACCACATTGTTAATCATTGCAATCTTAGGGAAAGTCTCTCGCTTCTGTCTGGGGATTTATATGAGCTGATTAGAGTTTGACGACCTTAATTCATTGTGATGAGGTGTCAAAGTAGTACTGAGGCAAAGGATAGCCTTGCCATAAAAAATCTTGGAGACTGGTTGATGGGTTCAAACCTTACTCGGTGGTCATGCAACTAGAGTTGACTAGAAGAAAAGACGTAGAATAATGAAACAATTGGCTATTGGAAATTTCATGCCAGACTACATAGCTACATTTTGCTTCCGTATTCAGCTACATTATGGTAAGAAGAAAACACATTAAGACATCTCACTATTATATTAGTCTTCTTAGAAGTGTTTTACAGATCGTTCATCAGCTTTAGTAGTTCAGATTTAACAATACAGTGAAGAATAATAAGCTTGGTTTAACCGTTTAACTGCTTGCCCATTTGTTGGATAGCAGGGATGTACAGCCAATATACTTACGAGCATGATATTCAGTTGCCTTTCTTCCAGATGTAGGACAGCTTATATTATTTCTTTAACCAAATTTTAAACAAGATTAACTTTGTTTTGTCTGATGTTTTATGTAAAACAGTCATATCCATCCATCAAACGTCACCAAGATTTTCTGGAATCGAGCTTAAGGAATTTTTCTACTTGTAAATTGTCATTCTATTATCGACGATTTATTGTACGCAGAATGTTCTCTAATGATTCTTACACAACAACAAAGCTTTATCCTATATTCTTAGGGATAGGTATGAAGAAAATTTAGATTAGCAATGCAGCTGCATATTGAATAAAGATCATATTCTTTTTTGTTTTTTCTTTTGAAGTTATCACCACTAATAGCATATTTGTCAATCCTTGCGGTTCTGATGATGATGCTGATTCTTTCAACAGAACGCAAAGACAAGGAGAGAAAAACTTAGGTAAGCAAAGCTGTAAAAGACATGTCTGTATAGATCTGATACGCATCTTTTGCTACAAATTTTTGGAAGAAAATCCACATCTCGTGCTCGTTACGATGAACCTTGTTTCAGTGAAGAACCAATCTCTATCCTTGCTTCTAATCCTCCTATACCCACTTCCCGAGGCTCGCTCGTTGACTAGGCATCATTTTTTACTATTTTATATCCATTAGGCAGTTTAATCAAGATAGATTCTGATTTTCTTCTAGAAACTCTCATCTTCTAACACAAAAAAGGTTAATATATGTATGTTCCATGTTCAGGATTATCGAATAACATTGTTTTGAACATGCTGCATCCACATCCTTTAATTCTAAAAGAGGCCGCATGTTCTCCTAAGCATTTTGCTTCTGTCTTATGAACTTTTATCTTATAGTTAACCATCTATTTCATAGTAGGCTAATTTGCACTTAAATACCTTGAAGTATCGAGTTTTGGCAATTAAATACGCTGTACTATGTTTTTAGCACTAAAATTCCCTGAACTTTTTAAGTTTCGCCGCTGCTGGCCTCTCCTCTCTGACGACCTCCTTCGTGCTGTCCCACCGGCAACCATGCAACCACTAACGGGGTGGGGCAGAGGAGGCCGCCGCCGGAGAGATGTGCCAACAGTGGCAGACAACAAAGAGGGTAGGGTCAAGGTTGGTTTGTTAGGGGAAAAGAAGATGTTAACTTAATTTAGTTTTTCTTATTTATTTTACTTTTCTGTTATTTATTGATTTTTTTTAATAGGGGCACTAGGTTCTTGTGGTGTTTATTTTTAGGGTCAACTTGCACAACATCGATAGTTCATGATAGTTAAGTGTAAACGTTGAGGGTAGCAACTTGCCAAAAAGAATAAAACGGAGTACATAAAGTGCCAAGTAGAACAGTTCAGGGTATCCAAGTATAAATTAGCCTTCCTAGTATGAAGTTACGTTAGTTAACATACGGATTGTATGAAACTCGAATGTGCAACTCCTATGAGTAGTAGCAAGTTAATTTTTCTTTTCCTTTTTTTCTTTTGGGTATGGCTTAATTTATGCTGCACAACGAGTCTCTAGCTCTCGTGTCAAACATCATCAAACTGATAAAGACAATAATATTAGCACATAATGTGACTAAGTCGGACCATTATTCATGGCTTTTCTGTTATAAACCAGGTTACAGAGAAGAAAGTTACTGATCATAATTCATGCCTTTTTATGTTTTGATCGCCTTTATTATATTATTGTAATCAAGACATAATAGATGGCTTTTTTGTTACCTTCGGGTCTTTTTATGAAGGATGTGCGATTGATTTACTACGGACGAAAAGTCGGGCTATTATTCGCAACCTGCTGACGAAGAAATGATGCAGCAGCTGCCAGTTGGGTTGGTATAATCAGCAGTACTATCCACAAAGTTGAAGGGTTATCCTCTCTTTTTTCCGAGTGCTTACTATGGTTTGCTTCCCTTATCTGTTAATACAAGGGAATGAGTGGTTAACATCTCTAGTAATTCAAATACTTCTTTTTTTTTTAAATTGATGTTGACTGTATATTTGTTGTGGGTGATAAAATATGTAGTAGCTGTTTGAGCCAGGAAAATGTTTGTGTTAGGATGTGCAACATAACATGATGCCTACATCTATGTCTGGCATAAGTTGAAATTTGCTTAAGATATGTTAACACTGAACTAGCCGTGTTATTGCAGAAAGCAGTGTGTATTTTCTAGGTCAGATCAAAGATCCTTTGTTCCATTCCCAATTGACTTGATATGCATGCATGAGATGGTTCATTTGTCGACGATTTCTCTCTCTACTTGAAGTGCTCTCTCTCCTTCTGAAGACAGCAATCAATCTGGTTCTACATCACCAGACCAGACCCACCAGACTCAGCTAAACTCGACAGTCTGTAGTTATGTTATGTCTCCCAGTCCAGCGAGATCAAAAGCCCAGTAATGCTCAAACTTTTGGTCATGGTTGTGAAATTTGCAGGGAGCTGACTACTTGTCATTCTTTGTTGGGCAAAGATTACCCCGAGTATAGTTGGGGCCAGAAAGAACCGAACAAGCATGCCTGGTCCTCTTACATCTGCTCATTACATTGGAAATATTTTGTTCGCGGTTGGTGACCGCGGACGTGACCGCCAGCCAGCTCACGTGGTAGCCAACCATTTGCCAGGTCAGGGTGCCAATGGTCACGTGGTCTGTGGTTACGTCCTCGGTCACAAACTGCAGACAAAGTAATGTAGTCCGATTACATTTCCTTATCAGCATATGGGATCTAAGAAGATCAAGTTTATACTGAAGCCACGTAATGGGCATACTATTTGCTTTTAGCTTGATAGATAGATTTAATAGGGCAAATTCTATTGGCGCCTCAAGTTTTACTTGAGAGCAGCCAATTTTTTTTTCAATTTATTTACAAATTTGCCACTTTAAATTTTTACTTGAGAGCAGTCTACATATTGGAATTTGGACTCCTAACAAAGTTGGCAATTCTAATATAAAGTATGACTGAATGGATTTGGACTGTCAACAAATTTGGCAGTCCTAACATAAAGTAGGACTGCCAACATTGTGGACAGTCCTCCTTTATGTTAATTGCCAATTTTGTTGGCGTCCTAAAGGAGGGTTGGGCAGCCCAAAGTAAAATTGGGACTGTTATGAGTAAAAGTTATACCAAGTTGGACTGTCATGAAGTAAGGACTGTCCTGAAGTAAAATGTGGAGTGCATATAGAATTTGTCTCTAATAGTTATGATACCCTTGCTGGTACTTATCCTTCTTTTTTGAATAAAGCTTGGGATAAACGTTAAGATACGTGTATACAATTTTCTATTTAGACCCTTGACATTTTTGTTTAGTCCCTCTAAAAAACCAAATGATGAGATGCATTTTTACTCCAACGGTTTTCATGGCCGAGTTTAAAAATTAAGAACTCATGAGTTCCTATGTGATTTTTGGTTTCTTCCGATCTCCATTTACTGTTGTTGAAAAGGATTTATTATCTTCTCTTGTAGATAAACATCTGTCGACTCTTAAATCAATGCTTTGAAGGGATTGTCCTGTTTGGAAACTAGGCTACTAGTGGAAACTAGTTTTGGTTTCCATTTACTTGCATGTTTGGCAAATGGAAAGTGTATTATGAAACTTATATGGTCCACACAAAAGTGGAAATAGTTTCCTTCCAAATGGACGTAATTTCATGAAAAAGTCATATGGAACAATTATGATCCAATTGTTTATTATTATTATTTTTCAAAATAAAACATCCATCTTTAATCTTCTATAAAAATTATTCCCTATAGAGTAGGGCTGCAAATGAGCCAACCCGTTCGCGAAACGCTCGAAGCTCGGCTCGATAAAAGCTCGTTTGAGCTCGGTTCGTTTACTAAACGAGCTAAGCTCAAGCTTCATTTTTTAGCTCGTTTAATAAACGAGTCAAGCTCAAGCTTAGAAGTACTCGGCTCGTTTGAGCTTGCGAGCTGGCTTATTTAGAAGCTCGTTTGTTCTTTGTTGAATTCTAATTTTATATATATATATATATATATATATATATATATATATATATATATATGATATTAAGAAACTTTTTAATTAAATATTTATAAATAAATTGTTAATATTATAGGTACTTGAATTCAAACTTAACTAAATTAAAATCGAGCTTGTTAAGCTTGAAATCAAGCTTAATGAGCTTGAAATAAAGTTGAGCGAACTTGAAATCAAGTTTAACAAGCTTGATTTTGAGCTAATCGAGCTTATTTATCAAACTTGAATCAAGCTTGCTTATCAAGTCAAGCTCAAGCTCAAACCAAGCTCAAGCTTAATATAAACAAGCTCAAGCCTAGCTCAAGCTCTAAAATAAAAAAAATTATCGAGCTCGATTAGTCAAGCGAAGCTCAAACTTAAAAAAGCTTGGCTCGGCTTGGCTCGTTTGCAGCCCTAGTATAGAGGGTTAAAGTTAAAGATGTACAACGTCGTCTTCGCCGCAACTCCGGTTGACACTCCAGACCTCTCTCTACACACCACGAATCGAGACTAAAAGTCCAACATACTGTTGTTGCTGCTGTGATGGCTCCGTAACAGTTGCTGCTGTGATGGCTCCGTCGAAAGGCCTCCCAATTGTACGTACTTAGAATTTCCTCCTCCATCAACCCCACAATTTATCTATATAAATTTATTATGATGACTTGATGATAGATGCAGGAACGAAAGGACTCCTCCTTGGCGTGGGCTTGTGACTCTGGCCGGCAGGACTTCTCTCTTCTGGTTGGTGTACAATACTAGTTCTCTGGCTCAATAATTATGTTACCATACACCTAATCACGTAATTTTGGAGAGCCATCAAAGTTTGTGTGCAACTTTTCATTGACCCTACTCATTATTATCATTGCTTTTGTCTGTCAACTTGATTGCGATCAAATCTTGAAGTTCGTAGTCGTAGCACTTTATGTTGCATGCCATTTGGACCCACTGTCCCGCAACTTACACCCACCCGCACGCCTCCCCTGCAGTTCGATCTCGAGACCATCTGCCTAGCACATGAGGTTATACCTCACCTTACTGACTACAAGAGCGCCAGCCACCACACTTAGTTATGGTGGGGCTCTTGAATACAATTTCCCAGTTTCCAACTTTTGTGTGCATTTGGACATTTGAACAAAACATAATTAGTTTCAAAAGGTCACAAGAAAGAAACATCTAAGAGCAAAAAACAATTTTATAAGCTTAGCCAAAATCCCATGGCTGCCGTTGAAAGCGTGAACTGTGTATGGAGATGAGATGGTGCCTTGTGAAACACCTGTCATTCCTTCTGGCATTTATCATATATTCCAATTAAGAGCCCTCCAAAAGCAAGATGACTCTATATAAGCAAGCCTACAGAAGGACCCAGGTTGAGATTCCAGTGTAGAACTGGCTTACAATTCTCTACAAACCAATTTCAAAAACACATCGAGGGACATCCTTTGTTCTCAATAAGGTACAAAAATAACCTATAAAACGATAAAATAACACTGCGAGCACGTTTTAAAACCGACTAGTATCCCATATTTTTTGGTGATGAAACTCACAGGAAAAAATCACTTCTTCCCACCCCCAGATACGTTGAATTTGAAGAAAATGATGTCCGCATCCTGAACTATGTATGTCTTTCCTTCCTGCTTGTACTTTCCAGCAGCCTAAGATTAATAAGAAATCAAAATAAATGAACACCACACCAGTCATACTCTTGTTGGTATAAATAATATACACGAGTCAAGTTCCATACTGCTATACCTTTACTGCCGACTCACTGCCCAATTCTTTAAGATCGTCAAACTTCATTACCTGATGCAGATCATATATACAATGATGAGCGGCCTACGCATGATTATGAAGTACAGTCATACGACCTATCTTTAGAAGTTCCGAAAGAAGCACACACGGGGGCCAACAGCACACTACACAGTAAATCAAAGTGCAAACTCTATACAGGTACACACAATAATAAATCTGTGGCAAGCATTATAAAGATGTAAAAATTGGGACAAATCTAATGTAAGAGCAATATTCAACCCATCTGTCTGTATCAGATCCAAAATGATCTGAACCTCCTTAGTGGCAGAATACCATAAGCAATCAAATTCAGGTTTTGCTTTGGATATATTGACAGGTTTTAATTGGCATCCATTGTAGCATTTTCACAGAACAACTACTTTTTGTTCTACAACTACAACAAATGCTTTGCGTAGAATCACTTTCATAAGAACAGAGTTGTTAAGGTACAACATTGCTAATGTACTATCTAGATATTATTCAATTACTATCTGGTCATCGTTCAGACTGGTGAAGTTCAAATCAAACCTACTCATTGTGTAATTATGTATTTATAGACAACACCAAACTGTGTTGGGAACGCAGTGAGACAGAAGCGGAGTTGATCCATGATATATGGTATTTGTATTCAACCTATATGACTTAAAAGGCTATCTGTTTATCAAGTTATCATCTAACGTGGGACTAAACTCTTGTCTCACTTTTTATAATGTGACCAACTTTGTAGACCTTGAACACTCAATTGGATGCGAGATACAAACCCAACAAAATAATCTGAGGGGGTATGGATCCAAGATTTCATACTTGTTGAACAATATGCATACAGGGAAATAAGCAACCATAAAATACGAGTAGCCAAAAAAAGAGGAATTCTGATGCAGGAGCATGATGAGAAGATCATGACGACGACATGATTTGTGTGATATTGAGATGGACAACAGGAAGAAATAAGTCCTATACAGGCTTTTGCAGCTCCGATTCATAAAGATCATGATGATGGTCATGCGTCCTATAATGATGGGAACTCGTTTGTACTCTAGATCACAAGAGGAATTTAGATGATGACCAATGACTGCAAGGTGAAGGTTTTAACTATTAAGCTAAATGATCACCTTTCAGTTGGGTAAGAAAATCAAACATTAAAAGAATCCCAAAGAAGCCAAGTTTGCATGAGAATAAACTTCGTGAGAAGTTTTCCCAGAAGATTATGTGAAGAACCCTTGCATCCAATTATACAATCTATGATAGGAACAAGACAATGGAACACACCGAGAAGTTTTAACTTGTTGATGGCACAGTCATATCATCGAGCTTGTGCAGCTAACCATCACCCGTTATCAAGGAAGTTTCAGGAGAAATAAATAAGAGGCATAGGCTAAGTTTCAGGAGGAATTAGAGACCCTATTGATCATAGGCTAGAAGATACTATTGTAGTAAAATTAGAATTTTCGAAGTTAACATTGCTTTAAAGAAAACTAAACACAGAAAGTGGTAGAGCTGATGATAATATTTTCGATCTTTTGAAATATCTAGGTAAGGAAAGATTGATGTGAATTACTAATTTATTCAACAAGACTAAGAAGATGTCCGATGAATGGAGAAATAGTATTATAGTACCCATATATAAAAATAAGGAATATATACAGAGTTGTGATAAATATCAAGGAATTACGCTTATGAGCCATACCATTAAACTATCCAAAAGAGTAACTAAACAAAGATCAAGAAAAAAGGTTAGAATCTCATAAAATCAGTTTGGTTTTATTCCAAAAATATGAGATATACTATGGAACCTATATTGTCAACTCGCGATCCACGTCATATATCGATTTGCTTGCGTATTTTATCATGTATCACATATCATATATCGTATAATACAATAACTCTAGGAGTTTAGATTTATACTTCTACATTCATATAGAAACATGATCAATATAATTTTCTCACAAGTTTTTATTTGTTTCATATTTACATGTCTATCCAGTTCCAAAATCTATATTCTTAAGTATACATTACACGATTCAAGTAAAAAAGGGTAAATAACTATCGGTCTATATTTTCATTGTATATGCGTCGTAACAATATGTAACGGAAGGTAGTATATCGTATCACAAGATATGTATTGTGTATCGTAAGATACCAACAAAATAGATGGAAAGTGGAAACACATTTACTTATTATGAAGATCAATGAAAAAAGTTAGAAGAGTAGAGGTTAACATGATTATATTGACTTACAGAAAGCTAATGATCGAGAGTTCCTAGAAAGATAGTGTCATGGGTTTTGAAAATGAAACAAGTTCATAATAATTATATTGAGACTATTAAAGATATGTAGGATAGAGTTACAACGTCCGTAATAGCAATTCGAAAAAATAGTAAACTATTTCCTATTACCATTATCCTACATCAAGGATATCCTTCTCTCTTTGAAGTAGTTATGGATAAAATTACTAGGCATATCATGAGGTTCCAATGATATATGATGTTTGCTAACGATATTGTGTTGGTCAATAAGAGTATAGAAGGATTAGATGCTAAATAGAAGTGCAGAAAGAAACTTTAGAAGAAATTTAAAATTAGTAGGACGAAAATACACTGAATGAATTGTAACTATAATGAGAACTCAAAGAGAAATAAATAGAGTCCATTGGTGAACAAGAGAGAAATATGTGGATAGTTTTCGGTATTTATGATCAATCATTCATCATGATGAAGAAATTGAGAAGCATGTCATGCATAAAATTAAATATACGGTTGACATGTATGAGTGCTTCTGGAGTACTTTTTAATTGCAAGATACCTCTAAAGTTGAACATAAAATTCTATAACACTTCTATAAGACCAGACATGCTTTATAAGAGTGCTAGGCAATTAAAAGCATGTCTAGAAAGTTCATGTAGATGTAGTTGAAATGAGAATGCTAATATGGATAAGTGGCAACACATTGAAGGAAGTTTCAATAGGATAAGAAATGGGTGTATTCGTGGGAAGTTAGATGTGACATCAATTAATGATAAGATGCGAGAAAATTGTCTTAAGTGGTTTGGACATTTTCAACGAAGATCAATAGATGCTTCTCCTATAAAGCGGAATGGAGCCGCGGACAAGAGGTAGGACTATACAAACATGACTTGAAGTTTTAAAGAAACATAATTTTTGTTAGTGTTATTATGGACGACATGACCCCACCCTTAAAAAACAGAATGGAAGAAGAGGATTCAAACCACCAAATCCACAATTTTGAGATAAAGGCTTGGTTGTCTTGATCTTGGGCTCTATATTTCTTACGACGACCTCTACAAGTTGCCACATAATGTATAGAAACAACAGAAGACGAGGAACCTCAATTCCAAATCAGTATCCAGAATACTAATCCAACCAGAGAGTAATTATTGGAATGAGACAACATATGAAGAGAGCCAGCCACAAAAGAAGTCAAAGTAGTTTGAATGCAATGAGATCCTAGCAAGCCTTTAGGACATAATGCTTATAGAGTGCGAAGGATATGCCTTGCACAAGCCCACTATACAAATCATTACCATCCTTAGTGTTAAGATCTTACGATTGGGAATGTGGATCTTATGATCCGATCTGATTTTAACACACAGCGATCCTAATCCCATACATCGATCCATTGTTGTCAAGATGTTATGATCCAGATTATGGATCGTACGATCCAATCCAATTTTGACTATTCACGATCAGGATCTCATACATAGATTCGGCTTTTTTGTACTACTTCGTATTTTTTAACGTTTGAACTGTTAGTTCTTGAAGTACTCTTTCATCATGTGCACTAAAACAAGAGAATTTTTTGTCCTTTGTGGATGGGTAAAAAAGTCATTTACCATCAAGAGAGACTTCTACCAATATATGAAAGGTTCCAGGGACCTAGAAAAGAGTTGAAAAGTCATAGGGATCTCTACCATTATTAGAGAAGTTGCAGCGATCTGTACAAAGATTTCCTTATTCTTTTTGCTTGTACAAGACAAAATATCAAAACTGACATCCAAAAAAGGCTAATAACAGAGACAACTAGGCAGTTGAAATCTATGAAACAAATAATTATCTGATGGCAGAAAAATATTCATTACAATAAATATTTCATCCAAGATACTCCTCCCAACATTCAAGTCACAGGAACTCAATAATCAGACTTTTTTTATGGCCGAGTCGATTTAGCCTGGAATGTGTTTTGGAAAATCAAAGAAAAGTGAAATGGTTCGTGATTTTCATGAAAATTACTTCTACTTGTGTTGTTTCCATTATGTTTTGTCAAATGATTTGGTTTCATCTCGTCCCTACTTCTTAAGGGATTATGAAGTTTCTAGTCTTAATAAGGGTTTCGCAGTGACAGCCGATACATATGTATGAGCTGTCTAGTATATTATATCATATCGTTTTGGCCTCTGATACTGACTCCACTGATACCGCCCAGTTCTTTCCGATGCTGACATTTTGGGCTCTCTTTTTGGTTTAATACACCAGAAGAAGAAAAAAAAGAAAGGGGGATTTAAGGAAAATAAATGTTGAAAAATGATTTGGAAGGCTATAAGACCAGCATGCTATATTGTGTCAATAGTATTCATATCGAGTTATTGACACATTGTAACCACTATCATTTGTCGATCCATATTTATATATTATTCATCCATCTTGAAATTATTGCATTGAAAACTATCCATCTTGAAATTATGCCATTGAAAACTTTCTATTGTTGGTGTACTTTGTCCAAAAGCAAGTTGAAAAAAATAATATCTATTACAGGTGAAGGATTCAGCTATATTATTCCATTCAAAACCAACAGGGAAAAGAAAAAATAAACAAATTATGCCTGAAAGTATAAACTTATATTAATTTGGCTTTCGAAACGAATAACTCTCAAAATAAGATCAAAAACCGCCGAAACCGCATATTACTAACTAATAAGAAGGGTCCGAAACCGATTCTCATACCGATACTGCAAACTTTGGTCTTAATAGGTTAAGTGGACAGCATAAATGCCAAATCATGCCCCTCCCCCTGTATAGGTATATTAACAAAGGAATTGAAGTATACAAAGATTTAACACAATTACCATAATTCAAAATATTCTCTAAACTTCATCCCTATTTCACGATTAACACGACAATGGATCAGCAAAAGCACAAAAACTGTATCACATTTTACCACTAAAAACATGTATGGAGGATTGAAATCATCAAGAGTGTAAACTTTTAGGCAAAACAAGAGAGTAGATATACCTCAGCACATATAAAGCCTCTCTCAAAATCAGTGTGGATAGCACCAGCAGCTTGAGGAGCCTTTGTCTGCCTTCTGATCTGCCAACATTTCACCTGTGGCAGCCATATCAGAAGTTATTAGTGCAAAACGCTAGAAAGTATGTCATACGCAGGTGAGTGCATTGCACATAAGAAGGTAGTAATGCATTAAAAAAAAACCTTCCTAATGCATTACAAAAAATCAGGTGATTAACACATAAGACGAACCCCCCCCCCCCCCCCCCCCCCAAAAAACATACAAAAAACTTTAAGCCAGTCAGCCAGCACAAGCAGAGACCCAAGACAATAATATTAGGCTATTTCTTCCAATTTCAACAGTATAAGATTCACAAATAAGATCAACTTTCAAGCATAAAAAAATCAGGTGATTAACACATAAGACCCTTCCCAAAAAGATATGGTGACCATATAATAAATTGGCATTTTTACTTCATATGACCAAGAAATCTTATATATGGTACATTCTTGCTGTAATTTCCTCTATGTATCCTCTTTTTACCATTTTCATTTTGTTTAAATTATCATGGAGATGACCTCCTCTAATTGAATTTAAATGAAGAGAGCTCATCAGATAAGGTAATTGGCTAAATTTGTGTGAGTTAGCTCTTATAAATAGCAAAACTGGGTTCCCACATTACCTACAAAACAGATGTTAGCTTGGAGAAGATGCCTCTGACTATACTATGTGTGAGGACACTTCATTTCATTAATTATACAGTTTTGTATTACTTTAATTGAACTAGAAAATCCTAAGCCTTTTTTAATGGTAACACTTTTTTCCGTATAAATCCGTCTAGGCAGCCGCCTAGCCGTCTGGACACTAGGCGTCCTTTGCCACATAACGGCCGCCTAGCGCTTTCTATAACATTGGATGCATGCTAGTCTAATGCAAGGTTTGAAGAAAAGAGTCACCTATTATCATGAGGTACCCGCTGATGCAATGTTTGGGGAGGTCGAGAGCATACAATAGTCATTCCCATTTTATGGAGAGGTTGTTACCCCAACTTGGACATAAATGCAGGTGCCAAGCCTCTTACCACAACACCATATGACAACCTCAAGCATGCATCTTGCTGAATATCGAAAAATATACGACTGCAAAGTCATTGGTGTCCTCAGTACAATGGGTCCTCATCTTCAAAACTTGAGATGACAACTCCCAACAGTATATATAGAATACGTACAAACATTGCAGGTTCCATGAAACCATTGTTACCAACCTCGAATTTCAAGGTACACTATAAAACTGAGTAATCAACAACTAGAAAAAAGGATATATGACGCTTAAATTGCAATATTTATGCTAATAGAAGTTGCAGTTGAACTTTGAAGCACTGAACACCACTGCTGCTAGTGACTAGTGAGGCTGCCAGTCAGGGAGTCACCTCAAGTGCTCTTCTCTCGCCCCTTCCTATCACACTAGTTGTTTGGAAACACAAGAAGTTGGGTAACCATAAAAACTCAGCTTCCACAAACCATGTTGGAAACTGCGTTTCTTATTTTCATAAAACAGTGAATAGGTGTTATGCATGCACTTATGGTGCAGTTCCTTGCTCTTGAGATAGTGCTTAATTTGCATGCATATTTTCTCAATGGACTGATGAGATTGTCCATAGGCGTCAAACATACTCGAGCACAGACCAGGAACTTCATCACCAAATTACGCTAAGAAATTTTATCAATGTGTTGTTATCATCTCCAAGAAAAATACCAGGCCATCAAACACAGTTGCAGGCATATGTTATATTGCCATTACTTCTACCCATTAACAAAATAATGGTCAAGAAATCATATATCATTTCCTGTTTAAGTTGAAAAGAAAAGAAATCGTAGATGCTAGATTAAGATTCTGTTATATTGTCACCCCCTTTTTAGCGCATGATTTTGCTTCTAGGTCTTTAATTCTTTACCTCATCTCGCTCGTTACTCAGGCTACTTTGGTGTTAACTACACTAAAGGTTATTCAGGTTGATATTTAATTACCTTCTCGTGTAGTTAGTTCTGCATCTCAAGTGATATTAGATTATACAATGAAGGGATTCCTAGTTAAAGCACTTTATTTAAGCAGATAAATAAAAAAAAGGTATAGCATTGCCATAAGGATAAGGTTCCTGTTAATACGAAGTTTTGAGAGAGACAAGTGCGTGCAGCCTTGCCCCATTTATGAAAAGGATACTTCCAATACTCGTAACTGCATCCGAAAGCACCAAGCCTTTCCGTCGCAAGAAGGATATCTATCTTTAAGTGACTTGTCAGTCAACTATTATTACATACCTCACTTTTAGTCCTACGAGCTAAAGGAGGATGTCATGACTTGCTCCTATAAATATATCAAGGCTCTTATGTTATCTTCACATCAATAAGCTAAAACTTATCTCCAAATATCATGATCGTATAAAAAATATCTAACCTCCCTCCACCAAACTCCTGACCTTAGCCATCTCCCCAACCCTAGCTAAGCTTCCGGCTAGAACTTGGGAACCATGCATCTTCCTTAGCTTCCGACAAAGCCAATACAATCTCTGATGAAGCTAGCCCTTCGGGATCGGTCTACAACGGGACTAGGTTTAAAATAGAATATGTCGGAGCTAAAGCCAATAGCGGCTCCTACAGAACTAAAGGTGGAGCCTTCTACAAGGCTAAGACGTCCGCTTACAGTGAGGCTACAGACGACGTGTACGGCGAAGCTACAACACTTCCTTCAAATCCCTCCCTGGCCTCGTTGTCCTTAATGACTTCTCCCAGTCAGCTCACTCTCCTGCCCTCCCTAATACATGGTTCCTCGACGCCATCTAAACTACTGGCTAGGTTTGTGCTTGCTTAAGGTTTCTCTTGGTTCTTTTGTCTTTGAAGTTGCTCTACTTTGACGCGGTGTTTTGACGTCTTTGACCTCTTGCCTCTTAGTGAGTTAGACAACAATCTTTGTTGCGTTGATGTTGTGTGCCCTTGATTATGGCCTCCGACAACGAAAAATGTGTTCTTATTTACGACTCACTACGATCTCTCTCTAACGCAAACAGTGTTGCAAAAATCCGTCTATTCGGCCGAAAATAGTTCAATGTTGTAGAAAATGTTTTAAACAACAAAACCCTCAATTGTCACTTGACAGAGTCATAACTGGATCCCAAGTATCCCCAATATGCCTCTTGGTTTCATAACGACAACAAAGTAATTGTTTGGTTGTCTAACTCTAACTCTATCGATGCTCGTTGCTATAACTTTATTATGTTTCTGAAATTCGCGAAGAAAAATTGAACGTATTTTCAGTCTCTATACTCGTAGATCACGATATTCAAAAAAAATTATGACATGTTCCATACCTTCAATACGACCCCACCTGGAGAAGATTTGCATGACTGGTGCCCTCTTCAGCAGCTTTCTTAAACAAAGGAATGTCTTTCAGCTGATATTCTCCAATCTCGTTGTTACTCGCCAATAATGGCAAGCCCTTGTTGGCATTTTTTTGGCTCAGTTACCGTCTAATTTTGAGGACGTCCGCTCACTAGAAGCGCAGCTCTCCTTCTCTATTGATCGTCTTATTGACGGCTTATCGTGTGTCTATGCCATCTTCCATCTCTATCGAGTCCATGTCAATTGCCCTTGTTACTCATAGCCAGGGCCATAATGGTAACTTTCAATTTAGACGAGTCACTTCTGATTCTTTTTTCGGATGTCTGGGTATTGCTAGTTGGTGTCCTCTTATATCTGCTCGAGGTAGCGATACTCGAGGACGAAGACGTGATGACCATGGTGGTCTATATTGTTCCTATTGTGGGTGAACCAATCATCATGAGGACTGGTGTTGGGAGAAACATGGTTACCTTAATGATACACCTACTGCTAGACAAACATTTGTCCCTACTACTCCTCTGTCTTCTCTACCTAGTAGCCAGATGCCCTTTTTCAATAATGAATGAGACTTGTGTCGACTCCTCTCCTGTGTAGCTTCTACCAATCTTTCCACTCCATCAGGTATCTCTCTCCTTTTTCATTCTCATTCTCATTTGTGGGTTGCTCTGATTTCGGCACCCCAAACCACGACGCATGACGGACCCTCAAATCTTGCTTCTAGCACTCACAAATTTGTTTATATGAGTGAAGATACTACATATGTTTCTGATGTTGTTGATTTATCAGTACTCTGTCTTTACATTTAAAAAGTACTCACATTGTACCATCACTGCATCATAACTTATTATCTATTTTTCAGCTTACACATGATTCTAATTGTAATGTAACATTTTATCCATCTCACTTTGCAATACACGACCTTATGAAGAAGCAACCGATCGATAAGGGCATGATTAGAATGGCTTTTACTACGTAGATCATCTGCTAGTACGTCAGTGGTTGTTTCTTCCATGTAGTGAAATAGAGACTTGGACATCCTCTATTATCTTTCTCACTATCTTGTATGATATTTGTTGGTTATTCTTAGATACATAAAGTGTATGTTTGTTTTGATCCAACTACTTCGAAGGTTGTTGTTCTCTTGTGATTACTTTTCTAAAGGATCATGCTTATTTCGCTTCTGATACACCATCTACATCTCCAATGTCCACAATTCATGTTCCTCTTATTCGTTTCTTTGAACTTGATACACTCATTTCCTATATCACTCCTAGGTATCGGTCTTTGGTCCCCTTTTCCTAGGTGTATAAGCGTCGAGACGATCATTCCTCCATCCGCCACTATTTTTCGAGGTATCATTGATGACTCTTCTGCAAGTATTACAGTAAAATCTTTTGCTCCTACACCTCCGCTGACTTCAGATAAAAGTATCTCTCTTTGCATTGCTTTTCGCAAGGGTAAGCGTACAAGTACTATTGTTCATCATATTTCTAACTTTGTTTCTTATCATCGTTTAACTCCATATGGTCGTGCAATTGTTTCTTCTTTGATTTCTTTGGATGACATCGCTCTTCCTTCCTTTGTTCAGGAAACACTTCAATCCAGGTTAGCATGCCGCTATGTTGAGGAATTTGATGTACTGCACTATAATCAGACTTGGACTTTGGTACCCTTGCTCGGTTGCCCTAAGGGCATATTTCGTTGCTTGTAAGTGAACCATGAAGTGCTTAAAACCTTGCATATACATATTTAGGTTTGAACTTTTGGTGTTTGGATAAAAGTGGAACGAGAGACAGAAAGGGTGAAACCATAAAATGATACTTTCTACTTCATGTTTCCAATAAAAGTAACTTTTTACTATTGATACAAAATCACATAGAGGATACCAGAGAGGCAGAATTCGGCCAGAATTCTGGTTGAAATATTCAAAAATTTGGCCGTTGGACAACTTGCATCCAGCCAACCCTAAAAATTAGGGTCCTGGATTTTAGGAGGCAGAGTTCGGCCCGAACTCTGTGTGGAGACAGAGTTCGGCCCGAACTCTGTCTCCAGAGCACAGAATAGGTCCAATGGGTAAATGGGCTTATTTGGATTTTTGTGGAGCTTTTGATTTGAGGTATGGGTACAGGTTAAGTCTCAGATTGCACAGCACGGCTCAGTTTACATAAGTCTAGACTCAATAAAAATGTAAAATACAGACTCAAAATATGAAGCATTGCAGGTGCGAGCTGTCGTCTGTCTTGTACTGAATTCAGTCTTCATGTGTCGTATTGAAATATTACAAGTATCATGTCGTCAATTGTATCAATATTTGATTGACTATGATTTTGTGTCAACAATCTCCCCCATATTGATAATTGACAAAATGATATTTGTATATTCAATATTCATACCTGGACACATTAAAAAGCAGTAGCGTAGCTCCCCCGTAATTAGTGCAGAGCTAGCAATAGCTCTCCCGTAAACATTGCTTTGAACCTGTTGTCCTGATAAAAACATTCTTTTCCCAAAGCACAGATACACAAAGCTAGAAAAATGATATGATGATGTAATATGAATATAGCAAAATATTTCTCCCCCTTTTGGCATTTATCAAACAACCAGAAATAATGATTGGCAAGCACACCAAAAATAATAATAATAAACTGCATAAACTGATAAACGGCATAATAAAATGTCTCAATAGTCACATAGAGAGTGCTAATACAACCAAAGTGCAGAAATAAAAACAACTACATCAACTAAAAATGCAGAAAAACATAAACTACGATCCTCAGCAGCAGCAAATAGAAATCTATATCCATCATCGAGCTCGTGAAGGCCCAGCGTCGTCGGATGGATCAGTGAAGAAACGACGAGGGTCCACGAAAAACGCATCCGGATCCAGGTAACGGATAACCCAAGGGTCATCGATACGGTATCCTTCGCGACCAGGGTCCCGCTCCATAGGAATAGGCATGGAAGGATGCCGAGACATAGAGTACTGAATATCGTGCAGTGAGTTGCTGATGGCACTCATCTGCAGGGTGGTCCGGTAGTCAAGCTGAGTCCAGCGATCATCCTCTAAAGTGAATCGATCGCGAAACATAGTCTGTAGTGACTCAAGAGTAGCAGGAGGAGGAGGCGCATCCTGTCCAAGAGGAGGTGCGTCGGGCTCATCATCAGAGTGCTCGGACACAACAGGTGAGCCAACTGCTGCCTGAAGCCGCCGTGCCTTAGAGAGGAAGGCAGGGGCAGGAAGGAACTGGCACTCATCAAGAGGTACACGAAAAGCACGAAAGAGCATAGGAAGATAAAGAGCATAAACCAAGGATCTTGGTTTCTTCCTAGCATTAATCATCCAGTCCATCATTGTACGTGAAAGATTAAAAGGAACATGAAAATGGAGTGATACAAAGCAGAGATTTCAAAGTATGTAACCTCATCAGTCGATCCTGCTTTGGGCAGAATCGTGTTAAAAACAATGCGATGAAGTTCATAAAAGTAAGGATTGAGAAACTTGGCGAGAAGCTTGCGAGGACGTGTTAGGGGTACACAAGTCGTCCTTAAAGCTTTCGAGGGATGACCCATCGGAAAATTGAAACTTGAGGGCTTCAACAAGTTTCTCCCATGAGTCTGGCTCCGAAAGTTCAAGGTGTTCGGCCAAGTCAAAATCATCAAAAGAAATATCAATGCCCGCAACCCGTGAAAATATATGTGTATCATTGTGAGTAAGGTTGCAATAAAACATTTGGATGGCATTGAGATATATAACTGAATTGGTAGTGACAAGTTCATCAAGACATAGATCATGAAAGAGTGAATCATATTGTGAGAAGATAGTGAAATTTATATGATGGCCCGCATACACCGGACGTGATCGAAAATCACTAAACCACACATTGGAAGCGTCAAGTGATACAAATATCCGGTCACCGTACGTGTTGGGGTCGAGTGGACGAGGTGGGTTGAACAACGGGTGAATAGGTTGTTGATTGGGTTGTTCAACGGGTGGTTCAACACGAGGAGGAGCATTCAAAGATGACGCACCCTCGGTTCGAAGTCTCTTCTCCCTATTGAACAACTTGGGAGCCATGAAATAATGAAGAAAATTGAGGAAATTTAGATGGAGAGTAGTGTGGAAATATACCTCAATTTGATGATGAAAGATGAAAGAGAATGGTGAGAGAATCCTTCTCCTTGAATTTTGAGAAGAAAGATGCACTAGGATGGAAGAACTAGGGTTAGGGTTTGAAGAAAAATAGTTTGGAGAAGTTTAGAAGGTGGCAATGAAGGAGAGAGAAGAGGGGAACCCGGTTTTTAGTGTAAGGGTTCGAATGGTCGGAGCAAATGTGGACCATTGGATCACATTCTGATCAGCGGCTGAGGCTGCTTTCGGTTCTGGAACAACCAGACCGAATTCGGCCCGAACTCTGGGTAAGGCAGAGTTCGGCCCGAATTCTGGTTTCTGTAAGCAGAACAGAAATCAGGCTAAAAAGAAGTTTGATCAAGTAAGAGAGACTAAAAAGAATGATAATAAGTAGATGCATATACAAAAATGAGAAAACCAAGTAGAGAATAGCAAAAAGTCAACGCTGAATCAAAGTGAAGTTTGAAAATTTGAAATTTAGCATGTGATAAATAAAAGTAAACCATGTAATAAACAAGAAAATATGCCACAATTCAATATTTTGAAGCTGCCATGGGGTAGCTGCAGGGGCCGGATCCCAGCTAGCGGTAGTCCTGAGGACTAGTGCACCGTGTCGCTTAGGCTTTTACGTCTTGTTGTCAGAAGGACCCTTTCGGCTTGTACCCATAGCAATTTCATCATAAAGAATCAAGACATTTACGCAGGTTACTTTAATGAATAACAGCTTCATCCAAAATTCCTAGTTCACGACAAAGAAAGTTAAAACGCTCTTCGGATAGTGGTTTGGTAAAGAAATCTGCTAGCTGATGATCAGTGTCAATAAATTCTAAGTTCATAGTGCCATTTTGCTGGTGATCACGCAAAAAGTGGTGACGTATTTCAATGTGCTTCGTGCGTGAGTGACATATGGGGTTCTTAGTGAGATTTATAGCACTAGTGTTGTCACAAAATATAGGAATGTGCATAAAAGATAAGTTATAGTCTTCAAGGGTTTGCTTCATCCACAGAATTTGTGCACAACAACAACCAACTGCGATATATTCAGCTTCTGTTGTGGATAGTGTGACAGAATTCTGCTTTTTGCTAAACCAAGAGACTAGAGCCTTTCCTAATAAATGACACGTGCCGCTCATACTTTTACGGTCGACCTTGAATCCGGCGAAATCAGCATCAGAGTAACCAATGAGGTCAAATAATGTTGATTTGGGATACCATAGGCCCACTGTAACCGTACCCTTAAGGTATCGAAAGATACGCTTAACAGCAGACATGTGTGATTCCTTACAAAATCACAGTCAACCAAATATTGATACAATTGACGACATGATACTTGTAATATTTCAATACGACACATGAAGACTGAATTCAGTACAAGACAGACGACAGCTCGCACCTGCAATGCTTCATATTTTGAGTTTGTATTTTACATTTTTATTGAGTCTAGACTTATGTAAACTGAGCTGTGCTGAGCAATCTGAGACTTAACATATACCCATACCTCAAATCAAAAGCTCCACAAAAATCCAAATAAGCCTATTTACCCATTGGACCTATTATGTGCTCTGGAGACAGAGTTCGGGCCGAACTCTGCCTCCACACAGAGTTTGGGCCGAACTCTGCCTCCTAAAATCCAGGACCCTAATTTTTAGGGTTGGCTGGATACAAGTTGTCCAACGGCCAAATTTTTGAATATTTCAACCAGAATTCTGGCCGAATTCTGCCTCTCTGGTATCCTATAAATAGGCCATGAATTCTCTCATTTTCATCCATCCAATCTTCTCTTCTCTTCTCTCTAAAGCCTTATACAAGCCATACCCTTCTCATCTACTAGTCACAAGCTCCATAAGCCTCAAAGTGCTCAGTACTTTTCAGTTAGGAGTTTTGTGCAAGAGTTCAAGAAGTCGCTTGGAAAATTCCAAGCATCGCCACTGCGATCTCTGTAAGAAGTTGACGTGCTCTTCTGAAGAAAAGGCACGGGGTGTAACTACTATTTCACAAATAGTGGATTTAATCCTGAGCTAGAGTTCTCAGGCCTGGACTAGTCCTCCACGAGGGAAACCAGGTTAAAATCGGCTGTGTTTGCGTATGCTTTCTTGCTCTTTACTATTTCCGCATTTACTATGATTATTTACTGTTGGTGAAAGAGTTTAATTTTTAATTGGACATTATTGTCATAAACTCTATTCACCCCCCTCTAGAGTTGCATATTTGTTCTTCAATTGGTATCAGAGCTCTGTTCTCTCAACAAGGACTAACATCCTAGAGCTGATCTATGGCAACCACTCAACCCATGTCTTCCAATCACGGTGAAGGACAGTCCACTCATAGGCCTCCCCTATTTGATGGAACTAACTACACCTATTGGAAAACAAGGATCAGTTTTTATCTCAAGTCGCTAGACTTCGACCTGTGGACCATTGTCACCGATGGTTACAAAAAGCCCGCCAGGATAGTTGTCAATGGTGATCTCGTTGAGAAAACCCATGACAAATATTCTGACGAGGAGAAGAAACAGGCGAGTCTAGACGCAAGAGCTATTAATGCTTTATTCTGTGCTATAGACAGGAATGTGTTTAACAGGGTCTCAACATGCACCACCTCTCATGAAGTATGGAGACTTCTAGAAGTGACGCATGAAGGAACCACCCAAGTGAAGGAGTCAAAAATAAGTCGTCTCACTCAAGAATATGAGGCTTTCAAGATGAAGCCAAATGAGACGATCACCCAAATGATTACAAGATTCCTCGACATCATCAACCCCTTGTCTTCTCTCGGCAAACAATATACAAATCATGAGAAGATCCGCAAGATACTTAGGGGGCTACCAAAGATTTGGAACCCTAAGGTGACAGCTATCATAGAAGAAAATGATCTCACGACTATGTCCATGGAGACTTTGATGGGAAAGCTGATGACTCATGAGCTTGACCTCAAAGACTTCGAAGAGCCTGCTCCTAAGGCAAAGGAGATTGCCCTTAAAGCTCACCAACGAAGGGCTGATCCTGAAGAGACGGATGACGACAACTCGGAAGGTGAAGATCAAGCTCTCCTTGTCCGCAACTTCAAGAAATTCATTCGCTTCAATCGAAGAAAGAAGGAACCACAAGAAGATGACGAAGAAGAGCCAACATGCTACAGTTGCAAGAAGACTGGACACGTCCGAAAAGACTGTCCATTCGCAAAGAAGAGCAACCGATATGAGAAACCATACAAGAAAGCTTCCTCAAGAAAATATGCCAACACAAGTATTTGGCATGAAAGCGAAGCTAGTGACTCCGAGGAAGAAAAGGACTCTCCTCAAGACACCGCCAATGTTTGCCTAATGGCTACATCCGACAAGGTAACTAGCGAAACTCTCAATGATTTCACTTTTGACGAACTTGGTGATGCATTCAATGATTTACTCAATGACCACAAGAAAGTCATTAGTAAATATAAACACGCCAAGGAGAAGATCAAAAGTTATGAAATCGATATTCAAAGACTCTCTTCATTGCTTGATAATTTTAGAGACACTTCACCCACGGAAGTCACAAATGAGGTGTCTAAGCTTAAATTGAGCCTACATGATGCCGAATCACGTCTTGAAAAACAAACACAAGAGATCACAGTAGTCAACACTGAGCTTGCTGAAGAAAATGATAGACACAAGATCTCTATCACTAAGATTTATGGTTTGAATACTAAAATTAGTGAACTGCAGGCTGTCTCTAAGAAACTAGAGACTAGATTGGGAAAACAGGTTGCTCAACCTCAAACCCAATCACATGAGACACACAAAAAGCATGACACTACTCATACTAGTCAACCACGTCATCCACCTGCAGCACGTAATCATGCTTACATGTACACCCACTTTCATAAAGCACATAAACCACATGCACGTAGAAATAATTCTCATATGACACATAATCACCATACTACACATAGATACAATCATCACTATGTTGCACATAAACAAAATCACCATCATACTGCTTATGGATATAAACATCATCCTGCAGCCACATATAGTCATCATCATGCTCCACACCACTTTTACCATGCTACATATAGACATCATCATCATGCTACTCCACACCACTCTACATATAGACATCATCACCATGCTACTCCACACCACTCTACATATAGACATCATCAACATGCTCCTAACATAAATAGGAATGCTATTTGTACTTATTGTGGATTACATGGACACATCTCACCACAATGTAGAATTAGGAGATTAGTAGATAGAAACATATATGCATGGTTGCCAAAAACTAACTTTTCAGGACCCTCAAGAACTTGGATACCAAAGGTCACATCTACTCTTGATGTAGGTGGACCTTCCCTCCTCAACTAAGAGTAAGTGAATTCTCGATAGTGGATGCTCGCGACATATGACGGGAGACGCAAATCTTTTCGCATCACTATCGATGAAGAGGGAAGGGTATGTATCCTTCGGCAACCTAAAAGGGTATATTATTGGTAATGGTACTATAGGTCATCCTCCTTCTCCTGTAATAAAGGATGTCTGCCTAGTGACCGAGTTAAAACATAACCTGCTCAGCATAAGTCATCTTGCTGATCATGGATATTGTATTAACTTTGGACAAAATAAATGCTACATTTATGATAGGTCAACAGGAGACATTGCTTTTGAAGGGATAAGAGAGGATAACATTTACATTTTCTATCTATCTAGAGATACTAACAGTGCAGGAAGATGTCTCTATGCTCACAAGGATGAAAGATTACTATGGCACCAGCGTCTTGGTCATGCAAATATGGATACTATATCCAGACTATCGACTAAGAAGCTAGTTAGAGGCTTGTCCGACATCACATTCAAAAAGGACACGACCGAGTTTGAGATGAGCATGATGGGGGAGCTCAATTACTTTCTTGGACTGTAAGTCAAACAAACATCAAATGGAACTTTCATCTGTCAGTCAAAGTATACAAAGGACATGCTGAAGAAATTCGACCTTGACAACATCAAACCAATCAGCACTCCAATGGCTGCTACAACTAAACTAGAACCAGATGAAAGCGGCAAACCTGTGGATCAACGTAAGTATCGAGGTATGATAGGCAGTCTACTTTATTTAACTGCTAGTCGCCCTGATATTATGTTTAGCGTTTGCCTGTGTGCTAGATATCAAGCTAATCCTAAGAAATCACACATGTCTGCTGTTAAGCGTATCTTTCGATACCTTAAGGGTACGGTTACAGTGGGCCTATGGTATCCCAAATCAACATCATTTGACCTCATTGGTTACTCTGATGCTGATTTCGCCGGATGCAAGGTCGACCGTAAAAGTACGAGCGGCACGTGTCATTTATTAGGAAAGGCTCTAGTCTCTTGGTTTAGCAAAAAGCAGAATTCTGTCGCACTATCCACAACAGAAGCTGAATATATCGCAGCTGGTCGTTGTTGTGCACAAATTCTGTGGATGAAACAAACCCTTGAAGACTATAACTTATCTTTTATGCACGTTCCTATATTTTGTGACAACACTAGTGCTATAAATCTCACTAAGAACTCCATATGTCACTCACACACGAAGCACATTGAAATACATCACCACTTTTTGCGTGATCACCAGCAAAATGGCACTATTAACTTAGAATTTATTGACACTGATCATCAGCTAGCAGATTTCTTTACCAAACCACTATCCGAAGAGCGTTTTAACTTTCTTTGTCGTGAACTAGGAATTTTGGATGAAGCTGTTATTCATTAAAGTAACATGCGTAAATATCGATTATGTCTTGATTCTTTATGATGAAATTGCTATGGGTACAAGCCGAAAGGGTCCTGCTGACAACAAGACGTAAAAGCCTAAGCGACACGGTGTACTAGTCCTCAGGATTACCGCTAGCTGGGATCCGGCCCTTGCAGCTACCCCATGGCAGCTTCAAAATATTGAATTGTGGCATATTTCCTTGTTTATTACATGGTTTACTTTTATTTATCACATGCTAAATTTCAAATTTTCAAACTTCACTTTGATTCAGCGTTGACTTTTTGCTATTCTCTACTTGGTTTTCTCATTTTTGTATATGCATCTACTTATTATCATTCTTTTTAGTCTCTCTTACTTGATTAAACTTCTTTTTAGCCTGATTTCTGTTCTGGTTACAGAAACCAGAATTCGGGCCGAACTTTGCCTTACCCAGAGTTCGGGCCGAATTCGATCTGGCTGTTCCAGAACCGAAAGCAGCCTCAGTCGCTGATCAGAATGTGATCCAATGGTCCACATTTGCTCCGACCATTCGAACCCTTACACTAAAAATCGGGTTCCCCTCTTCTCTCTCCTTCATTGCCACCTTCTAAACTTCTCCAAACTACTTTTCTTCAAACCCTAACCCTAGTTCTTCCATCCTAGTGCATCTTTCTTCTCAAAATTCAAGGAGAAGGATTATCTCACCATTCTCTTTCATCTTTCATCATCAAATTGAGGTATATTTCCACACTACTCTCCATCTAAATTTTCTCAATTTTTTTCATTATTTCATGGCTCCCAAGTTGTTCAATAGGGGGAAGAGACTTCAAACCGAGGGTGCGTCCTCATCGAATGCTCCTCCTCGTATTGAACCACCCGTTGAACAACCCAATCAACAACCTATTCACCCGTTGTTCAACCCACCTCGTCCACTCGACCCCAACACGTACGATGACCGGATATTTGTATCACTTGACGCTTCCAATGAGTGATTTAGTGATTTTCGATCACGTCCGGTGTATGCGGGTCATCCTATAAATTTCACTATCTTCTCACAATATGATTCACTCTTTCATGATCTCTGTCTTGATGAACTTGTCACTACTAATTCGGTTATATATCTCAATGCCATCCAAATGTTTTATTGCAACCTTACTCACAATGATACACATATATTTTCACGGGTTGCGGGTATTGATATTTCTTTTGATGATTTTGACTTGGCCGAACACCTTGAACTTCCGGAGCCAGACTCATGGGAGAAACTTGTTGAAGCCCGCAAGTTTCAATTTCCCGATGGGTCATCCCTCGAAAGCTTTAAGGACGACTTGTGTACCCCTAACACACGTCCTCGCAAGCTTCTCGCCAAGTTTCTCAATCCTTACTTTTATGAACTTCATCGCATTGTTTTTAACACGATTCTGCCCAAAGCAGGATCGACTGATGAGGTTACATACTTTGAAATCTCTGCTTTGTATCACCTCCATTTTCATGTTCCTTTTAATCTTCCACGTACAATGATGGACTGGATGATTAATGCTAGGAAGAAACCAAGATCCTTGGTTTATGCTCTTTATCTTCCTATGCTCTTTCGTGCTTTTCGTGTACCTCTTGATGAGTGCCAGTTCCTACCTGCCCCTGCCTTCCTCTGTAAGGCACGGCGGCTTCAGGCAGCAGTTGGCTCACCTGTTGTGTTCGAGCACTCTGATGATGAGCCCGACGCACCTCCTCTTGGACAGGATGCGCCTCCTCCTCCTGCTACTCTTGAGTCACTACAGACTATGCTTCGCGATCGATTCACTTTAGAGGATGATCGCTGGACTCAGCTTGACTACCGGACCACCCTGCAGATGAGTGCCATCAGCAACTCACTGCACGATATTCGGTAATGTCTCGGCATCTTTCCATGCCTATTCCTATGGAGCGGGACCCTGGTCGCGAAGGATATCGTATCGATGACCATTGGGTTATCCGTTACCTGGATCCGGATGCGGCTTTCGTGGACCCTCTTCGTTCCTTCACTGATCCATCCGACGACGCTGGACCTTCACGAGCTCGATGATGGATATGGATTTCTATTTGCTGCTGCTGAGGATCGTAGTTTATGCTTTTCTGCATTTTTAGTTGATGTAGTTGTTTCTGCACTTTGGTTGTATATTAGCACTCTCTATGTGACTATTGAGACATTTTCTTATGACCGTTTATCAGTTTATGCAGTTTATTATTTTTTTTTTGGTGTGCTTGCCAATCATTATTTCTGGTTGTTTGATAAATGCCAAAAGGGGAAAAAATATTTTGCTATATTCATATTACATCATCATATCATTTTTCTAGCTTTGTGTATCTGTGCTTTGGGAAAAGAATGTTTTTATCAGGACAACAGGTTCAAATCAATGTTTACGGGAGAGCTATTGCTAGCTCTACACTAATTACGGGGGAGCTATTGCTAGCTCTGCACTAATTACGGGGGAGCTACGCTACTACTTTTTAATGTGTCCAGGTATGAATATTGAATATACAAATATCATTTTGTCAATTATCAATATGGGGGAGATTGTTGACACAAAATCACAGTCAACCAAATATTTATACAATTGACGACATGATACTTGTAATATTTCAATACGACACATGAAGACTGAATTCAGTACAAGACAGACGACAGCTCGCACCTGCAATGCTTCATATTTTGAGTCTGTATTTTATATTTTTATTGAGTCTAGACTTATGTAAACTGAACTGTGCTGAGCAATCTGAGACTTAACCTATACCCATACCTCAAATCAAAAGCTCCATAAAAATCCAAATAAGCCCATTTACCTATTGGACCTATTCTGTGCTCTGGAGACAGAGTTCGGGCCGAACTCTGCCTCCACACAGAGTTTGGGCCGAACTCTGCCTCCTAAAATCCATGACCCTAATTTTTAGGGTTGGCTGGATGCAAGTTGTCCAACGGCCAAATTTTTGAATATTTCAACCAGAATTCTGGCCGAATTCTGCCTCTCTGGTATCCTATAAATAGGCCATGAATTCTCTCATTTTCATCCATCCAATCTTCTCTTCTCTTCTCTCTAAAGCCTTATACAAGCCATACCCTTCTCATCTACTAGCCACAAGCTCCCTAAGCCTCAAAGTGCTCAGTACTTTTCAGATAGGAGTTTTGTGCAAGAGTTCAAGAAGTCGCTTGGAAAATTTCAAGCATCGCCACTGCGATCTCTGTAAGAAGTTGACGTGCTCTTCTGAAGAAAAGGCACGGGGTGTAACTACTATTTCACAAATAGTGGATTTAATCCTGAGCTAGAGTTCTCAGGCCTGGACTAGTCCTCCACGAGGGAAACCAGGTTAAAATCGGCTGTGTTTGCGTATGCTTTCTTGCTCTTTACTATTTTCGCATTTTAACTGATTATTTACTGTTGGTGAAAGAGTTTAATTTTTAATTGGACATTATTGTTATAAACTCTATTCACCCCCCTCTAGAGTTGCCTATTTGTTCTTCATATTTCGTTGCTTGTAAGTGAACCATGAAGTGCTTAAAACCTTGCATATACATATTTAGGTTTGAACTTTTGGTGTTTGGATAAAAGTGGAACGAGAGACAAAAAGGGTGAAACCATAAAATGATACTTTCTACTTCATGTTTCCAATAAAAGTAACTTTTTATTATATTTTTTGAGAGGAAGTAAGCAGAAGTGGACATTGGCACTTGTGGAGTTGACTGCGCTGCGAGTCGACGACGGAGGCCAGGTGCGACAGTCAATAGCAAGTGTTTGTCCTTGCGTTTTCTTTTGATGGACCAATCCTGGGCTTGGGGTCGAAGATGACCCCTCTACTGGGGTACATCGGGTTCTTTGGGCTCCTATACATGTCTTTTCGGTCTTCTTCGGGTGGTAGGGCTTCTTGCCTCCTACTGTTACCCCGGCTCGAATGAGGATGGATGTAGTTCCCCGACGACTGTTCTGCTAGTCGACGATGATATCCCTTAAACTAGAGCAGTGGAGGGAGGGCTGGACTTGAGGGAGAGAGTGGCGGAGTCGACCTCTACAGTAAAGGTGAGGACGAAGAGAGTAGCGATGTTGCCGCCACCAGAGGACACTAGTGATTTTATGTTGCTACGGTGGAGGAGAATGGAAAGGGGATTTGAGGGGAGAATTGGAGATGGAGGAGGAGAAGAATGAGAGAGTTGGTGTCATTGAGTAAAATGATGGGCACTTTCTTTTTCTACTTCTACTAAGGAAGAAGAGTGGAGGAGAACCATAGAGTGGGTTTGTTTGGAAGAGCAGAAGAAGAATAAAATCACGGTAATGGAGAGATTTAGAGGGTATCAAAGGAAGAAAATATATAAAAAAAGGACTTCCTAAGTTTAATTTTTTTTCATTGCATCCGAACAGAGAAAGTGACTACTAATCCACTTCCCGGGAACAAAACATGCCACAACCAAACAAGTTTTGGAAACTCTGAGTGCCTACATATACATTGCATATGCAAAATCTGAATTTTACACTTACAATTCCGTCCAGTTCATGTATCCAAACACCCCCTAGGGTTAAAAATGTGGTCGAATATAAGTGGGTATTTACTATAAAACGAAATCTAAATGGCTTGGTTGATCGACTCAAAGCCCGTTTAGTGGCGACAAAGTTCACCCAATAATATGAGTTGGATTATGTTGAGACTTTTTCACTTGTTGCTATGTTGAGACTTATGTTCGAGTTCTTCTATCTTTGGTAACTTCCAGGAATTTGCCTCTTCATTAGTTAGATGTGAAAATTGCATTTCTCAATGACGATCTCTCGGATACTTTTTATGCAATAGTCTCCAAGGTTTGATCAACCGAGGGAGTCAAATGGTTTGTCTCAAAAAGAAGTCTTTGTATGGTTGAGGCAGTCACTAAGTACATGATTTAACAAATTCAGCATGTCTTGCAACAGATTGAGTTCGTTCACTAGGTACGTGGTTTAACAAATTCAGTATGTCTTGCAACAGATTGGATTTGTTCACTACCTACGTGGTTTAACAAACTCAACATGTCTTGCAACAGATTGGAACTATTAGTAGTAGCTCAGATACGTCCTTATTTACACACCAGAGATCTCAGGAGATAATCATCTTGTTTATGTGGATAAAATAATCATCAACATAGTTGATTATGCTAGCATTTCCAAGGTGAAAGAATACTTGGCCTCTCATTTTCATACAAAATACCGTCGATCATTAGAACATTCCTCCGTATTGAGGTATCACGAAGTTTTAGACGATTACATCTTCCTCAGTACAAATATGCATTGGATCTTCTATCTTAGACATGATTCCTAGTTTGCAGACTAGCAGAGACACATGGATTTTACAGTCAAACTATCCAGATTGAGCCTTCATCAAATCCTTCTTTATCTGACCCAAGACGTTATAGATGAATGGTTGAGAAGCTACTTTATCTTACTGTCATTCGTCCAGACATTGTCTATGTTGTGGGTACGATAAGCCAGTATATACAGTATCCTTTGACCTCTTATTGTCGGACTGTTGAAAGGATTTTACACGCTACATAAAGAGAACTCTTGGACATGGCCTTCTTTACAGATCTTCTACATTGTCATTCACAGCCTTTGTAGATTCCGACTTTGTTGGATTAGTCGATGATCATTGCTCTACAAGCAGTTACCTTGTCTTCCTGGGAGACAAATTGGTTAATGGAAGAGTAAGAAGTATAATGCAGTTGTTCTTTCTGAGGCTGGATATAAAGCTATGGCATATAGTTGTTCTTTCTGAGGCTGGATATAAAGCTATGGCATATGTTGTCTCTGAGTGTATTTGGCTCAACTTACTCTTTCTTCTCGAGTTGCTTTGTATTGTGACAATAAGGCTGCAATATTGTTGAGAATTCAACCTTTCTTGAAATGACAAAGCACATCGAGATAGGTTGTCACTTTATTCGGAAAAAAGTGACATAAAAGAAAGTTGTCCTACAACACACATCTTCTTAGTTCAGCTGGCAAATATTTTCACTAAACCACTGTCTCAACCTTTCTTTGCTCGACTTTTATCCAAGCTGGAAATGATTGGTATCTATGATCAAACTTGCGGAAGAGTATTAGTTAACTATGATTATATACCTCACTTTAGTCCCACATTGCCTGGGCTAAAGGAGTATGTCATGACTTGCTCCTATAAATGTACCAAGGCTTTTCATGTCTTACAAACTAAAACTTCTCTCTGAATTTCATCACACACACACACACACACACATCTATTACATGATTCAGTCTTCACACCCAGTATAACATTAAAGCAACCAGTTGGCTGAACAAAGAGAGCAAGAAGCGTAGGAGTCTTGACTATGTGTAAATTACGTTGGGATAACAAACTTCAGATCCTCGTCAAAATTATAACCTAAAGTCAAATTACACATGTTGGCTATCAGTTATAGGAGCTCCTACAGCTAAGTGTAGACCTAAGAGAACTTGGATTTAGGCTAAGGATATGGTTTTAGATAAAAGAAAGGAGATGACCCTAAACAGAGCTTAATGGGAGATGAGAATTCATGTCCCCGGGTCAAAATTTTGGGGTAAAGGGTTTGTTGTTGTTTTTTTGAGGTATCCTTTTCTCCGGCTTGACAAATGTCAAGGGGGGATTCGAACCTGCGCCTTATGCACAGGGGCCCATTGCTACCACTAGGCCACAACCCACAGACAAAGGGTTTGTTGTTGTGGTTGTTTTATCATTAGCACACATCGACAGCTACCTGAGAAGAGGATATACAACAAAAAATGCAGCATCGAGCTAACCACAAAATAATAGTAGCATGAACAAGTGACAAGTTGCACAAACTAAGTAGGAAAATATCAGTATCAATACAATCACAAAGCAACAAAAAATAAAATAAGTTTAATATAGTGAATACCAACTTTTATTTTCGCCACATAGTTTCAGAATGGAGCAATATAAAAGAAAAACTTTATCTCGCAGCAGCACAAAATGGTTTAACCACGTGTAGTATATGCAAAGAAAGAAAAGAAGCAAGGTTTTGCCAGGCAAAGAATATAGTACCTCATCTGGTCCAGCAGTGAAAAAGTAAATGAGGTTAATGGCAGCGAAACCTGTCTTTATGATTTTCGGGATTGCACTGTATCAAGGTAAAATTGTGGTCATTAAGCAATCTCTTTCAAAATAATGGGAAAATACCCATATGTTAAGAAAGTATTTCAGGAAGAAGATAGTGGATTTGACCACATACAAATACCAATCACAATTACAGTAAATACTGCACTCGTGTAACACTCAAAATACAGATACTTCAGACGCACAACTGTTATTATACAGATAAAGTCACAGAAACCAGTCGCACAACTGTGAAAGAAACATATTGTATTATAGACACTTGAGTCACACAACTTTGTGAAGAGGAAAACTGAGCGTATATAGTGCTTAATATTATCTATCAGAATATCATTACCAGTAAGTTCTTTGTTGTGGAAATAATGTGCATAGTAAACTTTTCGCATGTTGAAGGAAATGCTATTTTAATCATAGAATATACAAAAATCTGAAACAAATATTGATATGCATTCATTGCATATTGCATCGGCCTCTACCACTATGTATCAGCCGTATCATATCAATTTTAGCGACATTGGACCTTTTCTCCCTGATCAATTCAGTAAAGAGAAAATTAAAAGAAAAAGAGAGAAATATGGGGGAAATAGTGTCAATAAATGATACAGTCCTGTTGAGATTGATATCCTACAGTGTGCCAATAAGATGGATGAAAAATACCCAATCGCAATCAAACATGTAGGAAATAAGAAAGGAACGGTAAAACAGATGGGTTATGGAGATTTTATATGCATATCACCTCAACCAGTTATACTGGACTCAAACAGTAAAATGAACGTCATTTTGGGCATAAGTATAAAGGATGTTCAGTAAGTTAGATAACAGTTAAAAGGGAGAGGAATTCCAGGTCAGGCCAAAAAAAATTATATTGGTATAAACTGATGCATATCATCATGATTCTAATTTTTGCACAACATTTCCTTAATACAATATGCTGCCATGCTGTTTACAGATTTATCATGTAAAAGATGATCCCTACCGAGACAGTGAAAAATATGCAGAAAGATTACCTCTGTATCTTGTTTTCTTCACAATATTTAGCAGCCTCATCCTCTGGCATATCTGCAAGATTCTTTTCCAAAAGACAGCTGAAAGGGAGAATAGGTTCACCACCATGCTCCTGCACCCTGAATGTTTGAGTAAACAGAAAATTACGGGAAGTTCCTTGATAATTTTTATGCTGTGAAAGATGCGATAACAACAAATAGCTCGTCTAGGTCTAAGATAGACATAAAGACCACAAAGATTAGGTTGTGAATAGATCTACTGTCGAGTCAAAAAGACCAGTGCGGGTCATGCTAGAGCCAGATCCAGATTAGGAATGGACCTGAACCCTACATGTGTATGTTTCTGAGTAGGGATACAACAGGTCGGGAGGTCAGATGCGAGTCCTCTATAGAGAGATTCTATCATCGTACCTATTGTGCTACACCAAATTCTGATTGGTTCTGCCCCTTCTGGGTAATCCACCAAAATGTATATGGATATTGTATTATCTTAGCTCTAGCATGTATTTCGGTCAATTTTGATGATCGCTAACTAAGTTAGTCACTAATGGTTACACCGAGCGCAAGTGCAAGTTGTACGCACTAACATTGTCTAAGCCAAGAGGGAGTATTGAGGATGATCATCTTGAGGCTACCTTTGATGAATCTCACCAACTCAAGGACATGAACCTTATTCAAAGATCACATCAAAATCAGGTTAATTTGTCCCTTGATGCACACAAGCCAATCAAGCCCACATCAAGTCAAAACATAACTAAACAAATTGTGAGATCAAGTGAGCTTATTTATGTTATGTATTGAATTAGGATCTATAAAGCACGGCTACTCCATTTAGGTAGACGTACCTGTATCAGGTACATACTAGATACTGATACTCCTTGTGTGTTCCCGTGTACTTATCGCATACCCACCCAATTTTTAATTTTATTTCTAAACTTGGGTACTTTGGACTTTTCTAGTGCAACTCATTGGATATGATTCATATAACCTTGTGTTCTAGAATCAGGCTTGGATACCATCTTGCATTTTTCAGATATTGATGTACTGCAGTACAGGGTACATGTACCCAGTATTCATAGTTCTTCATAGATTAGTATTAAAAAGCATTCTAGAAAAGGAAAAGATAAAATCTGCATGCTAGAATCCTAGATACCTAGGAGTATAATTGATTTGATCTAATAGATATGTAGGTGGATATGAATTCAGATAGTGTCCTTACTAAGACAATGCCAAACTTTTATCCAACACATGCATATATGGAAATATTATAAATATGAGAAGATTAGTTGCACTGCATTCATTTTATTGAGCTGAAAGTTACTTTCACAACAATTCTAGACAGAAAATTGTAAGTCTCTCTTAGTCTTATATTACAGTACGAGAGAGATCGAGTACTTCAAAGTTCCAAGCTCGATCTATTCATCCTGTGGTTCGGAAGAAACATTATGACTTCCTCTTAGTGCTAGAAGAAGGATTGCTCTCGTGTGCAATGTTTTAGGAGGCGTGAGGTGCAGTGAGACGCTAGGGTCCTCTAGAGCCTATGCACGAGGAGTGGGCTTCAACGAAGCGACGCACACTTTTTTGGAATTTTTCAAAATGATATAGTTTCAAAGAAACAAACTCATACCATATCTAATTGATTCAGAAAACCATTAAAATAGTAACAGTAGAGTACGTAAAATCATAAATATAACAGGTAATGGTTAACCATCGTCAAAACCCAAAAGAAATTTCATACTAATATGAAACTAATAAAATGCTAAAAACATCATCACTCATATTATTATCTTGATCACCAATACTAAGGATTTGTATGTCCTTCATCATCATCAACAACCTCCAACAAAAACCTATTATTTACAATAGAAAGATTAGTTGATTAACTTATAAATTTGATAGTGTTTCCATCCTTCGGATCTAGTTAGTGACAATATTTTCAACCAGGATACTTTCTTGATTTACTTGATAACATCAAAAGTCACGGTAGAAAGCATATTAATTAGAATAGAAAGCTTAGTTGAATTATTATATAAACACTATAATACTAGAACATATCTATTACAGAGGGGAAAAAACAGAATAGAAAAAAGATATACTGTAGATATTACACTATAATCAACTCTCAAGACCTACTGTAGAAATTACACTGAAGCTGAGCGCGACAAGCTTAAGACCTGAATAAAAACAAAGATTGATCATGCCTTGGCTCATATAAAACCCACCTGACACTGTAATTAGATACCAATGACAACATAAAGTACATCAAGTTAAGAACAAACATACCAAGCATGAATCTTGGGTAGAAACTTGTTCTTCTTCCTCTGATAGTCCTTCTCATTCATGTTCACCTGAACAGTAAATAATGAAAATAATCCATAAGGCAAACTATATTCCTAAAAATGGGGGTATAGCTAACTAAAATAAATAAAGGGGAGATAGAAAAGAAGAGCACAAGCATTGATTATGTTAAATGTTTAATACATTGTGAACAGATTAGTTCTGAAAATAAAATTTCAAAACATTTGAAGGCAAAGCCAGTATGCAGTATGTGAGAAATACTGACAACCAGTTAAAGCCAAGGGAGAAATTCAAATTCATATGGTGTACAAACTCTTGAAGCATGTCAGAATTTGAATTAGAGGCTGAAATGTAAATGTAACCATCAGGCCCTCTCAATATTAGTACCATGTACTAGAATATAATTCAGACTGACAGATACTGAGAACTTTCTGTTAAGTTCATAGTTGCACAACAGCAAAGCCTCTGTGCCACATTATTGTGTCTGTTCGTCAGTGACAAAAGCATTATAATGTTGAAACTTCCAAGAAAAAGCCAAAATGGATACCAAAACTGAGAGCAAGAAAAGATAAGTCTGACATAAAACTTGTACTAAAATTCAATACCAAATAGACAACAGGTTTGGCCGTAAGCAACTGGAAAGTATTTAAGATCTCAACGTCGGCAGCTTTCCAGTCTCCTAAACGAACATCTTTTCCATCCTGCAGCCATGCTTTAACCTGCAGAATGAGCAATGTAATTATCAATCATTTACTCCATACTATTATAACATATCAGTCCAAGTAATAGGAAGGCAATGTACTCGAACAATACAGACTAGTTAAGAAGAAAATGTTCATTTTTCTCCATAACCAACTGAACTTGAGGAGTATATAGGCACAATAGGATATAATAAGCTATGATATGCCGGACACTACCCCCTGCTAGAATGTCATGTCCATCTGCCAGTATTTAGAGTCTTAGACAAATAGTCGTATACACACTTGTCTACTTCTATGAATCATAAGTATCCATAAGATGAAGAGTATTTCATCCCTATTTAACAAAGGCCATAATATTTTAATATCTTGCCCATCTTTTTTACTCAAATTAAAATCCAGATACAAACTCAAACAAATGTGTGCATCTTAAAGATCTGTATAATTACAAATATACACCTATGAAGCCGTGTTCTCATGTCTATGTTTTGTAGAGTTTCCGTGTCATACACCCCTTGTTCTTCATCCAAGTGGGACAACCGGGTGTGTCCAATTATCATAGTATATTACACAGGTGTATTGTTCTTTCGAAGACCCTAAATAACTAAAATAAGAAATGAAACAGAGAATAATATGGACTTCTTTGCAGCCGCTTTCACTGTGTTGGCTATAATGCATGGATGATATCGTGATATGGACACGGTACTGATCACTGTGTTGTCTATAATGCATCGAAACAAAACGGTATAGGCTTATCCTACTGTATTTTGGTGTGTCTGCACCGTGCCGCCGTGACGATAAAAACACAATACTCGGCACCAATTTTGAAGTTTGGTGCTTCCTAGGCATTAGGCAAGCTATTCACACTAAATCTCAGGTGGAATGTGATAATAAAAGTGTTAGTTGCTCAAACAGCCTTCTTGGACACTGTCGGTGGTCATATTATCCAAGTTCGGCTCCGTAGTTTGATAACATTCAAGGAAGCTTGACGTAGTACATGAACTTAAAAAGAAGCTATGGTGGCTAGACAAGTGACTCCTGCTACAAAAATGGGTCCTAGACTTCAATTGACAATTCAAAAAAAAAGTAACTCCAAAATAACCTGGTTGGAAATAGTTGGAGAAAGCTGAAATCCATGCAGCAAGCCAAATTCCCATGGATCAAAACGTATTTCACTAACCTTTCCCTTTTCATGTTTGGACATGAATGTCTGTGACTATAGTATTGTTATTTTTAGATCCTCAAGAACACTACAACAGTATAACCCAACCAAAACACAATTATTTACGGATAATTTTACCTGCATTGAAGTTTAATTTTTTTTGGAATCATTGCTTTTTCAATCTCATAATAAAGTAAACCAACTTACACATGACTTGTGAGCATCTATCAACAAAGTAGATAGTAAGTTGGCATTATCGCTGCTCCAAGACAAACTATTATAAACATCAGAATATACAAAATCCCAGAGAAAATAGTACTTTAAAGAAATATCAATGGAACAAAATGAAAGAATAAACAAGTTATTCTAATAAAAAAAAGGCAACAGATAAGATGATCAAGATAGTCAAAATACAAACCCTTTGACTGCACTCGTGCTCTATTTTAAGTTGCTTGTCGTTGCTCCTTTTCATGCTCTTCTCGAGATCTTCCAGCCTCCTCTCCATAAATTCTATATCCTACGAGAAACCAACAGTGAAGAATGCTTTAATTTACTTTGTATAGCAGGAGCACCAAATAATCTAATCAGATATAGGTGGTATAATTACGAACATACATCAAACTGCAAACACATTGAATGTACTTATAAAGACCAAGATTCAACAAATAATATTGGAATGAACGAATTCCTAGGCACCAAAAGAATATTGAAGAAATTGCTAAACACAGGCTGTTCATTTCTCCTATTTCATCTTCAAGTAGAATCATAAATCTGGTCAGATCCTTTACTAAAAAACAAGTACCGTAATCTTCACTAGCTCTCTCATCAATGACTAATTAATTAACTGGCTTATATATATAAGGGCACAAAGTTACCAGTTGAAACCTTTATCTTCTGCTCATCACAACAATATCACATGTACAGTATATTAGTTAGTAAAGATACGTTAAATTCGAAACAAAGATTTCGACAACTTCCACGGAATCATATACTTAATCAGGGGAACAAGCCAATCAGCAACAGCAGCAGAAGCAACCACAGTGACGACGAAGTTAAAATAATAGTTGTGCAAATGTATAATCATACTAAATAACAGTTGCAGCTACTTCAAAGATCTGTTCTAAGACAATAATTGAAGCAACCAGAGCAACAACAAAAACAATAATGGAAGTTAAACTAATATTTGCGCAGATGCACAAGCATTAACAATTGCATCTTCAGATATCTGTTCCATGACAATATACTTAAACTAATACCTTCAGTCGAAGTTCCTCAGTTATGACCTCCAAATCCCTAACAGGATCCACAGAGTCATCAACATGAATGATATCTGGGTCTTCAAATGCTCCTGGCAGAACAACATACAAAAATATTGTTGAGATACAATTGTGGCAAGCCTCTTATAAGAAACAATACGAATAGATTTCCTTGAATGATAGCACAATTGGAAAGAAAGGATTCATTAGGGAACCATAAATCTTGAGACAGGTTATTATATGGTTGCTGACGTTGCATGTTTTCCTTAAAAACGTTGGACCTATCAAACTCCAGGATGCAGGGCAGTTCTAAGGTGCTTGTAAAATCCAATGCACATGAAAAGAAGAGGACATTTAAGGATGTTGTCCGAGTATGCAGTCTAAAGATAACATTAACATAAAGAGAATTTTTATAACAATTATAACTCTAATAATAAGTGATTGCATCAAAATAACGTAGATATAAGCCTGTGAATAACAATCATCTACAATGGGATTACGACTAAACCATATAGTATCATGTCAGCTTACAAGTATTGTCAAGGAAAATAACTTACTTAATACATGAAAAATTCCATCAACAGCACGAATGTTGGACAGGAAGTTGTTCCCCAAACCCTGCCCCTGATGGGCTCCCTTTACAAGTCCAGCTATGTCATGGATTTCCAAGAAAGCTGACACCTGGCAAGCACATGCATTAATATGAATATAATCTGTTAGGCCAGGCTACAAAAGTAGTACAAAGTACATTGAAAACCGAAAATTACAACAGTAAATAAAATGGAAGATTACAACTTCTGGAAATATAAAGCTTAAAAATCAACAAGAAACAGAAGATGAGACACTATATAGAAATTGTTCATGGAGTGATGAAGATCATCGTTGCTCAAAGCAAGATACGATCCTATCCGTCGATCTTCTCTCAGGAACTAGCAAGTTCGAAAAGATGAACTTCTGGAATGCTCCTTCGTCACCCTTGCACGGACAGAACGCTGGACAACATGGACAATATTCGTTGCTTCGAAAGTTGCTACTAACTCTCCTCTTGTAGCATATAATATCTAAGTCTCATCTTCCAAAAAAGATACTAGAAAGAGCCACTTTGCACCATTCGTACACGTCTTCGTTGCTTCGAAAGTTGCTGCTAACCCTCCTCTCGTGGCATATAATCTCTAAGTCTCGTCTTCCAAAAGAGATACTAGAAAGAGCCACCTTGCACCATTCGTCCACGTCCAACCCAGAGTCAAAGTCGTTAGGCCTCGAAGGGGCCTAGCAACAAAAAAAATTCCAAAAAATTGTTGACAAAAACACAAATGTTTCTTGGAGAACTTGAACCTTACCCTCTAGGAAAATACCCAATCATACCAACCACATGGACTACCACTCTCCGTGTGTACAAATCAATAAAAGAATAATATTATATTAAAAAACACCAAACCATACCAACCACATGGGCTACCACTCCTCATATGTACAAGTCAATAAAAGAAGAATCTTATATTGAAATACACACTTAGGATTGCCACATGGATGTGGGACCATTTCTATAGACCAATTTCAAAAACCCCAACAATCCTCACATATGTTAATATATGGGTTGAGCATTCCCCACAGTGACTGTACATCATGTATTATGATAGATGTCGCTTACAGCTTGAATATTTTCGCATGGATCAAACAATAGTATGATACAGAATATACTACGCCTTGAATTCGGTATCATAACTACTATCCTTCTCACTCACACAATGACATCATTTGTGCCCATGTTCACACATTAAAGGCCATGTGTTGACCTAGTATATGTGTACATATCTTAGATGTCTACAAGTTTACCCTCAAGAGAGGGCATGCATCTTTGTTCATACACATAGGTGAGTTATTAGAGAGTTTAAATTTTCCAGTATGAGACATTTCGTCTCCTTCCGGTGCTACGCCTTTATGACATAGCCCGAAGACGAGGTCCAACCTCGTGGTGGTGTCAATACTACTAACATTATATCCCAGCCTCTTTGTAGTACTGAACTACCACTCTCTGTATTTCAGAATGAGGTTAACTGCCTCTATGCGGTGCTACGCCACTATGACATAACCTGAAGCCGAGGTCCCACCTCATGTGGTGTCAAACCACTATAGCATGGGTACTAGCTTATTTGTAGTACTGAACTACTCGTGCTTCATGTTAAGCATGTTGAATTCCAAATGCTCAAAAATCCATTGAGGCATAAAGTCATCCTCTCATATTAAAGAGCAAATAATAGACCACAAAGGTTCCGAGATGTAATTCCAATAATGTTCCCAAGGACTAACCTTCGTACCTGATATTTTTTCAGTCAATGATCCTTCTTTGAACTAAAAGTAAGATACCTAGTTGATTTTCCTTTGAAATAATAGCATAATACTTTATGGAAACTTCATAGTAGAATGGCAAAAGACATAACATCATAATTTCTTCAAGCCAATTTTTTTGTTGTGTCCTTGACCAGCTGACGCTTGAGGTTTTTGGTAAACGGATCCACCAGATTCTCCTGTATCCGAACATCAACCACTGCTATAATGTCTATCCTTCATTCATAATTATGTGAAGTCGTACAGTACTCTTCTTACCATTGAAGAGATCATTATATGACACTGATGCAGTTGCCTGGTTGTTACAGTATATCGGTATAGTCGAAATCTGTACCCAACCAGAGTAAGACCATACATGAGCTTTCGAATCTATTTTGCTTCATCTGATGCAGCCACCAGAACATAGAACTCATACTCCATAGATGAGTTAGAGAGCAAAGCATACTTCTTCGACTTCCACGATATAGCAGCTTCACTCATAGAGAAGATATAACCCTATGTGGACCTTTCACACTCTTCTTATGAGCACCAACTAGCATCACTAAAGCCTTCCACCATAGTCGAATAATCGTTGTAGTGCAATGCGAACTTCTGAGTTTTCTTGAGATATTTCATAACCCTTTTCACAGTTTTCAGTGTTCTACAACTGGATTGCTCGTAAATTGACTCAGCATCTCTACGGTGAAAACAATGCCTAGTGACACTCATAGCATACATTAAGCTTCCAATGGTGCTTGAGTACTCCAATTGTCCGATATTTTTCTATAGATTTGGCTTCAGCTTCTTGTCACACCTATAAATAATATCAATTCCAAAAAAATCATGATATCCATAGTGTGTGAGCAACTTTTCTATGTAGTAGGCTTGTGATAAAGCGAGCACAGCTTTTGTCATGATGATCTTTACCCAAGGATAACATCAGCATCTATCATCCTTCATAATGAACTTGGACGAGAAGAACTTGTCTCTGTGACGCAATCTAGATCCATACCCAGGATTAGCATATTGTCCACATAGACACAATAACCCCTCTACCAGCAACAAACTTTGTGTATACACACTTTCTCGCTAACCCCGTAACTGTTTGATCTAATGAGTTTATCAAACTTCTCGTGCCACATCTTGAGAACCTGCTTTAAATCGTACAGAGATTTTACTAACTTGCATACTTTATCTTCAAGTCCCTTGACAACAAACCCCTCTGGTTGTTTCATGTAAATCTCTTCAGTTAGATCTTCGTTCAAAAGTGTTGTTTTGACATCAATCTGATGAATCACCAGCTTGTGAATTGCACTCAGAGCGATAAAAATCCTGATATTTGTCATTCGTGCAAATGGAACATAGATATCAAACTAGTCGATCTACTTTTGAGAAAACTCTTTAACATTCAGTCTTGCCTTGAACTTACGAGCAGTTCCGTCGGCTTTTATCTCCATCTTAAAGATCCATTTACATCCGATAAATTTTGCTCCTTCAGGTAGACTGACCAACACCTAAGTATTATTGGATGTAATGGAATCGATCTCATCATTGATCACCTCCTTCCAGAAAACAACATCTTTGGTCTTTATCGTCTCGTCATAGGTAATCTGATATGCTTCCACATAATAGATGACGAAGTCTTCTCCGAAGTCCTTTAACACCCTCACTCGCTTTGATGATGGCTCAAAGTACTGGTTTAAGTATTGCATCTTCATTTGCAACTTCTTTGACTATATCGTCTTTGGAGTGCTAGCCTTACTGCTTACAGTATTCTCCGAAAGATCTACTAGAACAAGGTTCTTGTGCCTAGCAAACTTATCCTCGAAGAATTCCGCTTCGCAAGATCAGTAATCTGATTTGATTCAAGATCAAGGATTACGAGTATCACTTTTCTCTGCATAATCCATAAATATAGTCCTCGTAGCCCTCGTTCCCAACTTCTAAACCTTTAGGTCGAAAAGCTTCACATACGCCAGACACTCCCACACTCGAATGACATTCAGGTTGGGTCTAACCTTGAACAGGAGTTCTTGAGTGATGTTTGACTGTGCGAACGACACTCTATTGAGAATAAAAGTAGCTGTTAGCACAGCTTCTCCCTAAAAGCACTTTGGAAGACCGGTTGTCAACGGCATAGACTTCATCATCTCCATCAAGGCACGATTCTTCCTTTTTGCTACTTCATTAGATTGAGGAGAATAAGTTGTCGTTCCATTGACAATTACATATTCCTTGCAGAATGATACGAATTCAAAAGAACGATACTATCCGCCTCAATCGCTTCTGAGTCTCTTAAATTGTTGCATCGTTTGGCGTTCGACTTCTGCCTTAAAGTCTTTGAACTTTTTAAACGCTTCATATTTTGATTTGAGAAGATAGACAAACGCGTACTTTAAAAAGTCGCCGATAAAGGTAATAAAATACTTTATCCCAACCTTTGTGGAGAAGTATTTGAAGTCATAGATATCTGAGTACACCAACTACAGAAAATCTATACTTAAGTTCACCCGCCTTAACGACTTTTTTTACAATTTTAATCTGCATGCATACTTCACATTTTTTCACTTCCTACTCCCACATTTGGAGATAAGGTCTAGACTAGGCATATTGTTTATCCTTTTACAATGAGCATGATATAGTCTATTGTGCCATAACTCAAGAGAGTAACCAGAAATATACACTTAATAATATATTCAAAAGGAGTTACAAGTTGATTTGAACATTCCTTTTGGACAAAGCTTTTCCGAAGTATGCTCATTTATAGGACAACACCATCTGACCTACATTGATGTCCATCCTTAAACTTATATTACACAACAGACTCCCAGATAGCAGGTTTTTGACAATAACAGGTACATGCTTCATGTTCTCCAGACTTTTTCGAAGTCAGTTTCAACACCACTGACCCTATCCCTAAGCACTTCTGCTTGTGATTTGTTCACCATTGAAACGTTCTCAGATATAGGTTCATCAGTGGTGAACAGTTCCTTCTTTGAACACTCATGACAGAATGCATCCATGTCTACCTACCATATACGCCAAATGAGTCAACATGCACAAGCATAGCAACCAAGTTAAGCTCACCTTGCTATTTTGGTTTTGGTTTGAGGTTGGACCTCTATTCCTCTTGAAGTGGGGCCCTTCTTGCCACAGTTGAAGCAAGCCCCATCGCTGCTGGACTTTGGCTTTAAAGAAGCTGACTTTAACTTCAGATAGTTGTAGTCCTTTTTGTTGCGGTAGGAAGCCTTCTGCTTCCCTTTGTGATCTCCAAATTATACCATGTTTGCCTGGACAAACTGCTTGGACAGGATGTCTACTTTGATTTGGCTTCTCGCTTCATCTTCAATACAAATAAAGCGTAGGTCTTCTAATCTTCAAATAGAAGGTCTGCTACTTTGATTTGCCTTGACAAATGTTTGCCTTGATTTAGCTTCTCGCTTCTCGCTTCTAGCAAGATCTCCGACTTCTTGCGTTGCATGTCGATTGTGAACCAATCCCAGCCGGTCGGGAGGAAGCTTGGAGACGAGGGCCCTACTTGAGGTATAGCCTCCTCCTTAAGCCTTTCCTGCAACTTCAGTAGTTCATTGACTTGTGGCAGCATGGTCTTCTAATCTTCAAATTGCATTTTCGTGAATTTGTCGACGATATGTATTTTGGACATCTTCTCGTCATCTTTATATTGTCTTTCAAGAGACTCACAGACGTCTCTTGCAAACACTTTCTTATTGTAAGATTATGTTATGGAATCATCCATGGAGTTGAGAATTAACAACTTGAATAGGTTGTCATCTCCCCTTTATTATTTATTGCATTGTGATCATGTTGGCCAAAATTTGTACAACATCTATTTCTGAAATAATTGGTTTTGGATCCTTCAACACATAATTTGCGTTAACAAGTTGAAGATTGAGACTAATCTTCCTCTTTCAGTTATTGTAATGCTCTAGTCTTCATTGAACTTCTCAAGTTTGTAAAAAGTTCCGTCTACTGTCTAGGAGACTTGCACAATTTTCCATCTTTGTTGCTCGGAGATTGTTAGTGTCAGGTTACAAAAATCGTACAAAGTATGTTGAAAACAAAAAATTACAATAGTAAAAAAAATAGAAGATTACAACTTCTGGAAATGTAAAACTTAAAAATCTTTGCAATGCAATTGCTACGACAAGAAACAGAAGGTGAAACATTAGATAGAAAATGTTGCTAGAGTGATGAAGATCATCGTTGCTCAAAGCAAGATACGATCCTGTCCGTCGATCTACTCCAAATAACCAACAAGTTCGAAGAGATAAACTTCTTGAACGCTCCTTCCCCACCCTTGCACAAACAGAAATATGGACAGCACGGACAGAAGTTCGTTGCTTCGAAAGCTACTGCTAACTCTTCTCTCGTAGCATATAATCCCTAAGTCTCATCTTCCAAAAGAGAAAGACTAGAAATTATATAGGGAGCCAATTCCTTTGCAGTCCACTACCCATAATAGACTATAAATTCGAAGAGCAATTCCCCTCATTAAGTTTGTAGTTACAGTAGTAACACCCACAATACACACGAACTACGGTACTGCACGAGGACAGTCATGGGGGAAGCACCATTCCTACGAGAACCGAAGTTCCGCGGGAGAAGCCTTCCTGCAAAAAACGGAGCCTCACGGGCCAGCACGCGCCTGCTAAACCGACGCGACCCGCGCGCCCTGCTGCGTCTGTGCAACCCATGCGCCATGCTGCGACCACGCGCCCCGCACGACCCACGTGCCCCGTGCCGCTCCCGCGACTATCCACGCAGTAGCGAGCACAGAACGGCGCAACGACGCGCAAAAGCGCCATCTCGCGTTCGATGCTTGCGTGCGTCATCAAAACATCATTTGTGCCCTTCGCCCACGCCAGAGTCCGAGTCGCTAGGCCCCTTTCGAAATGTGTGAAAAAACACAAATATTCTTGGACGTCTTGAACCTTGCGCATACGAACCACATGGCGTGGGTACCACTTTTCATGTGTACAAGTCGATGAAAGAATAATCTTATATTGAAATACACACTTTGGGTTGCCACATGGATATGGAACCATTTCTAGAGACCAATTTAAAAGAAAGAAAAAAAACCAACATAATCAATAATTTCACTAACGAATAATGCTGTGAAGAAGCTAGTCGATTAGTAGAAGAAAATAAGAAAGCAGTTGTCAGTTGTGGCGTTAGAACAACAAACCTCGCTCTTAGGCTTGAACAGCTGACAAAGCCAATCAAAGCGCTCATCCGGTACGTTGATCCGAGCCTCGTTGGGCTCTATGGTGCAGAAGGGGAAGTTTTCCGCGGGGATTGACAACTTGGTGAGAGTGTTGAAGAGGGTGGACTTGCCCACGTTTGGTAACCCGACCTACAAAATAAGAAACAGCAGCAGCCTCCTTAGGGATTGGATCAAAAAAAAAAAACGAAGAAGAAGATTGAAAGTGGATGCATACTATTCCGATCTTGAGATGGGAAGAGAATCGGCCGAGAATGGGACGCTCCGGTGCGGCTTCCTTCGACTTCGCAGCCTTTGGGGGCATTTTCTTCTCTTCTCTTCTCCTCTCCTCTCCTCTTCTTTTCTTTTCTCTAGTGCTGCGCTGCTGCCCTCACTCCGAATGACTAAGGTCTATGGAATCGATTCCATCCCCGGATAATAAACCCTAAAATAAGTAGGGACCCACACACTGCACGGGTGCAACTCGGATGGGCTAGATCCGAACCCAATCGGATAACCCTGCCGTTAATGGATTGGATTATGGTTGAAGATACTCGAGCTTGGATTAAATATTTGAATCCGATTAAAAATCGGATGGACACGAGTTCATGTGTCTGATTACCGAAGAATCCAAAATCTAACTTATATATAGTAGCAAATGCACGTACTTTGTACGTATAATAAGAATATTATTCAATTATAGTCAAACTCATGTGGTTAAAGTTTGAGGTATTCTTCTTGTTTGGTTGAGTTCAAATTTCTATGTTGAACATATATAATAAATGTAAACTTTTTTCAACAATAGTGTAACACAGCGATAGTGGTGCAACTCGGGCGGGTTGGGTTGGACTTGAGGACAACCCAAGCCCAACCCAATGAATTATAAGCCTAGCCTAAGCCCAAGTCCGACCCGACATCGGGTTCAACATATGAAGTCCAAGACCAAGTCCGGATAATCAGGTTGGATCGGGTTTATCGGGCTCTAATATAATGTTTGAAATAAGTTAAAACAAAAGTAATATTAAACACATAATTAAATAGCAATAAAGCATTGATCATTGTAAAATACAAACTGAATAAGATTTAGGATAAAGAGTTAAAGAGTTTGGGTGGAAAAATTTAGGATTTAAACTTTTTATTTAAGAAGTATGAAACAAGATATATAAAAATTAAATTATATGTAAGTCGGATTTCGGGTTCTTCGGGTAACCCAACACATGAACCTGAGCCCAGCCCGATTTTTGATCGAATTTAAATATTTCAACCCAAATTCGAGTCCGAATTTGGGTATCTTCAATCCTAATCCAACTCATTAATGGGTTTATCCGAATGGGCTCAGGTTTAGCCTGTTCGATTTACACCCCTACACAGCGGTGGGGTGAGCATTCGGTTCAGTTGGGCCGAATCTTAATTTTAGAAAAACGAACCATATTTAACAATACACAAATCGAATCATTTTTGCACAAAGCTGAATCAAATCGAACCCAACCAAATGGTTCGGTTAGTTCTGGGCTTGGACCTTATATAACAGGCCGGACGGGAAGACAAAAAAATTCTATAAAATCATTAAAATATCCCGCAAAATATCCCTTAACAAAATTTACAGTTACACCATTTTTCTACTCAAAAGTGTTATAGAATTCAACAATTTTAATATTGGGTCGTCTCTTTCTGATACAGTTAGCTAGCTCAACCTTTTCCAATCCTTTTTACAACGGCGATCTTCAGCCGAAGCCTTCAATTGAACATGTACGATTAAGATAATATATCAGATTACAATATTATTATTATTTTCGACTACTGTATACATGGCCGGCCCTGGCTTAGGACAGCGAAGACGATCGTCCAGGCCCACAGACCAGAAGATCCAAAAAAATCAGTTTAAACATAATTATATTAATAATCTTGTATATAAATTAGAACTAGTATATATCATGAGCTCTTTTAGCACAAATCAATTGTGGTCACTGGCGGATCTACATGAGAAACACTAGGGGGTGGGGTCCCCAGAGAATTTTTTTTTTTTTTTACTATATTAGTGAATTCCAAAAAAAAGTTTGAAGACGTTGTTTCCGAATTCCTTTATAATTGTGCCTCCAGTGAATTATAATCATGGATCTGCTATTGATTGTGGTGCATTGATTATTATATTACACTTATATACTAGAGGTTTTAGTTCAATACTAGGTGATAATATTTTTAATTTTACTTTTATGTTAGTTTTTTAATATTTTATATATTATATATGGGATTTTATTTTAAAAGTTCGTTCCGGATCTCTAAACTCAGGGTCAAACTCTGAAAGCTTCCATGTTGCTTCCAGCATGATAAGATCCGCATGAAAGTCCAATGTTCTAGTGACTTTGAGGTAGACGTCCTGATGATCATATAAAAAAAGTAGACCTTTAGTCCAAGGGCAGGCCCTAGGATAAGTCAGACAAGTCATCGAACTTTGACAACTCTCCTGGTTAGGACAACCCCATAGGCCTCCCAAGCCTCTAGCTCTCAGCCAATAGCACCTTTGCAGTTCACCCCAACTCATTCTTGTCATTTGAACTAGCCATCTTTCATGTCCATATTTTGAGTTAACATTGGAAAGATCTCGAGTAGCTCAAGGGTCATAAGAGAAATTCGGAATCCAAGTTTACTCGCTGTCACGTTAAATACGAGACAAATACTTCCAAACACGATATATATATATATATATATATATATATATATATATATATATATATATATGCAAAAAACAACCAATATTAACTCTGAGTATGACAATCCAACCCTCGGGCCGTCCAGTTCGGCCCTTCAGCATAGTTAGCAAGTTACTTGATCACAAAAACAATTTAAGATCATGGACTGCTTAGGGCACCATAAAGAATCATTGATAAATTTGACAGGGTAAAACAAAAATTGTCCTGCTTGAGCCTGTTATGAGCATCATCTTCCAGAACCCAATGAACTAAAATTTCATTTCACATGCAGCCTACAATACTAAGGAGGCACATAATGTTAGTCCCGGGACTTGATCAAAGATGATAGAACTAAATGTCGAGATCAGAAGTTCAAACAAATGTTCCCCTTCTGATTATTCTCGAAATCCACGAGGAACATTATAATATAAATTTGATTACAAAAACAATAATAATCAGAAAATAAATCTCACGTTCTTCCTCGCAATCGCAGTTGCTAACGGAAAGAACTGAGTTACAACTCAGAGAAAAGAAGAAATAAGAAAGAAGAAAGAAGAAGAGGAAAGGTTCTTGCTGGGGTGATTAAGATCACCGTTGCTCAAAGCAAGATTCGTCTCACCACGATCTGCTTCCAGGAACTAGCAAGTTCACGAAGAACTTCTGGAACGCTCGTAAGTCAATATTTGAGACTTGAATGGGCTTCCTGGACTTTACAGACTCCCTTAACTCTCTTCTTGGTGCATCTTCCAAAGGAGGCCAATGGGCTCTATTTATAGCGTGGAGTGAGACTTCACATTTTCTCATATCCGATGTGGGACTAAAATACCAATACTCAAAAATAGAGTTTGATATTTTAGATCATCCCACAATCAGCATAGTAGTGTGCCAGTCCACGCCTACCCCCCGAACACTCCCGTGCATGCACGAGACAACCTGGAGTCCGAGTCCGAGTCCGCACAACAAAAATTAACTTGCATCCTTGTTGGAATTAATCCTTTTTTCTTCTAGAAAAATACTCCCACATGGCACACACTTGTGCCCCACCACACCTCATGTGCACACATCAACACAAGCAATACATTATATTGAAATACTCATCATTTGGTGTAGCCGATGTGGGACTATCTTTTCTAGTCTAAAGGCAAAAACACCAACAATTCCCCACATATCTCAATATATGGGTTGATCGTTCCTCACAGTGACTTTCCATCATGCATTATGAGAGATGTCGCTGACGACTTGAATCTTTCCGCATGGATCAAATAACAGTATGATACAAGAATGGACTAAGACTTGAATTCTGCACCATGACTGCAATTTTTTCCACTCACATAATGACATCAGTTGTGCTTCCGGTTGCACATTATAGGCTCTGTGCATGCTTAGTTTTCGGTGTATGTATCTTGGGCGTCTGCAAGTTTACCCTCAAGAGACGGCCTGAATCTCTTTCCGTACATTCTAGGTGAGTTCTTTTAAAGAGTCATTTGGCATGAAGCCTTACACTTCCTTGCGGTGCTCTCCCGCTATGACATGGCCCAAAGCCGAGGCTATACCTCATCGTGGTGTCACGCCACTGTAGCATGAGGTTCCAGCCTCTTTGTAGTGCCAAACTATCCAGTATGAAGCATTGCGCTTCCTTGCGGTATTACACCGCTGTGACATGGCTCGCGTAGCCGAGGCTTTACCCACTCTAGATACCTCTTGGTGGTGTCACACCACTGTAACATGAGATCACCGGCCTCTTTGTAGTGCTGACTACCACTCTTCATTTTACAATATTAGGCTACCTGCCTATATGCGGTGCTACGTGTAGCTCCCCTTCCCGAAAATTTTTAAATATATTATTATTATTTATTTTATTTAAATGGTGATTTTTAGATTTTATAAATAATTAATTGGTTAATTATTACGGTAGATTATTTTAGTCATGGTTAGGAATTTGAGTACAAGGTGACTAGAAATTATGGCACGGATAGTGCAATGGCGTGCTTTGACTAGTGTATTAGCCCTGGTAGGGAAGGGCGAGCCATAGTGATGTCCTAACTAGGAAAACCAGGCTAAGTTGTGACATGACCATTATAAATAATTTAATTATTCATTATTAATATTATTTGACGTTCAAGAGACCCGGTTGTACCAAACCAGCTTGGACTGGACCCGTACCGAGCCCAAGCCCATGTAGTCATGCGGGACGTCCAATGACATTCGTGTTGATGTATTTTGGTATGATGGTGTCGTATTCCGTTTTAATGATCTAATAAATATTTTCTGAGGTATTCTTAATTAAATATTATAAATATCATTATTAGTTGATATTTAATGATATTTGTATAAAATAGGCCTTTGTACATTTTTGGGATTAGTAGACTGTATAAAATGGTATATACACCATCAGTGGTTTATCTAATTTCGTTATTATTATTATTATTATTGGGATTATTATTTAATATTATTATTTTATTGATTATATTATTTTTGTCAGATAAATGTTAGGCTAAATTGCACTTTGATACCCTCAACTATTCTCCTTTTCAACTTAATATCCTAAACTTTTTTACTCAACAACTCGATACCCTCAACTATTTTAGTTTTTCAACTAAATACCTAAAACCCAAAATATCCCCAAACTACCCCTGGCTCATTCTCTCTCCCCATGCCCCCCTCCCCTCCCCTCCCCAACCCCCCCTCTCCGGCGATGCCCCCTACCTCTCCGGTGGAGGCGGGAAATGAAGGCGACGGAAGGAGGGTGGGTGGCCGGAGCGCGGAGGGGTGGGGGGACGCTGCTGCTGGGGGTTGAAGGGGGGCACCGGAAGGAGGGCAGGGGTGAGGGTTGCTGCGGGGTGGGGCGGAAGAGGGGTAGGGCGGAGGCGGCTGGCCAGAGGGGGACGGGGGCGGGGGCCGGGGGGGTTGTAGCCGAAGGGGGCAGCGGAGGGGTGGGGGGTGGGTGGGTGGGGGGTGGGGGGAGGGGTTGGGGCCGAAGGGGGGGATCAGGGATGGGGAGTGAGGGTTTGGGGGTCGTTTTGAATTTTAGGCAGGGGCATTATTGTCTAAATAAAATTCAGGGTATCAACTTGAAAAAAAAAGAGTTGAGGTAGTAAGTTGAAAAACGGTAATAGTTGAGGGTATCAAAGTGCAATTAAGCCTAAATGTTATAGTATATATATTCATATTTACATGAATGGGTCCTACACTATAAATATATAATATTGAGGTTTTGTTTAGATTTATGGAGATTACTATATAAGTATATTTATATATAGGAATATATAAGATATATGGATGCCTATTAAATAATTGTATATATATACTCTTATGATTAAATATAAAATAAAGTATATATATAGAGAGTTATATAAGTATAAACGTATAAAGGTGTATATACAAATATATTACATATGTGTGTATACATAGAAGCACATAAAGATATATGTGTGTTTGTGTATATATATAAATATATTTGTATGTATATACATATAAGTATATATATATATAAATATTTTATATATAAATTAATTATATATGAAATAATGCAAAAGCCCAGCCGACAGCCCCAAACCCAGCAAGCCCGATCCCCACATGAACTGTGAACAACCCCCAAACCCAGCAAGCCCGACCCCCACATGAACTGTGAACAGCCCCCAAACCCAGCAAGCTCGATCCCCACATGAACTGTGAACCCCCCCCCCCCCCCACAAACCGCAATAGCAACCCCAGGCCGAGACCCCCATTGGCTCGGTCACGCTTACAGAACCAGTGTATATATATCGAAACCAACGAGAGAGGAATCAAAAAACCAAAACCCTAACCAAGGTTATCCCTCGCCGCGACCATCTCCTACACCTGGCGGCCCTCCCCGGTGTCAGACCGCCGCCGCACGCACGGCCATTAGCCGGCCGAACATGCTGGAGCGCGCACATACACGGAATAGACAGCAGCGGCGGTACACCGAGGTACCGATTTCACTATTTTATTTCTTCGCATATACTCGACGATTTTTAATTTCGTAAAATCCTATGGACAGCCCATATAACCATCTAGGAACTCTAGTAATTAGGTTTTGATCAAGTCGCACGACTTGTCCACGAATTTGACACGAAGTCGAGAGAAATCCTGTCCTAAATCAGAACACGAAACAGTCCATGAGCCCATATTGGAAGATCGATTCCGATCGATCCAGTAACCTTTTAGAAATTCCACCTAAACACAGTTATAGACAACATATAGGGCTCCACAACCCTTTTTCGCAGAAGTCGATTTCATCGACTATGCACTGAGAAATTGGATCCCAAAGTTTACCAAAAACCTGTTTAAAAATCAATAAAATCCTTCGGGGACACGTGGTCACGAACCGAAAGCATCGAAAGGTGCGTATCGGCTTCGTGGACGTGTGGGCTTTGACAGAATTCAAATTGGTCACGTGTGCGCGACGAATTTGATGCGTATCCGTCAAAATTCAACGTATCGGCCTCTGTGCAAATTTTCTAATTACTTTGTGCATGTTCGTCAGATCGAGACAAAACTTTAGCCAACAGGACCGTATCATTTTTCTGGTCCTGTATGCCAAGTTTGGTCCAATTCTGAGACAGTTGAATCGGACCGCCGTTTTGCGGGTCCCACGGTCTGACTCAACGGGCAATTTTGTGCACGGTCGGCCAGAATCCAACTTTGGACATGCGGTTGGGTTCGTATCAAAAAACTGGACCTGTTGACATATAGTTTGATGACTTTAGAGACCGTTGACTCTGGCACGCTTTTCGGTGCAAAGCGGGTCCAACGGTGGACACTGTTTTGACCCGAAATTACCGTTTTGTCCATGTATCCAGAATTGAACTTAAGAACAGGCATTCCTAGCTAATTTGAATATTCTGAGAATGTTAGTAATATTTATTTCAGCATCTGGAGACTTTTTGCATGTGTTGACTCTAGTGACTCATCTGATGTAATTGTATTATCGGTTTTACCAGCAAAGGACCTCAGGCAAGTGCACTTTCTGATTGCTTTTCGATTCATAGTAGTTTTTATATTTCATGTTTATACATATATCTTGCTTCTTGTTGACACGCTCGTCACACGGAGTAGTCGGGAGGAGAAATATCTTAGTAGACATGTGGACTACCCAGAACTATCCCCATGATGTCTATTCGTGAATAATAGCATCTGTACACGACACGTGCAGGTTCCGGATTTACCCCTAGCCGTTCACATGTCGAAACGGATATTTCACATCACCTAGATAGTTGTCTTTTATTTGTTTTTCTTGTCTTCTTCACAACTTATCATGTCATCAGTTATCTTCTAGTTTTTAATTCTCATATGTTATTTTCATGTCTTGTTAATCCTATTGTATTTTTGCATTGCCATCGGTTTGTGTACTTGTTCCATTCTTGACTAGAAACCAACATTTTTTATGTTTAGCTGTGGCTCCACTTAGCTTTGAGAGATACGGGTGTACTTGCAGGCAGAAACCTAGAAATAGATAGCAGTTGTATCTGTAGCCTCCCTTCCCAAAAATTTTTGAAATATTTTTTATTATTTATTTGATTTGAATAGTGATTTTAGATTTTTTTAAATAATTATTTGATTAATTATTACGGTAGATTACTTTAGCCATGGTTGAGTTTTAAATTACCAGACGACTAGGAATCATAGCACGGATAGTGAAGTGACATGCCTTGACTAGTATACTAGCCATGCCAGGGAAGGCTGAGCCATAGTGATGCACTAACTAGGAAAACCAGGCTAGGTTGTGACATGACCCTATAAATAATCTAATTATTTAACTATTATTATATTGTGGACTTGTAGGAGACCCGGCTGTCACGCCCCGACCCGGAATCATCCGAATCATCGTCCTCGCTGGGACGTGATGCCGCACGAGCCTGGAGTTGCACTCGTGCAAGGCAAGATGACAAGTTCTCAAATGGTTATCTTTGAGTTGAACGTTAACAACGAAAGGCAAAAGAGAGTATACGAAAACGATTCACTTTATTCATATTCGAAATCAGATTACAAAGGCTTTCGATAGCCCAACGGAATTTGCCAGATTGGCTACAACACTCAGGTTCTCTCTTGCCCATAAAGGATTTCACCGTTCCATACATCATGCCTTCTATATCTCGGCCGCATCAATCCTGTCGCGAGTCCGAGCGTCAATGCGATCGCACGCTTCAATACGCTTCGGCATTCCAAGCCTCAACGCGTTCAAGCGAAGCTCCGTCGCGAGCAGACCAATCCCTGAACCTGCTAGCAAACTAGTGGGGGATTAGTACTTTCATCCTCGCTGTACTGATCAAAAACCCATTTAACAAACCGACATTTAGTATTGTATTGATTCATGCAAACATACAATTTAGTTCTCTTTCTATGTTCTCCTTATGATGAGTTCATGGCATATTCGAAGACTGTAAAGCATGGCAAGCATGTTATTCAATTCGCATAAGTAAACAGGCAAGCAATCTCGTGTTTGATTCGTGGCGCAACTTAGCAATATCGACGTACTCGCCCTTGCACCGACGCAAGGTGAATACGCCTATCCGTTTTCCCTGTCATGTTATAAGTGCTCGCTATTCAGGATCCATCCATGCAGATATATGCATACCTTGCACTTCCAAACCCGTCGCCCTTAACTATATGAAGGTCACTAGCTTTTCGGGCTAGAATGGAATTATATTTATCGAATCGAAACATAAGACGATGTTAACTCCGTGCGGTTGCTAACCAACATCGGAGGCCACCGAAATAATCGTAGCAAGTGGCTTATCACATTCACCAGAAGGTCGCTACCCTTCTAAATGAAGTGCACCAACAATACCGTAAACGAATCCCTCCTAGGCCGAACGGTCCCAGCGCCCTGGCGCACCGCGTTCGAGGGAATACCCATGCACGGGCTTTTATATCTTTAAGTCCATTTGACCATGCAACGAATCTTATCTTTCATACAACCAAGCAAGTTCGCTTATCTCTATTTCAATTGGCGCAACGCCCGAATGTTCTCAACGAATGCCCGAAGGCCGCGAACACTTCGAAGGCACCATGCCGCATTATCGTCTCGTATTTCTTTCGTTAACTTTCTATGTTCTTACGTTTCATACTTCATTTCAATATTTCAATGGCATCATACCTCAACTCGATGCTCGTCAACCGAACGACCCGAAGGTCTCGAACACCTTTCGAGGCATTATGTCATATCCGACAGTTCTGCCACATTCATGCCACAACTGTATTCTTTCGCAACGAAGCTACCTTTTATTATCTCGTGCACGAAGGCACGTTTCGACCGTATTTCCGATGTTCTATGACTTAGCATTCAATGTCCGTGGCTTGCGCGCTAGGGCGCTCGCCTATTATCTTTCAATGTTCTAGCCGTTCTAACTCGTGCGCGAAGGCACGATATGGTTCGTGCACTAAGGCACTCGTCGAGTACAGTTATCCCATATTCTTGCGGCTTGCGCACCGAGGCGCTCGCCTTTGCGATATCCAATATTCCATAGCGACTCGTACGTCTGCCGTACGATTTATTTCAATTGTTCTATCTAGTATTCGACACGTACTACGTTTATCTCTCTATCGAGCCACGCCCGTGGCGTTGATAGGTTAACTCAGCATTCAATGATATGTATTTTAGTTAAGCATGACGGAATAGAAAAGAGAGTTAATGTCCCCCCACCTTGAATCGATATGCCTTATCGTTTTGCCGAGCCGTTGCGGCTCGATTTCCAACTTCGTTGCACGGACAACTCTCCTGACTTAGCCATTCGAGCACTTCGTGTTTATTGAATTATACGTCCGATTTGGGCTTACCGTGCCACCGCCTCAGTCCGTCGCAAGGCGACGATTTGCTTTCGCGGACCCCTTACTGAATAAGGCAAAAGATCGACCTCTAATATTTCAGCGTAAACGTATAGCCTGCACATAAAACCAACTAAAATCAATACTTGCATCGATTCGGACTTGCGCCTTGGTCGATTCGATTTCTTAGAATCTTCGAACCGTCTCAACGCACTTATCCTTCGAGGCAACGCGGCGCTTCGCATCGACTCACTCGATGCATTCTTTGGGACAAGACAACTCTTCGCATCGGCTTAGTTCGATGCGTTGCTCGGGACAACTTAACACTTGCATCGTTATTACTCGATGCGTTCCTCGGGTCGATACATTTTTCGGGACAACGTAACTCTTGTATCGATTCGCATCGATACGCAATCGGGTCAACGCTACTCTTCGAGTCAACGACTCAGCATAATGCACCGTACGGAGCGGGGCATTACATAATATACCACTCAAAATAAGGTTCGTCCCGAATCGAAACCAATACTAAATTTCCAAGGGTTTCATTAGATCGTTCCACGATCTCGTCTCACTATCGTTTGGATCGTACAACTTAGTTTGAAATCATACACATATTTTAGGCGTCCTACCAATATATACATTTCAGCCAAGCTCAGTTGTAAGATATCGGAACAACGCAAACATGTAACTCTTATTCTCGATAACTTGACATCTCGTATTCTCGATCGGACTTGGCTCTATTATTTGTTCTCGTAATTCTAGCGCACATGCATATTGATACATACGCGATCCTCCAACGAAAGTCAAGGCACACGATGCGATTCAAAAATCGCATTTTTCACTTTATATGTTTTATCGGGACTATCAATTCTACGCGTCGCGTTAAGCCGTCGCGCATCTGATCACAATGAGTCTCCGCAACGCTTTGCATTCGGCGTCACTATCCAACGATTTCTGATGTTTCACTTCGTATCCTATCTCGACATGATTCTCTTTTGTTGGCTTGCACAAACATCAACATTCAGGACTACGTCCGCTAGGTGACTTACCTAGACACCGTGCTCAAATCCTTCCGACGCAAGTTTAAATTGACATTGCACAAAGGCCACAATCTATCCGACATGACAGTTTACATCAAGGCGACGGTGCTCAAGGCAACGATCGCTTTGACATGAAGGTCTTTACGATATGCCTTACGTTCGATTACTATCGAGTAGGAAATTCTCTAGCCAAATTTCCAACTTATCCGTCTCGCAACATCGAACATAATTTCGATTCACGCAAGCTCAATTGCAAGGTGAATCAAATCTAACGACACAACTTGTAAGTCACTCTCTTATCGTTCTCTCTCGTGCATAGCACGATTCTCGCAATCGCCTATCCGAATCACCAAGACCATTGGTGAATTTCTAGTTCGATCGTTAACCAACATAACCATTCGAGCATTCATCCGACGAATACTCAAAAATCTAGCTACATCATTCTCAATCGAAAGTTGTTCCAACAATTCTCGATCGTCTAGACTTATCGTCAATATGCACCACATTGTATTTGTTATCGATGCAATCTCATATGCGATATCGCATGGGTCATCTTACGGTCTGCAACATTCAATTTGATTTGGCGGTCAAGTCTTCTAGGGTCAGCTGCCCCGAAGCTACGCTCGATAATTATGGATCATCACCGAAGGACAGTTTACTACGAACCATGCTATATCTTATTTCGGAGCCAAATAACGTTCCGACGATTTCTACGCAACTTCCCAAATCCGTACATAACCATTCTATCGGCACAACTGATGCGCAACTATCCTCCGAGTGAAGTCATGCACTATCGTCGATGATTCCGCAATTTACGAAATATCTACTCGTATCGAGTTCGAGTCTATCTTATTTCGCGGTCGACACACGAGATGCTATACGCATCGAGCAATCGTCGATGACTTGTAGTCTCGCCATGATCAATCACAAAATTTACGATCAACCAGTTCATTTCATTCTCGTATCGTTACTTACAAAATTTTATAGCGCGAGGCACACTCTATTTTGTATTCTCACGTCGTTTACATATCCTTACGTATCGATCTCGATACGCCGTATCCATTTCGATAACGTAAAGGTCAACTTTGAATCCGTTTCAACGTCAACTTAACTCGCATCGCATACATCCAAGTTCGCAACGAACTTTTCCATACGCATCAACACGTTCTCCGATTTGCCGCATCCCGCTATACTTCGATCACGTAACTGAGTTACCGATTATCCAACATCGAACCCTCAAGTCATACGATCTCGCCCTCTAAGTTTCGCGCATTTTCAGTTATACTCAAACGAGTTTCGCCGTAACGTAACCAACTATTTCTTAGGCACGATTACTCACGTCAACCAACTCTCCATCGAAGTCGCACATCGTGCGATTCGATTACAATTCGCATCGTCTAACATTTCTATCGAAATCGCAAGTCATGCGATTCGATTATAATTTGTATTGCCCAACATTTTTATCGAGCTCGCAAGTCATGCGGTTCGATTTCAACGTTTCGAGTTTTCTATCCCGTCGATCCGATTGTTGCCTCAAGGCATAATCGTTTCGCTAGTTCCCGTCATTCGACCGACACATAAATTGTTCAATCGACGTATCATTCAATGTTACAAGTCCCGCCTTACCGTTCTAACCGATCATCGAAGAATATTTGCATCAACATGCCGTAGTACAAATTCTTAATCGAGTCTCGGTGCTAACCCGTCCGTTGCGGACAAACCTTCCGCAATTCTCACAATACGTCGATGCAATTCATCGCACAAATGGTATTACATATACCACTCGGAATCGAGCCATTCATTGCATCGGTGGTATGCCATATACCACCCAGAATTCGAGTTACTTCCGTCGTAACGTACTCTTTACGAACCAACGATCTCTTTCGACTCACGATTTTCGCAGTGATCGTGCTTGATCACAACCGTAACTCTGATTAATCAAAATTCGAAACAACTCAGCGAATGTTTTCATTTGCCAACACAAACTCGGTGCACAACCGAACCGATTTCATTTCTCGATTTATAACTTTTATTTTCTTCCGTTGCATCTTATGCAACAATTTATTTTCAATATCCGTCGCACTTTGTGCAGCGATTTCACTTTGATATGCGTTGTACCACGTGTAATAATTTTACTTTCGACACGTGTTGCACATCGTGCAACGATTTATTTCCGATATTTACCGTACCTCGTGCATCGATTTATCTTCGACATCTGTTGCACCTCGTGCAATATTTTATTTCCGACATTCAAAGTCAATGCTCAAATTCGTTCAACACATTCGATATTGACTTATCGCTTTTCATCGCAGCGCACATTCAAAATCGATATGTGAATCCGTTCGACACATTCAATATCAACTTTCATTTTTTTTTCAACGCATCATTTACAATCAATGCGTGGCAATTGCTGCAGCAACATTCTACGACTTTTATTGTATCGATGCAACCAATATTTCTCGTATCGTTCGTTGCAAACAACGAATATCTCATTTTTCAATTCACGACGTGTTGCATCCACGGCAACAAATCCTTGAATTCACATCTCGCAACTTGTTGCACTTGCAACAACAAACCTTTCACGACTTTTCCTGCAACACCATGTAATTTCCAAAACAACACGCGACAAAATTACATGATTTGTATTTGACTTATTGTATGGAACATCCAGTGCGGCATCGAGTAGAGTCAAGAGTGATTTCGATTGGTGGTGGGCAACTTTTAGAACTGAAATGAAGCAAGCATCCAAAGGAATTTGAGCCTAGAGCTCTAATACCAATTTGTCATGCCCCAACCCGGAATCACCCGAATCATCATCCTCGCTGGGGGCGTGATGCCGCACGAGCCTGGAGTTGCGCTCGTGCAAGGCAAGATGACAAGTTCTCAAATGGTTATCTTTGAGTTGAACGTTAACAACGAAAGACAAAACAGAGTATACGAAAACGATTCACTTTATTGATATTCGAAATCAGATTATAAAGGCTTTCGATAGCCCAACAGAATTTGCTAGATTGGCTACAACACTCAGGTTCTCTCTTGCCCATAAAGGATTTCACCGTTCCATACATCATGCCTTCTATATCTCGGCTGCATCAATCCTGTCGCGAGTCCGAGCGTCAATGCGATCGCACGCTTCAATACGCTTCGGCATTCCAAGTCTCAACGCGTTCAAGCGAAGCTCCGCCGCGAGCAGACCAATCCCTGAACCTGCTAGCAAACTAGTGGGAGATTAGTACTTTCGTCCTCGCTATACTGATCAAAAACCCACTTAACAAACCGACATTTAGTATTGTATTGATTCATACAAACATACAATTTAGTTCTCTTTCTATGTTCTCCTTAGGATGAGTTCATGGCATATTCGAAGATTGTAAAGCATGGCAAGCATGTTATTCAATTCGTATAAGTAAACAGGCAAGCAATCTCGTGTTTGATTCGTGGCGTAACTTAGCAATATCGATGCACTCGCCCTTGCATCGACGCAAGGTGAATACGCCTATCCATTTTCCCTGTCATGTTATAAGTGCTCGCTATTCAGGATCCATCCATGCAGATATATGCATACCTTGCACTTCCAAACCCGTCGCCCTTAACTATATGAAGGTCACTAGCTTTTCGGGCTAGAATGGACTTATATTTATCGAATCGAAACATAAGACGATGTTAACTCCGTGCGGTTGCTAACCAACATCGGAGGCCACCAAAATAATCGCAGCAAGTGGCTTATCACATTCACCAGAAGGTCGCTACCCTTCTAAATGAAGTGCACCAACAATACCGTAAACGAATCCCTCCTAGGCCGAACGGTCCCAGCGCCCTGGCGCGCCGCTGTAGGGTGTAAAAAATTATGACACGCTGACATAAGACTCAGTCAAAGCTATACGCTCAAGGCCATACGCTCAGCCAAAGCCATACGCTCAAGGCCATACGCTCAGCCAAAGCCATACGCTCAAGGCCATACGCTCAGTCAAAGTCGTACGCTTAGTGAATATTTTATTATTTCTTGAACGACAGCACAGCATACGTTTAATGGAGGATGAATATGACACTTCGTTTTTCGTACAAAGATAGCTGCCCTATGAAGATCAACCGTCGTATGGGTTTTCGAGAATTGATTTTGTCTCTTACGAGGACAGCTCATCAGCCATCATAAATGCACAGTCATCATTACTGTCATTTCTGACAGTCTGTCGGCCATCATATCTGTAACACGACGCTCGAGAGATATTTGTCAGGTATCAGAAGATATGGCGTATTTGAGAAGATTGAGGACAGCCACGTGTCTACTCCCTCAATGCTTACGACTCATTGCCAACCAAGTGAGCGTATGGACTCCATACGACTCCTTGTCAATCAAGTGAGCGTATGGACTCCATACGACTCCTTGTCAATCAAGTGAGCGTATGGCCTTCATACGACTCCTTGTCAATCAAGTGAGCGTATGGCCTTCATACGACTCCTTGTCAACCAAGTGAGCGTATGGACTCCATACGACTCCTTATCAATCAAGTGAGCGTATGGACTCCATACGACTCCTTATTAATAAAGTGAGCATATCAGCTTTATATGACTCTATACTATCCAAGTCAGCATATACAAGACATATGTCTTTGAAAGGTAGCGTATGACTCCTCTTCTCCAAAAGACAGCGTATCAAAGCAAATGCATTCAGAATGACTTTAAATGTACAGTCAACACACGTTCTCACGTGTCCTGTATTCGGTTACTCATTCATTCAGAAGTTATGTAACGTGGCATTCATGCCATCAATCTCTCCTGGATATACCCCATTACTCTCAACCGTACTCCAACGTGTCTCTACCAAAATTCGCCACGCATCCCTGCAGTTATGCACACGTCAAGTAACTGACTGAGCGTATGCCCAGAGCAGTTATCCAGAACTCTATAAAAGAGAGTTTCTCCACCTTCAACAGGGACTACATTCAATTCAGAGAGAACAGAGAGATTGCCCAGTTGCTGTCCAAGTTCTTCGAAGTTCGAGTTTTCTTCATCGCATCGTCCAAGGGATAAAGTAATCGACTTCTAGATTAGATTCCTACAGTTGTAATTTTCCCAAAAACACAATAAATAAAGTGAATTTATTTATGAAAAATAAATTGGCGACTCTGCTGGGGAAAGCTGTCTCCTCCAACGAGATAGCAACAACTCAATACGATACTTCGTCGATCGGCTCGATGAAGAAAGTGATGGTTGTACAATTCGACCAATCTGCTTACGAAGAAATGCTCACAGCGAAGGAGGGCCGAACTGCTTCCTCCGCTCTTCTTGCTGCCAAGAAGAAGGGACGCTCTGTCTATGTCCCTAAGTCTTCTTCGATGGCCCGAGACGCTTCTGTCACTCACGCTGATAAGAACACGTCTCCAACTTCAACGAAGCACGCCTCAGCTTCTTTGAACACGGCAACAGTGGCTTCTCCTAGTCACGCTGACAAAGTGGATTCTTTAACCAAGTCAGCGTGTCCAAGGAAAACCATCTCTGGACATGTCAAAGTCTCTTCTCCTTCTACCCTTACGACAGCAGTCGGCTCTTTAGCCATTAATGACTGTGCGTATGGCAGTCAAAGGGCAGCGTACGGCAAAGGCAGCGTACAACAAAAGCCAACAGCAGGCAGCATACGCTAAGCCAAAGCTAGCGTATGCTAGTAAAAAGGCAGCGTATGACCAGAATTCCAAACTGAAGTCAGCGTATGCCAACCAATACAGTCCTTTAACTGTTTCTCAAAATCAGGCTGGAGGTTCTCTTCCACAGAACATACAAATGATTCCCCCACAACTTGCACATCTTGTGCCAACCAAAGAGAAAGACTCTTTAGTCAACTCCTCTACTCCTAAGGTCTTTACCTCTGGAGTTAATTTGACTAGTACTTTTACTAGATCAAACAAAGGAAAACGCCGTTTGGCTAATTCCTCTAAAGATGGATTATTACCGACTCCCAGTCAGAATAATGTCCATCTTCCTTCTCTCAAAATTTCTCGATCTGAGAAAGGCAAATTACAAGTATCCAAGACTGATACTAAAGTCATATCTCCTACGGATCTTCGTAACAAGCTTAACCGGAATCATCTCGGTTCCACTTCCGGTATAAAGAAGCCTTATCAAACTGAGACAAGTATACTAGACCCTGATGCAGAATATGCTAAGAACTATATCGCTCAAATTAATCGATCTTTATACACTCAAGAACCGAGAGGACAGAAGAATAAAAGACAAGTTTCTACACAGAAACTATCTTCAAGTACCTCCCAATCTGTTCCTACAGATCTCCGGGAACATTTGCAAAACAAACGGAGAATCGACACTCCATCTAGCTATGACATTGCTCATATTTGCCATGAAAAGCATGGTTGTAACTTCCAACCTCGGGTTGTGATTCAGTGTTGTTGTTCTCCAAAAAGATGATCTGTTTTCGAACGGATTCAACATGAACCAATACTGGACGAAGACGAACCTCTTTATGCTTCTGTCAACATGACCTCCAGAAATATTGGGGGTAGAATACGATCTGATGCTATGTCAGATTCTGAAGATGGTGTTTACCTCGGCACCCGATCCAGGACCGAAGCCTCGACCAGGGTCTCTTCTTCTTCTCATCCAAGTGATAATCCGGAGATCACAGAGGACTTCCTTGGAGAGTCCAACTTCCCGGTACTGACTCCCGTAAATAGCCCCGAGAAAGAGACTGATTCTCACAGCGATGATTCAGAACAGACTGTTTCATCGTCTATTCCTCGAACGATTACCACTTATATGGTAGATGGTCATCAAGAGCCTTTGACTAGCACTGAAGCTCATGAACAGAGGATTTCTTCCTTGGAACAACAGTTGCGAGCTATGGCAGATACGTTGACTACTATGCATACTCTTATGCAAGCTCAACAATGAACTCAGCAAGTTCAAACAACAGTACCACCAGTGGTATTAAATACTTCTGTTGCCCCAAACCCGGAACCCTCTACTATTCCGGGGGTACAGTCTAATGTTCCTGTACAAACTACTCTGAGTCAGTCCGGAGCTGGGGGTGATACATATGCTGCAGTCCCTCCTCCCAATTATACTCAACAAGCAACAACACCGCAATCTTCCGGAGCTGTCACTGAAGAGTTGAAAAATCTTCGGTCTCAGTTCGAAGCATTCAAGCAAAAAGATGGCTTACAAAGATTGGGTATCAAGCAGCCTTATCCCATACAATGGAAGGAGGTATCGTATCCCCCAAAATACAAACCTTCGACCATCTCTTTCTTTGATAGGACTACCTCCCCAAGTCAGTTCATTAATCACTTTGAAGTAATGACTGATCAGTTGCAACCAAGCGATGCCCTCCTCACTCGGGTATTCGTCGGTTGTCTTAAAGGAACCGCTTATGAATGGTATCGAAGTCTCCCTGATGGGTGTATTACTTCATTTGCTGGATTCAAACAGATGTTTCTAGAACGATTCTATGAAGGCGTCAACGACATGACCATGTCAGCCCTCATAAGAATTAAACAGAACAATAATGAAAGCACAGAGAGCTTCATTGAAAGATTCAGAAGAGAAGCCCTCAAAATGCCTCTCGGAACTCCCGATGCTGTTACTATCGACACTTGTAAGTCAAATCTTTTACCAATCATCAGCATGTGGACAGGGTCCACTCAATTCCAAGATTGGCCTTCTTTCATCGTCAGTGCCAAAGCCGCTGAAGTCAGTGCTGAGACCTCCAAAGGCCTGGGGGTACAAATGACTCCCAAGGAATCAAATCAGAGTACTGGTAATAGTGCTCGATCCAACAATCGCAAAGGAAAAGAGGCTCTTGAAGTCAATCTCCAGAGCAAGAGTCAAGAGATAATGACTACCCAAGCTACCCCAGCTCCAACAAATCAACAACAGAGACCTCCTCGGCCGAAGGAAGAGTATTCTTTCGACGATGACGATGTTCAGGATATCTTTGAATGCTTGCTCAAAGGTAACAAGATACAATTGCCAGAAATCAAAAAGCCTGATGAAACCAACAAGACGGATCATCCAAAATATTGTCCATATCATAGAATGCTGGGTCATACAATCCGGTCTTGGTATGTATTAAAAGGAAAGATCCAGGAAATGATTAAATTAGGAGCTGTGACACTGACACCTAAAGACAAGACAGTCACAGCAAATGTGATTTTAATACAGTTCGGTGACTTCCCTCCGTTAATGGTGGAAAGTGGGATTGTTCCTATCCCCAAAGCAACTCTTGAAGTTGTGAATATCCCACCAGCACAGAATGAAGGACTTGTTCCTGTTACAACTAAAAAGGGAGAGATCATGTGGATTCATCCGAATTTAATGACGGAGTTCGAGACGTCTTCCTCTTCTCCTCGGAATACTCCTTTGTCTAAAAAGAAGCCTGGAAAGACTAAGTCGTGCAATGTGACTTCTAGTATCACACCCAATCTTTCTCTAACCTCTACTTTCATCTTGGCAGGAAATTCACCCCCTACGGAAGTAAAAACTGTACCTCAATTTGAAGATAGATATAAGCCTGCATTCCATCTATATAGTTCACAATCTCGTGAATTAATGGCGAAGATGGGTTATGATCTAGCCACTGCTCCTGGTTTAAACTCAGGCAAAGGACTCCAAGCACCTTTAGCCATCACTATGAGACATAATCAATCTCGTGTTGGCCTTGGTTTCTGGAATGAAACTCTCATCAAGCACAAAAGAGCCAAGAGCAAGATGAAGAATTGCAACATGGTTTCGATAGACCCTGAACCTGAGCCTGAAATCGAAGTTCTTGCTGGAACTCGGTCAGGAAAAATATATCTGAAAGATTATGCTAAAATTCCTGAAGAAACTCCTGATGTCCCTCCGGTTACAACTCCAACATCAATCTCTAACGAAGGACCTTCAAATGTTCCTGTTGAGACGGTTCCTTCTAAACCAACAGCAGCTCGACAAACCATTGAAGAAGTCATCTCCTACAGGACTTGAAAGGCCTTATAAATTTGATATATTGGCTCAACTAGCTAATACACCAGCTAAATTGTCAATCTTCGAGCTCTTACGCCTCTCTAAAGAGACTCGAGAAACTCTGAGTGAAGCGCTGTTGCAAGCAGAAACTTGCCTGACTTTCCTCAAGAAGCCGGGAACAGAACCAGTCTCTCGTCTTCATTGCCATAATGTATTGGAATTAATTCCAAACATTACCTTTACGCAGGACGATATGCTGCTAGAGGATAATCGACATGACCGTCCTTTATATTATACAGGATATGTCGATTCTATGAAGGTTGATCGTCTACTGATTGATCTAGGATCCGCTCTCAGTATTATGCCAAAAACTATGCTAGATGCACTGAAAATACCCGTGCATAGTCTTTCCAGTACTATCACTACCATCCTGGGATTCAATCAAGGAAAAAGTGAGCCTTTGGGCAAGATTCGCCTCAAATTTCAAATAGGCAATCTTCGTACTAAGGTTACTTTCTACATCATCGACAATCATGGTTGCTCATATAATGCTCTATTGGGGAGACCATTCTTGCATGAACATAATATTGTTCCTTCGACTCTTCATCAATGTTTCAAATATGTTGATGATAATGGAGAGGTTCAAAAGGAAGTTGCAGATCTCTATCCATTCAGAGGAGTCAAAGCTTACTTCAATGACTCCCGTATGTACAAAGATGAATACTCAAAAGTCTTACAAGCTATGGATAACGACAATGAGACATCAAAAGTCGACACCTTTGTTATTCCTGTAAAAGGGCGTATCACTCATCCGCAGTCTCTTAAATAATCTGAAGAAGGTTCACTGATAATTCCTGTCAGTGGACGTACTACTGCATTGTCTTCCCAAGCTCCACAAAGTTCGCTGATAATTCCTGTCAGTGGACGCACCACTCCCCCTCCATCTTCTCAGGCTAGACCAGATACTCTAGTCATTCCGGTCAGTGGACGTACTACTTATCCACGATCTTCTTCAAGGGAGCTCACCTCTTCTGAGCCTTTTGTTATCGATCTTAATCGAAACAAAACTTCTGATCGCTTTTCTTCTCCCCCTGTAGTCATTAATTTGACTAAGTCTGATAAGGCTCAGCCTTCTTCTGTAAATACAGCATCTAATATTAATGAAGCATCTCCTTTACAGTATATTGATGTCTGTAATCATGTACAAAGTTATTTACAATTGCTAGATAGCTTAGAGCCACTAACTATAGGAGTTGTTCAAACTCTTCACACAGAAGTATCATTAGAGTCTATACAAAAATCATACTTCATGGTCCCTATTAGAAAGTTGGAAGAAAATCTAATATTCTTCTATAAAGGACCCCAGAATCCTCCTAACCTGGAAGAAGATGACAAAAATGACGATACTGGAAGGTTACAACTACGTCGCTACAGTCAGCAGTCCAAAAATATCATCAAGAATATGGGTTATGACTTCAGAACCAGCCTCAATAATGGAAAAGGAAGAAGAATGCCTGTTCGAATTCCTCCATTAACATACGGAAGGACAAAATGTGGTTTAGGTTACATTGCTCCTATCTCTTTTATCAACGCAGTCCATGAGGATTCAGAATCCGATGGAGACGAACGATCTGAGTCTTTCGATTCCCTCTCTTGGGATTCTGACACAAGTATTGGCGATCTTCATCGTTCTATTCTATCCATCAATATGGTCTCTGCTGATGGCCTGCAAGAAACTGATGAAGATGAGGATAATTTTGAAATATCATCCGAATCAGAACAATGGGCTCAAAGATTAGATAACCAATGGGAATTCAGGTTCGAGCAAAGAGAACCTCCCACTGAAGATAAATTGATCCAAATTGATGTTGGTGAAGAGGGGTCCCCCAAACCAATATTCATCAGCGAAAGTCTTTCAGAAACAGACAAGCAAGACATGATCAAGCTTATTCATGATTATATTGATGTCTTCGCCTGGAGCTACGAGGATATGCCAGGACTAGATCCGAAGATCGCAACGCACAAACTTAATATCATGCCAAATGCTAAACCGGTCAAACAGCAACAACGACGATTTCGTCCAGACATTATGGATGCAATTGAAGCTGAAGTCAACAAGCTTATAGCTTCCGGATTTATTCGAGAGGAACAACATCCTGAATGGGTGGCTAACATCGTTTATGTCCTCAAAAAGACTGGCAAGATTCGAGTCTGTATAGACTTTCGCGATCTCAATGCGGCTTGTCCTAAAGACGAGTTTCCTCTTCCAATTACCGACGTCATGATTGATAACACGTGTGGTTTCGAACGAATGTCATTCATGGATGGGTATTCGAGGTACAATCAAATCAAAATGTTTCCAGATGACGAGAGACATACTTCCTTCAGAACGCCGATCGGTACATACTGTTATACAGTGATGCCGTTTGGTCTCAAAAATACAGGAGCAACATATCAGCGAGCAATGAGCACTATATTCCGCGAACATCTCCGAAAAATAGTCGAATGCTATGTTGATAATATTGCAGTCAAAAGTCGACGAAAGGAGGATCATATCCAAGATTTGAAGACTATCTTTGATTTAATGTGTCAGCATCAACTTAAAATGAATCCTACTAAGTCCTTCCTGGGTGTCTCTAGTGGCAAATTTCTCGGCTTCGTCATTACCGCTAAAGATATACACGTGGATCCCGAGAAGATCAAAGTCATTCAAGAGATGCGTCCTCCACGTACCTTAAAAGAGCTACGAGGATTTCAAGAAAGAATTGCTTATATTAGGAGATTCATTTCCAACTTATCAGGACGCTGCAGACCATTCAACAAACTTCTGAAGAAAGGTGTATCTTTCGTCTGGAACGAAGAATGTCAAAAAGCATTTGACGATATCAAACAGTATCTTATGAACCCTCCGGTTTTGGTACCTCCCATCTCGAGAATACCCTTCCTTCTATATATTCGAGCCAGGGATCATTCTCTCGGTACATTACTTGCCCAGAAAAATAAAGATGGCCATGAACAGGCTATTTATTATCTCAGTCGCACAATGACAGGTGCTGAACCGCGTTATTCTCCAATCGAGAAAGAATGCCTAGCATTAATGTTTGCCGTTCAGAAGACGCGACATTATATTATCGGTCAAACGATTCACGTCATGTCCAGAGTGAATCCCATCAGGATTATGATGAAGAAACCCGGTATTCTCAACTCTAGACTAGCTAATTGGGGAATCTTGTTAGCTCAATACGACATGCATTATATTTCTCAAAAGTCAGTTAAAGGATAGGCTCTCGTTGATTTTCTGGCGGCTCATGCAATTTCAGAAGATTCTAAATTATATGATGAGATTCCAGATGAAGTTCTGGATTCGAATCTGATTTCTGAAGAAACTCCTACCTGGCGTCTATTCTTTGATGGAGCATCTAGAATAGGTCCTAATGGCGATATTGTCGCCGGAGTTGGGATTGTTCTCGTATCCCCAGAAGGACTAACTATTCAGAGGGCTTATTTTCTATATCAATCATGTTCAAACAATATAGCCGAATACAATGCATTGCTCATCGGTCTTCAACTTGCTAAACATCTGGATATTCAATATTTAGAAGTTTATGGAGACTCCATGCTTATCATCAATCAGATCAGAGGAACGTATGAAGTCCGTCATCAAGATTTGATACCTTATCATCGAGCAGCACTCTCTATGGCCTCCTCCTTTGAAGGTTTCTTTATTGAACACGTTCGACGAGCCTGTAATGCAGAAGCCGATGCTTTGGCTAATCTTGCCGCTGTGTTAGCCATACCAATCAGACGTCAGCAAGTGATAGTGGTTCATAACCGAGAATTATTCTATGTTGAGAATAATTTGGCTTTGGGTTTTCCCCATAATCCAGACGAAAATTCTCTCAACCTTGATGAATTTTCATCCAACCTTAGCACTGGATTAAGGTTTGACAGAGTGTCCTCGTCTTCTTCCAATTCTACTATGGAATATGTCTTTTCTAACAAAACAGAAACCATAACTGAAGACTGGAGAAGTCCGTTTTTAGACTTTGTGTTGTATGACATACTTCCCGACAATCCGAGCGAAGCAGCATCTATCCGGCGTCGATCTCTCAGATTCTATTATAATCATACAACGAAGACACTATATCGTCGGGCCTACGACGGTCTTCTCCTCCGATGCATCGCTGGTGAAGAAGCACAACAGATTATCCGTGAGGCACATGATGGTGTTTGCGGAGCCCATCAACCAGGTCCTAAACTTCAAGATCATATACGACGTATGGGTTATTATTGGCCCACGATGGTGGCTGACGCCATTCAATATGCTCGGAAATGTAAAGTCTGTCAAATTCATGCAGACTTTATCCATCAACCATCAGAGTTCTTACATCCAACAACGACATCATGGCCCTTTGAGGCTTGGGGCATGGACGTCATTGGTCCTATCAATCCACCATCATCAAAAGGACATCGGTTTATTCTAGCAATAACCGATTACTTTTCCAAATGGGCTGAAGCAATCCCGTTATCTGAAGTCAAAACTTCTAATGTCATCAACTTCGTCAAACATCATGTCATTTATCGATTTGGTGTTCCTCGGCGTATTATTCATGATAACGGACCGCAGTTCGTCAGTCAGACATTTACTCGATTCTGCGACGACCATTGAATCAATAATTTTGCTTCTACAGCATATAATCCAGCAGCTAATGGATTGGCAGAAGCTTTCAATAAAACGATCATCAAACTCTTAAAAAAGTTCGTTTCTTCCAACAAACGCAACTGGAGCGAGAAGCTTGGTGAATGTTTATGGGCCTACCGCACCACAGTTTGCAATACAACTGGATGTACGCCTTTCTCTTTGATATATGGGTGTGAAGCTGTTCTTTCCCTTGAGATCCAGATTCCTTCTCTGAGAATCGCAATCTCCAATAAACTTACAACAGAAAATAATGATCGTCTTCGACTTCAAGAGCTGGAAGCTCTAGATGAAAAGCGATTGTATGCTCAACAAAATATCGAACTGTATCAGGCCCGAATTTCAAAAGCTTTTAACCGGAAAGTAAAAGTCAGAGCATATCAGAAGGGAGAATTGGTCCTTACTGTCAGACGTCCTATGACTATGACACATATGAGCAAAGGCAAATTCGACGCGAAATGGGAAGGCCCATTCGTAGTAAACAAAGTCTTCTCTAATGGAGCATATCAGCTTGCCTCTATGGATGGTAAAGTCACGATGATGCCTATCAATGGCAAATTCTTAAAGAAATATTATGTATAAATTTCATCAATATATAATATTTTCATTATTCCCCAGCGAATATAAAATCAGAGTTAATTCTTCCCTACAAAAGTTATCTCGATATCGTTATCCCCAGCGAAAACTGATATTCTGTCACGTATCATCTTCCCAGAGAATTTGATATTCTGTCTTATTAGATCCCCAATGGATTTAATAAAGATCTCATATAGAAAATCACGTCCATATTACCTCTGAATTTTCTATCTCAGTATCATATTTTCTATTCTATGAAAATGATATCTAGTCTTTTGATTTCCGAGTCCAAAGATCATAGAAAATTGAGTTCAAAGATATCTTTATATCTGAATTCTGTTTTCTCTAATCAGTATTAAACTAAATTTTTTTGGTTTAATATCATCTGATGAAATTACAAAATTCATTTGTATATTTTATTCTATTGAAATATGTCATGTATTATTTACCTCTGAACATATTTTCTACAAAAATATCATACACAAACTCGTGCCAACGCGTCAAGACTTATTCCCACTTTGAGTTCAAAGTAATTTCGAACTTTCAAAATTTATAATGTTTGAAAACTTTGAAGGGGGTCTTGTAGGGTGTGAAAAATTATGACACGCTGACATAAGACTCAGCCAAAGCCATACGCTCAAGGCCATACGCTCAGTCAAAGTCGTACGCTCAGTGAATATTTTATTATTTCTTGAATGACACCACAGCATACGTTTAATGGAGGATGAATCTGACACTTCATCTTTCGTGCAAAGACAGCTGCCCTATGAAGATCAACCGTCGTATGGGTTTTCGAGAATTGATTTTGTCTCTTACGAGGACAGCTCATCAGCCATCATAAATGCACAGTCATCATTACTGTCATTTCTGACAGTCTGTTGGCCATCATATCTGTAACACGACGCTCGAGAGATATTTGTCAGTTATTAGAAGATATGGCGTATTTGAGAAGATTGAGGACAGCCACGTGTCTACTCCCTCAATGCTTACGACTCCTTGCCAACCAAGTGAGCGTATGGACTCCATACGACTCCTTGTCAATCAAGTGAGCGTATGGACTCCATACGACTCCTTGTCAATCAAGTGAGCGTATGGACTCCATACGACTCCTTGTCAATCAAGTGAGCGTATGGACTCCATACGACTCCTTGTCAATCAAGTGAGCGTATGGACTTCATACGACTCCTTGTCAACCAAGTGAGCGTATGGACTCCATACGACTCCTTATCAATCAAGTGAGCGTATGGACTCCATAAGACTCCTTGTTAATAAAGTGAGCGTATCAGCTTTATATGACTCTATACTATCCAAGTCAGCATATACAAGACATATGTCTTCGAAAGGTAGCGTATGACTCCTCTTCTCCAAAAGACAGCGTATCAAAGCAAATGCATTCAGAATGACTTCAAATGTACAGTCAACACACGTTCTCACGTGTCCTGTATTCGGTTACTCACTCATTCAGAAGTTATGCAACGCGGCATTCATACCATCAATCTCTCCTGGATATACCCCATTACTCTCAACCGCACTCCAACGTGTCTCCACCAAAATTTGCCACGCGTCCCTGCAGTTATGTACACGTCAAGTAACTGACTGAGCATATGCCCAGAACAGTTATCCAGAACTCTATAAAAGAGAGTTTCTCCACCTTCAACAGAGACTACATTGAATTCAGAGAGAATAGAGAGATTGCCAAGTTGCTGTCCAAGTTCTTCGAAGTTCGAGTTTTCTTCATTGCATCGTCCAAGGGATAAAGTAATCGTCTTCTAGATTAGATTCCTATAGTTGTAATTTTCCCAGAAACACAATAAATAAAGTGAATTTATTTATGGAAAACAGCCGCGTTCGAGGGAATACCCATGCACGGGCTTTTATAACTTTAAGTTCTTTTGACCATGCAACGAATCTTATCTTTCATACAACCAAGCAAGTTCGCTTATCTCTATTTCAATTGGCGCAACGCCCGAATGTTCTCAACGAATGCCCGAAGGCTGCGAATACTTCGAAGGCGCCATGCCGCATTATCGTCTCGTATTTCTTTCGTTAACTTTTTATGTTCTTACGTTTCATACTTCGTTTCAATGTTTTAATGGCATCATGCCTCAACTCGATGCTCGTCAACCGAACGACCCGAAGGTCTCGAACACCTTTCAAGGCATTATGTCATATCCGACAGTTCCGCCACATTCATGCCACAACTGTATTCTTTCGCAACGAAGCTACCTTTTATTATCTCATGTACGAAGGTACGTTTCGACCGTATTTATGATGTTCTATGACTTAGCATTCAATGTCTGTAGCTTGCGCGCTAGGGCGCTCGCCTATTATCTTTCAATGTTCTAGCCGTTCTAACTCGTGCGCGAAGGCACGATATGGTTCGTGCACTAAGGCACTCGTCGAGTACAGTTATCCCATGTTTTTGCGGCTTGCGCACCGAGGTGCTCGCCTTTGCGATATCCAATGTTCCATAGCGACTCGTACGTCTGCCGTACGATTTATTTCAATTATTCTATCTAGTATTCGACACGCACTACGTTTATCTCTCTATCGAGCCACGCCCGTGGCGTTGATAGGTTAACTCAGCATTCAATGATATGTATTTTAGTTAAGCATGACGGAATAGGAAAGAGAGTTAATGTCCCCCCACCTTGAATCGATATGCCTTGTCGTTTCGTCGAGCCGTTGCGGCTCGATTTCCAACTTCGTTGCACGGGCAACTCTCCTGACTTAGCCATTCGAGCACTTCGTGTTTATTAAATTATACGTCCGATTTGGGCTTACCGTGCCACCGCCTCAGTCCGTCGCAAGGCGACGATTTGCTTTCGTGGACCCCTTACTGAATAAGGCAAAAGATCGACCTCTAACATTTCAGCGTAAACGTATAGCCTGTACATAAAACTAACTAAAATCAATACTTGTATCTATTCGGACTTGCGCCTTGGTCGATTCGATTTCTTAGAATCTTCGAGCCGTCTCAACGCACCTATCCTTCGAGGCAACGCGGCGCTTCGCATCGATTCACTCGATGCATTCTTTGGGACAAGGCAACTATTCGCATCGACTTAGTTCGATGCATTGCTCGGGACAACTTAACACTTGTATCGTTATTACTCGATGCGTTCCTCGGGTCGATACATTTCTCGGGACAACGTAACTCTTGTATTGATTCGCATCGATACGCAATCTGGTCAACGCTACTCTTCGAGTCAACGACTAAGCATAATGCACCGTGCGGAGCGGGGCATTACACCGGCTGCACCAATTTAGTCCGAACTAGACCCAAACAAAATCTGAACCCGGATAGGCATGTAGTGAGATCAAATACACCCTGTAGACATATTTCAAGTAGATGCAATACCTATTATTGGTTTTTGTATTTTGTTATTATTATTATTGTTATTGGTATTGTTGATAAATTGAAGGGATTTATTGTTGATGCTATAATATAAAATATCTTTATTATTGACTACTTGTGTTCTCAGGAAAATATATATTATCGTAGGACTACTTATAATAGAATGTATATTTATAGATTATTATGACTATTATTTATTGTTATATATTTATTATTTTTGATTGGAGTTTCATATGAAGCATATGATAAATTTCTATGCTAAAGGATTATTAAATTTATCTTTATAATCATCTTAATGTTTTTGATTGAAATGGCTACAGTAGAAGGATTGAATAATAATAATTATGGTAATTATAATTTTATTAGCAACCATAGTTTTAGTATAGTAGTGATCACTAATAGTAATTAATTAGTATATATGATAATAAGTTGGAGCAATTTGAAGGCCTGAAACAACCGAGCCCAAGCCCAGCTGAGCCCAAGCCCAGTTGGGCCAGTCCACATACCATTGCAGTCAACCAGCACAGCAAAAGAATCTAACCCAAATGTTTAACTAAACCCCAGCCCTGTTCCCAGCATAAACAAACCCCCACAGAGCCGGCTTAGCCCAGCAGGCCCAATCCGCAGACCCTCTCCTCCCTTGTGCAGCAAGCAAGGCCCAGCCAACTATTAGTTGCCCGACCCAAGTCCCCACAACATCTTTTAGACAAACCAGGCTTATAAAAGAAGACCGAGACCGAGAGGGAGAGAAGTGTTTCCCGAAAACCCTAGCCGTGCCCCACCCTCCTAGCATCTGGGCGAGCCTTCCTGGTCATCTGTGCGTCGTCCCCACGCCTGAGTGCCGCTGCAGCATCTCCCAGGTCACCGTGGATCACCTGCAAGTCGCCGCGAACAGGGGAAGCCCTGTTTTAAACTCGGCCAAGCACTGTTCAGGTACCAACTTCGTATTTCGATTTCTCCTCTGATACTAGATTACTTCGAGTTTTATAAAGTCCCATGGAAACCCAGTATAACCCTCTTGAATCACCACCAAGGAGATTCGAACACGGCAGCTCGACCCTCCCGCGAATTCGACGCAAAGTCGATGGTTTCCGTTCAAAAAACAGAGCCTAGAATTACTCCAAACCCTTACTTGAGAAGCTAGTTTTTGAACCAAATTTTAGGGTTTTTGAAAATCTAAATGAAAACAGTCAAAGACATTATATATAAGACTGAAACGCACCTATTAGATCGACTTCTCGAATTTCATGCATAAAGTTATGCATTATTAAAGATTCCCGAAAAACAGTAATTTTAAAACTAGAAATTCTAGAAAAATCCTTCGATACGACGTACGTCCCGCCAATCCAGGCGATGTGGTCGTGAACCGAAAGCATCAAAAGGTACGTAACGGCTTCGTGGTTGTATGGGCTTTGACGGAATTCAAATTGGTCGCGTGTGCGCGACGAATTTGATACATGTCCGTCGAAATTCACCGTATCGGCCTATGTGCAAGTTTTTTAATTACTTTGTGCACGCTCATCAGATCGAGACAAAACTTGCACCAATAGGACCGTATTATTTTTCTGGTCCTGTATGCTAAGTTTGGTCTGACTCTGAGATAGTTGATTGGATCGCCGTTTTGCGGGCCCTACGGTCCGATTCAACGGACGATTTTGTGCACGGCCCACCGAAATCCACAATTGGACATACCGTTGGGTTCGTATCATCAAAATGAATTCGTAGACATGTAGTTTGATGACTTTAAAGACTATTTACTCTGGCACGCTTTTCGGTGCGAAGCGGGTCCAACGGCGGACACCGTTTTTGTCCGAAATTACCATTTTACCCCTGTATCCAGAATTGGACTTAAGGACAGGCAATCCTAGCTAATTTTACTATTCTAAGACTGTTGGCATTGTCTGTTACAGCTTTCGAAGATAGTTGTGATGATTTGGACTTTATGGCTTAGCAGTGGACTAGATTGTTATTGGATCTGCGTGCAACCTCCAGGCAAGTATATCTTGCCTCCCTCTACAGTTTATTTACATGCATATTATTATTGTCTAGTTTTACTAGTTGATTATTCATATGTGATTTGTACATCGTGCATGCTAGTATGTACATATAGTCCTTGTTTATAGTTAGCTTGTAGTTCATATTGGATATACATATATAGTTCTTGTTCATAGCTAATTTTTGTATTTCATATTAGATTGGTTCTCTCGTATATCTTGATTGGGTCGTGTCGTGTAACGCCCCAGTCCCAAATACTTGAGACTAGATACGTATCATGCAAGCTGTATACATACGAGTAAATATACGACTCGTATATATACATAAGCTGTAAATGTAGAAAGCCAAGACACTAAATCTCATCCACGAAGATAAATAATAATATAAAAACAACTTTGAGTTTGTCATGTACACAACAGTTGGGTGGAGACAAAGTCCACTACCAACCAAATTAAATATGGAAAAATATACAAGAAAAGAATTTAGCAAGCGAGAGCAAGTGACGAATCCAAGAGTAATCATCACGACGGAATAGAGCGCAAGTCATGGCCTTAGCTAGAGCACCTGCAGGAAATCACGAAAACACACACCTGGGAAAAAACCAGGTCCTCAGACGGACGTAACAAGACACATAATATCATGCCAATAAACTGAATAATACAGCTCAACAGAAAAGTATGCATGGGTAAAGGTTCCTAACCATTCTATGTGGATTGTAATTTAGAGGACAACGTTCTACGCAGGGGCTGTCTCAAGCATGTAATAAAGAGTGGCCAACAAGTAGCGCTCATCCGAGACACTATCGGCCGGATAACACGTAGCGCTCATCCGAGACACTATCTCCCAAATGTGTAAAATAAAAGTAGCCCCTACGCTAGTAGCTGTCCCCTCCCCCCAATGATACTATACGTGTGTCGTAACCATGACACACAAACACGTGTCATTTCCACCACACTGTTTTAATATAGATAACTGTCAAGTCTTCTAATCATGCATCTATTGACAGTTATTCCTACGCATGCGCACAGGGGATCAGCCCACACGCAAGTGACCTCTATATGATACTCACAACTCTCACACACAACTCGTGTACAATCATGGCAAGTCAATAAGACACACTAAATTTGATGGTAGTCTCTTAACTCTAAGCCAATTTTATAAAATATAGTAATTTGTATCTACATATAATTTAGAAAGAAACAATCTTGAAATTAAACACAACATGCATGATATTGAGCATGAAATTTAAACAGTAAAGGCAAGGTGTCTTGCCTGGGGTACCGCCTGATGTGGTGATCTTGACAGGTCCCAATTAGTCCACTAGCCATGTCGATGAGTAAAGGTACGAATCCACAAGAAAATAGGAAGCATGATTTAGTCACGATTAATGGTGAGAAGAAATTGTGTAGAAAGTTACGTGACATATTTTTTAGAAAATATTTATATATAATAATTTTGGAAATTATATCTTATTAGTAAAAATACTCTAAATTGTAAAATAAGATTGAGGCGAAAACTATATTTCCCAATTTAAAATATCTATTTTAGATAAATATTAAAAAATATTCCTAAATTATTTAGACCCAAAAATAAAATTGGTCATTTATATGTACCTATAATACCAAAATATTTTTGTGTTTCAAAAAAGAAAAAACTAACGTGAAATTTTTTGCTAGAAAATAATAGTTGTAATAATGTAATAATAATATCTAATGAAACAACAAACTAATATATGATTAATAAAATAATGACACCATTTAAATAAATGATGATAATACTAATACTAATAAATAATAATAATAACAAATAATAAGAATGACACCATTTTAAATAAATGATAATAATACTAATAGTTATAAATAATAATAATAATAATAATAATAATAATAATAATGGCAGCATTAGTAATACTAAAAAATAATAATAATAGTAATGATAATGGTAAGATAATAATAATAATAATAATAATAATAATAATAATAATAAAATATCTATACTTAATCCTTTAAAACCTTCATCCCCAAAATATACAGAGAAGAGAGAGAGAGAGAGAGAGTGAGTGAAGGAACGGGGAAAGGGGGTGCTCACCGAGCGGCTCCGGCCGAGCTCCGGCGGAGGGCAGTGGAGAAGGATGGCGTGTTGGTGCTGGCGGTAGACTCGGAAGGGGGTGGTCGCCAGTGGCGGCGGATGGCTCCCGACGGCCGGATGGGCGCGATCGGCGGTACTCGTCGATGGACCGCGGAGTGGTGGCCGACCGACGAGGGGCGTGCACGGAGAGCTCACCACCGACGGATGTTCCTGGCAGCGGTCGTAAAATTCGGCCGAAGGCGTCGTCGGAGGCGCAAAGGCGGCACGATCTTCTAGACGACTCCGAGTCGTCGGTCCGAAGTCGAGGTGAGAGGTTTTCCTTGTTTCTTCTTTGTTGGTGGTGGTGGTGATTTGTTTCTGGGAATTTGGTTGTGGCGTCGGCCGGCGGTGGCCAAGGCAGTGGAGATCTTGGTGGTTGTGGCCGAGGGGATGCGGGGAGTTTCTTCCAAGGGGATAGGGCTTTGTCGATGTGTTGGCGGGTGTCGTGTCGGGGGTGTGTCCCGACGCGAGACGGATAACTGTACAAGAGCTGGAATAAGATTTGACACCGACACGGTGCACGCTGGCTTGGGTTGGCACGGACACGATGCACGCACGTGTAGAGAAATAATTTTGGAGGAATTTATGAATGGTAGAAATATATGGATGAGTACTTGCCTATAAATAGGATGTGGGAATACCCATTGGATAGGACTATAATTGGTTTAAAACCCCAATAGATAGTATTTTATTATATTTAGATAGTTTAAAAATAATTGGAACGAATCCAAATCAAATATGGATATCTCCTATATTTAAAAGTGTATTTAAAACAAAACCTTTTCCAATTTAAATTATCCAAATTAATAAACTATTAAATTAAACAAGATTATAAATATTTTTTTCACATCTATTAAAATTTGCTATTAATTAATTTCAAAAATTACATATATACTGATAAATAATTTTAAAATATAAAACTTGCTCTTCTAATATACCATTTTATAATAATCATATTTTTTATTATAACTATGTAAATAAAAGGCTTTATAAATAAAATAACAAATTTGGAATTTTGGAACGATAACTAAAATACTTATTATATATATTTTGAAACTATAAAAAATACGAAAAAAATGTTTTTTCCTAAAAATATGTACGTTCGCACATATTCGCACTCGTCGAGCAATTACGAAAAAAATAAAATTTCGTGCGCGACGTAAAATACGACTATACGACGTACAATACAAAATTTTAAATCAGTACCAAAATTTAAATAATAATAAAAAAATATAGTAGAAATTTAGAGGTTTTACATCATACCCACCTTAAAAGAATTTCGTCCTCAAAATTAAGAATTCGTAGGGGGGTGAGAAGGCACAACGGTAGAAGGGTTCCTTGGTCGTAGTCTAGGTTGAGGATATGATTAAGAGACGATTTTAATCACTTCTTAAATTCAAGTGATTAGAAAGTCAAGTTTGTAGATTTAGGGTTGAGGGAAAGGTCGAGTAGTTAGGATGAAGATATAGCATTATCGAGTGATAATAATCATAATTGATATGAAGGCTAGAGAAGGTTCTAGTACAACGCCTTCGTCCTTCTAAAACAGGTGAAGGCGAAAGCATTAAGGGGTTCAAAGATGAGATTATTGAGTACGAATATGTGATTCAAAGACGACCGAAAAATTTCAAAATAGCATTGCCAAGGCAGTCGCGGATGAGGCTCTAAAGGACAAGTTTAGCTATGTCCCCATCCACGTATGACGGTAGATAAAAGTGAACCAAAGTGCACTCGGTTGATCAGACCATCATGCACCGGTTCTGATTAGACAATATGTTAGTGGGAGCGACCCAAATAACATATGTCTTAAACAAGCTCGATTAAGGAATAAGCTTGCAAAAACTAGGCTATTTTAGCATCATAGGTAATTAAAATAATAAGTAAAGGGTAATGATGAAAGAAATCAATTAGTCCAAGATCTTATAAAATCTAAGTTCCGCCCGAAATTTGGGCCTATGCAGTCGGCTTGGTTGACTAGATAAGTTAGGGTTTACTGAATTCTATGGTCCAAGTGAACCTATCAATATGGTCCACAAAAATGTTGGTTAGGTCATGAGATATTCTACTCCACTTACAAGAATTAAACTAATGGTGTGATAGGTCCAGCAATCAAGATTTAAGCATGTAAGAAATTAAGTAGAACAAAATCGTATATCGGGTCGAAAGAATAGAGTCGAGGTCGAGTCTCATCTATAATTTAAAGTATATTGGTTTCATGGTAGGGATTAGAGTCCAGTCATTTTGACCCGAAAGTCGCAATGTGAAATTAGAGTACAAGGAGACGTGTTTTAGTGGCACGTAATATACCTACATAAAGGTGGGCTCGTCTAGGTCTTACATATGAAAGTTGTGGGAAGGAAAAGTCTAGTGTTGTGCTCCAAATATCAAATTCACGATAGGGACACCAAAGAACTTAAAGTAGAAAGTGGGAGTTAATGAGATAATGATTAACGAACCAAATAAATGACCGAGCTAAAGCATGAAATAAAGATAACTTAGATTCTAACAAATCATGGTAAAATAAATTAGGAGTACAGTTTCTAGGGATATGATAGCCACTTAGATGGTATATGATCAAGGAACAATCTAATCATTTCTCAAGTTTCAAATGATTAGATGGTCATGACAAAAGATCTAGAATTGAGGGAAGGTCGAGTAAGTCAAAAGATATATTCATCGGTTTGGTCGATGACTAACTATACTTGTGTATATACAATATCATAATCATAGGTGGCATGGCAATCTAATGTACAATACTTCTATCTCACTAGGGTGACCTTCCTTGCTTCTTGGTCCTCTACCAATATGATCTAATCTAAATTTCAAGCTCCTCGAAGTTTCTCAATAAAATTTTCAAGATACTCCGCCATAATTACCAATTATCTTAGACTGTCAAGTTTAATTTAAATCTCTAATCAATCTCGAAATAGTCCTTGTATATCTCAAATGAACATTTTTTATTACTAAAATTTAAATATCCATAATCAAGGCTTTAAACTCGGAATTTAAATAACTCTATAAATCATAGATCATAGGACAAATTTAAAATTTGAATTTTTCCTTCAAAGTCGATATCTTCCAAAAAATTTAAACAAAATTTTTCCATCATCTCTTTAAAATTTAATAAACTTTATAAATCGTACGCGCAATTTAAAACCTCAAGTTCTCTTCTTCTAACTTTCGTCTCTCTAGTCATCTACAAAATCATAATTTAAACTCTTTAAAAATCTCGAGATATCCAAACTTGGAGTTAATCGTAGATCAAGTGTCACAATATAAAAACTCAAGATATTTGTCAAATTGATTTCATATCCCTAATAAATCATAACTATTTCAAAATTTGAAAATTCATAAAAATTTTGTTTTTTCGATCTAGCTATCCTCTTGTGTATACCACCTTGTAAATTTAAACTATCCTTTTGATGGCGGTAATATACCACTACCCAACTTGGAATAAACTAATCCTTAAGATCAAATTTCTAGGAAACACAAATAAGACCTCAATGCATACTAATTGTCAAGGTAATCCTTCTAGCCATGTGTTTGACCTATGAGCATATACGAGTGTAGTCATCTTTCTAATTGTCACTAAGCACGAAACTAAGAATTTACGGTAGAAGGAGTCAAGCAAGATGCAAATCAAGGAGGGCAAACGAGAGTTCAAAATTTGAAGTCAAGAAAGGATGTCAAGTAGGTGGATGAGATTCCTAGATTCTAATCCTATATTGCAGGCTCACATCGATATAATTACGTAACCGAAGTGACAAACTCGACCTGCATGGGCCACCACAAAATCATGTAACGCTCCAGTCCCAAATACTTGAGACTAGATACATATCATGCCAGCTGTATACATACGAGTAAATATACGACTCGTATATATACATAAGCTGTAAATGTAGAAAGCCAAGACACTAAATCTCATCCACAAAGATAAATAATAATATAAAAGCAACTTTGAGTTTGTCATGTACACAACAGTTGGGTGGAGACAAATTCTACTACCAACCAAGTTAAATATAGAAAATTATACAAGGAAAGAATTTAGCAAGTGAGAGCAAGTGACGAATCCAAGAGTAATCATCACGACGGAATAGAGCGCAAGTCATGGCCTTAGCTAGAGCACCTGCAGGAAATCACAAAAACACACACCTGGGGAAAAATCAGGTCCTCAGAGGGACGTAACAAGACACATAATATCATGCCAATAAACTGAATAATACAGCTCAACAGAAAAGTATGCATGGGTAAAGGTTCATAACCATTCTATGTGGATTGTAATTTAGAGGACAACGTTCTACGCAGGGGCTGTCTCAAGCATGTAATAAAGAGTGGCCAACAAGTAGCGCTCATCCGAGACACTATCGGCCGGGTAACACGTAGCGCTCATCCGAGATACTATCTCCCAAATGTGTAAAATAAAAGTAGCCTCTACGCTAGTAGTTGTCCCCTCCCCCCAATGATACTATACGTGTGTCGTAACTATGACACACAAACACGTGTCGTTTCCACCACACTGTTTTAATATAGATAACTGTCAAGTCTTCTAATCATGCATCTATTGACAGTTATTCTTACGCATGCGCACAGGGGATCAGCCCACACGCAAGTGACCTCTATATGATACTCACAACTCTCACACACAACTCGTGTACAATCGTGGCAAGTCAATGAGACACACTAAATTTGATGGTAGTCTCTTAACTCTAAGCCAATTTTATAAAATATAGTAATTTGTATCTACATATAATTTAGAAAGAAACAATCTTGAAATTAAACACAACATGCATGATATTGAGCAGGAAATTTAAACAGTAAAGGCAAGGTGTCTTGCCTGGGGTACCGCCTGATGTGGTGATCTTGACAGGTCCCAATTAGTCCACTAGCCATGTCGATGAGTAAAGGTACGAATCCACAAGAAAATAGGAAGCATGATTTAGTCACGATTAATGGTGAGAAGAAATTGTGTAGAAAGTTACGTGACATATTTTTAGAAAATATTTATATATAATAATTTTAGAAATTACATCTTATTAGTAAAAATACTCTAAATTGTAAAATAAGATTGAGGCGGAAACTATATTTCCCAATTTAAAGTATCTATTTTAGATAAATATTAAAAAATATTCCTAAATTATTTAGACCCAAAAATAAAATTGGTCATTTATATGTACCTATAATACCAAAATATTTCTGTATTTAAAAAAAAAACTAACTTGAAATTTTTTGCTAGAAAATAATAGTTGTAATAATGTAATAATAATATCTAATGAAACAACAAACTAATATATGATTAATAAAATAATGACACCATTTAAATAAATGATGATAATACTAATAATAATAAATAATAATAATAATAAATAATAAGAATGACACCATTTTAAATAAATGATAATAATACTAATAGTTATAAATAATAATAATAATAATAATAATAATAATAATAATAATAATAATAATAATGGCAACATTAGTAATACTAAAAAATAATAATAATAGTAATGATAAAGGTAAGATAATAATAATAATAATAATAATAATAATAATAATAATAATAATAATAATAATAATAATAATAATAAAATATCTATATACTTAATCCTTTAAAACCTTCATCCCCAAAATATACAGAGAAGAGAGAGAGAGAGAGTGAGTGAAGGAACGGGGAAAGGGGGTGCTCACCGAGCGGCTCCGGCCGAGCTTCGGCGGAGGACGGCGGAGAAGGATGGCGTGCTGGTGCTGGCGGTAGACTCGGAAGGGGGCGGTCGCCAGTGGCGGCGGATGGCTCCCGACGGCCGGATGGGCGCGATCGGCGGTACTCGTCGATGGACCGCGGAGTGGTGGCCGACCGACGAGGGGCGTGCGCGGAGAGCTCACAACCGGCGGATGTTCCTGGCAGCAGTCGTGAAATTCGGCCGAAGGTGTCGTCGGAGGCGAAAAGGCGGCACGATCTTCTAGACGACTCCGAGTCGTCGGTCCGAAGTCGAGGTGAGAGGTTTTCCTTGTTTCTTCTTTGTTGTTGGTGGTGGTGATTTGTTTCTGGGAATTTGGTGGTAGCGTCGGCCGGCAGTGGCCAAGACAGTAGAGATCTTGGTGGTTGTGGCCGAGGGGATGCAGGGAGTTTCTTCCAAGGGGATAGGGTTTTGTCGATGTGTTGGCGGGTGTCATGTCGGGGGTGTGTCCCGACGCGAGACGGATAACTGTACAAGAGCTGGAATAAGATTTGACACCGACACGGTGCACGCTGGCTTGGGTTGGTACGGACACGATGCACGCACGTGTAGAGAAATAATTTTGGAGGAATTTATATGGTAGAAATATATGATGAGTACCTGCCTATAAATAGGATGTGGGAATACCCATTGGATAGGACTATAATTGGTTTAAAACCCCAATAGATAGTATTTTATTATATTTAGTAAGTTTAAAAATAATTGGAACGAATCCAAATCAAATATGGATATCTCCTATATTTAAAAGTGCATTTAAAACAAAACCTTTTCCAATTTAAATTATCCAAATTAATAAACTATTAAATTAAACAAGATTATAAATATCTTTTTCACATCTATTAAAATATGCTATTAATTAATTTTGAAAATTACATATATATACTGATAAATAATTTTAAAATATAAAACTTGCTCTTATAATATACCATTTTATAATAATCATATTTATTATTATAACTATGTAAATAAAAGGCTTTATAAATAAAATAACAAATTTGGAATTTTGGAACGATAACTAAAATACTTATTATATATATTTTGAAACTATAAAAAATACAAAAAAAATGTTTTTCCTAAAAATATGTACGCTCGCACATATTCGCACTCGTCGAGTAATTACGAAAAAAATAAAATTTCGTGCGCGACGTAAAATACGACTATACGACGTACAATATAAAATTTTAAATCAGTACCAAAATTTAAATAAATAAAAAAATATATAGTAGAAATTTAGGGGTTTTACATGTCGTGTCATCAAATGTACTTGGACTGAGTTGCATCGTGTCATAGGATGAATAAGTTATAACGGAACTGCTGTACCTTGAAATTCTTGAATCTAACCTGCGAGCCCACACTAGGGACGAGGGTTAGTAGTTAATGCTAGCCTGCGAGTCCACACTAGGGACAAGGGTTACTAGTATATGGTTCACACCTGCGAGTCCACACTAGGGGCGAGGGTGATGCTAGCCTGCGAGTCCACACTAGGGACGAGGGTTAGTAGTATATAGTTCACACCTGCGAGTCCACACTAGGGGCGAGGGTGATGCTAGCCTACGAGTCCACACTAGGGACGAGGGTTAGTAGTTGTTCAAACTTGCGAGTCCACACTAGGGACGAGGGTTTGAGTATTCGATTGGTTATCCGTTGACATCGTGATATCGTGTTTCTCTTGTTCTTCTCCAGCAGTTCAGTTATGTGTAGTGGTTCTCCCAGTCGTGTATAGTCGTATTTTCGTGTTGATTGGTCTTTTCCTATTTATTTCTTGTATTTTCTTTAGTGCATGAGAAACTGCTAGATAGGCTTATTTTTATGTATCTTGCTATTTCCCCTGAGGACCTGATGATCTCTTCAGGTTTAGCGATTGCATGGAGTTAGCTAGTGGTTCTGGATGACAAATGTGATGATACACTTGCGGGATTCAGGTATCGTTATCGTATTTATTATCCGCTCGTGATTTCATACCTTATCATGAGATATCTTGTTTCTTGATTCAGTTTTAGACTCTTGTTATTTCCTTTAGAGTCTTATCGGACATTTATGCTAGTAGGCTGCAGACCACGACCCATACTTGTTCATTCTTGTTTATTATTCTTATTGTTGATTGAGATATAGTTTTGCCTTGCCTTGATTTGGCCCATTGCCCGTGACAACGTTTACGTATTCGAGTCGGGCTGGAGTCTGCTTGATGCGTAGCTGGCTTGCTCACGCTCTTGCGTCCGAAAAGCGGGTGCGGTCGTGACAGTATCATTTTCATAAATTGTAAAACTTTGTATTTCCTTTAAATATAAATGTTGTAACTGTTGTAATATACTTAGAAATGTGAATGAGCAGCAAATGTTATATTTTGTGATTTTGAACATCTTGGCCGTGACAGCGTTCTACCGTCGACTCTGCGGCGTAGGCTGGCTTAGACACGTCTCGTATCCGAAAAAGCAGGTGCAGGTCGTGACAAGTTTTTGTGGTGGCCCATACAGGTCAATTTTTGCAAAAGATTGTGAACTCGTGATGGTACTTAAGTTAGTCGTACCATTGCGAGCCTGCGACTAGAAAATGCACATTCACAACTTAGGTTAAATTGATTTAAGAGAATGACTAGGACTAGGAGTCCCTTGTTCAAATTGACCGTTGGGTAGTTAAGGTTGTTAGATAGGCCATGCAATTTAGAATTATTAAATTTAGATAGCTTGCTAGATTCCTATAGGTACACTCTTACTTTTGATATGACGATATGATCCGATGTGGATATACTATTCACTTGGTAAATTAGGCTTACATAGAATTAAGGCGTTAATCTTGATAAACTGTTCAAATTTTCTTTTGCTCTATTTAGATATAAATCTTATATCATAAGTTAGAACTGTCTATTTAAATTCTATTTTGCTGTAAGAAATTGATTTATAATTCCTGATTCTGTTATTCGTATACGAATCTCGAGAAAGATTTGATTCCAATTTTCCCCTCAACCATTTGAAGTATATATGAAATAAATATTAGGATGTTCTTGTTTTCCTTGTCTTCAGTTATTTCCTCCCCGATCAATCTTTTACTTTAACGGTTGAGACTTATAGGCAGATGTTTACGCTTTCTATGATAGTCAACTAGTTTGAACCTCTAGCAGCTCCTTGAAGATCTTAGGAATATAGTTGGAGTAATTTAAAGACTGTGATGGCTAGACAGCAGCGCACTGTCACCAATTACTTGAGAATGGAGAGTGTGGGTTCACTGCAGCCAGCAGCGCACTGGCGAGGCACGGCCCATAGAGTTAAAACCATTTGAAGGAATCGTAGGTTATGGAACATTGCTAAAACTATATCTTCGTTGACCTCCTTAGACCTTGTGTCAATATAAGGTAGAGTACCTGATAGCTTATCACATCTGAATCATGAAACCTAGGGTCACAGCCAGAGTATACGGGCGAGGCATAATTCTCGATGAAATGACTTCAGACGTGATTACAAGTTTAGGATACTGTAGAGGATAGGAAAATGCATGTTTGTCCCATAAGATCCAAAGCCAAAACTAGCGAAAGTTCTGTAAGTTCGGTAATACGTCTTCCAACCTAGCATTCCGTGGTCCTTGTGATCCGTTGACGAGGTAATTGACTGACACTAATAGGTTTACCTAGAATATAGAATTTAGAGATTCATAACCCATTAGTCGACCAAGGCCTTATGGATAAGAAGATAGTAGGATGACTGTATAAGTAATAACACCAGGTAATATTTTGATCCTCTCAAAACTCGAACTACTTGTTCCTCCTTTCCAAAAATCTTGCCTACTTATATTTTGACTATCTTGACTAATGCTGCTATTACAGCCTAGTTTTGCAAGTTTACTCTTTTATCGAGCTTGATTCGAGACATATGTTTATTGGGGACGCCCGCTAACATATTGTCTAATCAGAATCATTGTATTACAGTCTGATCAACCATGATGCATTAGTTCGCTCTTCATTTAATTACCCTACGCGGATTGAGATGTATATGTCTCTAGGATCTCATCTGCGACTGCTTTGACAATTCTACTTGAATTATACATTCGCCTTTGAATCACGTAATTGTATTCAGTGACATCTCTCTTGAACTCTTTATTGTTTTTGTCTTTCACTGATTGGAAAGACGAAAGCTCGTAATTGATAGATAGATACAGAGTATTTCCCATAGCTATGATAGTTGTATACGCAAGTATAGCTATACCATTAGCCAGCCTTATGACTGGAACCTTGCCTTGAGTTACTCGTCCTTCCTTCGACACTAAACCTACTATCTTGATCTTCTAGTCATTGGAGTCCGAGAATGATTAGGATCTTTCCCTTGATCAAATACCAACCTAGGAGACTACCTATTCTCAAGAGACCAAATGTTGTGAACCTCTAATTATTTGTTGAAGCTTGCTTTAACTAGAACCCTTGCGACAATAGTCTGGCAGGCTTGACACAAGTAGAAACTTATGACTCAGTTGTTAGGAATCTTTCCATATGATGTGCCTTAGAGTTGGTTACCCCGTCGATAACTCTTGTACACTATGGATGGGTAGATTATTCTATTTTATCAACCATGTGTCATATTACACACTCGTTTTCCATTTAGTAAGGAACGACCCTTGACTTGACTTATATCTACCGTATCCCGTACGTCGTGCCTTATTCTTTATTAGCAAGAGTCGAGGTACAATATCCGGGCTTTGAAATTCTTTTAACCTTATTTCTAAGGTGGGTAGACTGTAAGCCCTAAAATTTTGGGATATATGAAGATTACCGATTGATCGGAATAATTCCCATTAGGATGATAATTAGTGCCCCATGGACTTCCACTTTCTATTTAGATTATTTTGTGTCCCCGGCCGTGTCATTAATATTCGGAGCACGAGACCAGCTGTTATCTTCCAACAAATTTTATATGCAAGATCTAGACGAGTCCACCTTCATCTAGGTATATCATGTCCCACTCAAATCCGTCCCCTTGTACTCTATTCTTGTGGTACGACTTTCAGGACAAAAGGACTAGCTATAACCCTTACCACAACACCAGTATACTTTCTGACTTCCACTAGAGCCTCAACCTTGACTCAGTTCATTCGACCCAATATATGTTTGTGATCCACTCGTAGCCCACTACGCACATGCCGCTAGTGTGCCACCCAATTGAGGCCTCATGTGCTACTTAAACACAAAAGTCACTGACGACACATTTTTGGGCTTTAGGAATCTAGCTAACCAACCTGACTGGCAACTAGCTCAACTACTCGGGTGGAAACCTATTCTAGGATACCCTAACCTAGTAGAAATAGTTTTATCTTGGGATCTTGCCCAGTCAATATAGATCGAAGACCAAGGTTCATACAACCAACGATTGATGTCCAATAGGGAACCCATTAAGACCCAGTAAAACCCATCCATGCATACCACCATATTTTGGACTATAAAATCGAACTATTTGGAATAGGTCCCCATACCTATTATGCAGTCTCCACCTCTTAGAATATGAAGTCATTTATAACCCTTATTCCATCTACCTGGGCATCGCGATTCGATCTTGTATTGCATTTAGATCTCTTGTTAGTGTGTTTAAATAACCACAGAAAAGATCACAATCTTGATTTCTTAAATTTCGTTTTGTTTTGGAACCCTGTTTAGATTAGTTTCGAGAACAGAACTTCTGTATTGCACGGATTGCAAGCCCCTCTAAGAAACGAAGGGTTCTTCTGTTTGGCAAGTGAATAGACTAGAGTAGCCCAATGTAGTAAAATAAGTCGATGGTTCATAAACTTTCTTTCTATCTGCATCATGGGATACCCTCTACCGCTCTTGAAACTTCATATTTGTTCTCGATTATTCTTCCTTATCTTCATGTCCTTCTTATTGCAGAGCGACGAATGGTCATGCTTATTAGAATTTATCGATATTTCTTAGCTACTTGTGTAAGTTTATTGCTTGTTAAATTTTGGATTGCTTGATAGATAGGAAAAGATTATAGATACCTCATGCAGTAGATATCCGCTGGTAGGATTGTTAGCGACTAGTTAGAAGATTATAAAGTTTTAGCGATAGGAGAATTGATGGAGTAGTGTGACCAAAGGTGGGTAGAAGTCCTCAAGTATTCAGAGTTATAAAATGTCTAGAGAAGGTTATAAAATATTTTGAGGAATTAAATTGAGGAGATTAAGGTAATGGTAGACTTGAATTTTAATGAATAGTTATGAATTAGAATTTCGAGGACGAAATTATTTTTAAGGTGGGTAGATTTGTAGCTCCTCTTCCCAAAAAATTTTAAATATTTTATTATTATTTATTTTATTTAAATGGTGATTTTTAGATTTTATAAATAACTAATTAGTTAATTATTACGGTAGATGATTTTAGTCATGGTTAGGAATTTGAGTACAAGGTGACTAGAAATTATGGTACGGATAGTGCAATGGCGTACTTTGACTAGTGTATTAGCCCTGGTAGGGAAGGCCGAGCCATAGTGATGTCTAACTAGAAAAACCGGGCTAAGTTGTGACATGACCATTATAAATAGTTTAATTATTCATTATTAATATTATTTGACGTTCAAGAGACCCGGTTGTACCAAACCAGCCCGGACTGGACCCGTACCGAGCCCAAGCCCATGTAGTCATACGGGACGTCCAATGACATTCGTGTTGATGTATTTTGGTATGATGGTGTCGTATTCCGTTTTAATGATCTAATAAATATTTTCTATGGTATTCTTAATTAAATATTATAAATATCATTATTAGTTATATTTAATGATATTTGTATAAAATAGGCCTTTGTACATTTTTGGGATTAGTAGACTGTACAAAATGGGTATATACACCATCAGTGGTTTGTCTAATTTTGTTATTATTATTATTATTATTGGGATTGTTATTTAATATTATTATTTTATTGATTATATTATTTTTGTCAGATAAATGTTATAGTATAAATATTCATATTTACATGAATGGGTCCTACACTAGAAATAGATAATATTGAGGTTTTGTTTAGATTTATGGAGATTACTATATAAGTATATTTATATATAGGAATATATAAGATATATGGATGCCTATTAAATAATTGTATATATATATATATTCTGGCAAGTAGGGACGGACCAGGCCAGCTACGTATACCAAAGTAGGGACGCGAGTCTATTAAATAATTGTAGATAATATTGAGGTTTTGCAACTGCTACAGACGCGAGCTTTGATACGAAAAACTCGTCCTGTCACGCCCCAGAACCAGAATACTGGCAAGTAGGGACGGACCAGGCCAGCTACATATACCAAAGTACTCCAGTACTCCGAAATAACGTATAAGCTGTATAGATGGGGGTTACTACTATAAGCCAACAGTCGATCCTAGGTCAAGCAATCCTAGGTATCTCAATCATAGGCAGTAAACAATGTATAAGAAGTAAGATCAACTGGAATATAAAATAGTAAAGCGTCCCAAACTATCATATATCAATGATCATAAAGCTAGTAATACAGAGTGAAGACTAGCAAGAGTAATAGTCATACATGATAAGCTCTAGCTATAGTCTAGAATACGCAAATCATGTTCTGGCCCGTAGGCTAAATGTCAAGTCCAAAACACGAGCTAAACACGTACTCGGAGGCTAAACGCCACAAAAGAATAATATACATAACTAGTGGGAGAATGAAATAGAAAACCCACTAAGGTACTCTGGTGCTCTGGGTAATCACCAACGAGTGGAAGGTATGGAAGATCCTCCGGGCTCCTCTATCAGATCTGGCCAAACAAAACCAGTGGGGTCAGACCCCCAATAGCAAGTACCACAAAGGAAGCCAAACTATGAACTAAAACCAGCATGCAAATTATAGCAACGGATAGAAACAGAAATAACTAAAAGCAAACCGAGACTCGTGCGCTACCAATGCACTTATCCCGAGAATAGGAAAGACAATAAGTAAAGCAACATGTATTATAAAGTAAAGGACATGTGACATAATGTAAACTGTGTACATGTAAGGAAAAGGAAGCATGTGAACATGAAAGATAAACAATACATGTGAGCATGTTAAGTAGACGGAGCATGTGAGCATGTTAGGTAACTGGAGCATGTAAGCATGTTATGTAACTGGAGCATGTGAGCATGTTAAGATAACTGGAGCATGTAAGATAACTGGAACATGTGAGCATGTAGGATAACTGAGACATGTGAGCATGTTAAGATACTATATAGAACGACAAATGATAAGATGACTTAGAAACTATTCCGAAACCCAAGTTACAACCCGTAAACCAAACAAGGACCGGGGTTGTAACCCTTCTCCTGAACAGAACTTTAGTATCTAATCATTTACCGGAAAAAGTAAAGCATAAACAAAGATGTACTGAAATAAACAAATCCGGACACTGCCTAGACAAACTTGACTAGACTGGACTTCATACAAAAGTCACGGCCAAGCAATGAGTACGGCTTTGTACATTAGCTAACTAGGGTTGTCACAATCCTAATTACTAACAAATACAAGTTTGAGAATTCCAAGTCCGGTTACCTGCCTGCTGCCACCTATTGGTCTTGCCGGGATGTGATTACAGGTGTATCCTTGTGCTCCCACGCGACGGTGAAGCTGGGAGAGTGCTCATCTCGACGGATAGCTCCAAACCCTTAAATTAAATGTTATAACGACCTAGACCAAAGGCAACAGGTAACTGGGAAATCCTCCCCACCCATGTTCTAATGATCAATCTAGTTATATAATCCTTACAATTTTCTTGGATTCTGGGTGTGGCATTCCGCAGAATCCATCCTAGATATGAGACATGCAAGACTTGACAAAAGCGAGAATGTGCACCATAACAAGCCACAACAAGAAAATATAATAAACTGGAAGCTGGGAGTGCGCTACGACGAGCCACTATAGGGAGTGCGCCATGACAGGCCACTATCATGTAAGCAAAGAAAGACATGTACAAGAGTGCACCACGACGGGTCACTATCTAATAAGCAAAGAAGACATGTAAGAAGAGTGCGCCACGACGGGCCACTATCATGTAAGCAAAGAAGACATGTAACAATTATCATAGCTTGTAAGAAAGAATCTATCAAAAGACATATCATGGCATGTGGGAAACAATAATTTAAGCTAAGTACATTTCATAGAAAATGATTGAACATGTGCTAGTGTCAAGTGTATATAGGGTGTACAATCATTTTCTAACTATGCAAGATCATCTAATCATGTTAAGAAATCATTACAGTCGAAGAAAATATCAAAAACGGACAAAAATGGGCAGAAACGGGCAAAAACAGACAAAAATAGCCTAACCGGATTATCCGGCGGATTATTGCGGATTTTCGACAGATTTTTCGAAGTGTCACAGTAAGTTTTGTGGAGCAAGTTCGAATTTTCCGACGGATTTTCCGAACCGTCACAGAAAGTTTATTTTTGAACTCAAAACTTGTTTCGGCCATAAAAACTTCGTTTTAAATCGAAATTCGGATTTTTAAAAGTCAAAATTGCATAGAATTGAATTCCCTACAACATGAGAGTATTAGTTTTCATAAATCAAAACATTTGATAGATCAATACCTCAAAATACTCCCAAATAGAGGTTCTTGGGACACCAAAACGGGTTCCGATTGCCACCAAACTCAAAATCCATGATATACAAAATATATGAGGGCCTCATATATGTATATGTGACCAAGATACATAATGGTAACACTAGTATCACTCTTGATACCAAGTTTTCTACTAAGTCCATATTAGATTTTAACAGAAAATCAAAACCTTGCTTAAACAAATTTTGAAAACATGCATATATACGAGAATCATAAGAAAAACATATTTAACAAAATGAGTTTGGGAAAATTCTAAGCATTTAATACCAAGGAAAACAAAAATGACAACAAAACAATATGGTTCATAGATTTGGCAAGATGTACTTGCCTAGGTTAAGCTCCAAGCCTAATCTTCTACTCCTCCTCCTAGGGGGTTAGACACCACACCCAAGGCCTCAAGGCCAAGCTCTTGGCAAGCTCCAAGGGAGAGAGAAGGGAAGAAGAAATAAAGAGAGAGTGAAGAGAATGAAAAGAGAGAGGAGAGAGAAAGTGAAATGATATATATAGAAGGGAGAATTAATCTTAGCCGTCGGATCGTGATCCATGTGAAGATCTAAGTCAATCATGGCCATCCAAACAAAACCAATTATCCATTGGGTAATAGGGTGCATCTACACTATTCTCGAAAATATCTAAACACTATTCATCAAAATATCTAAAATACTATTCACGAAAATATCGGAAACACTATTCATGAAAATATCTGAAATCGAAAATATCTAAAATGTGGAAAATCTGTCTGGACGGTATGCCGTTGGTATACACCGGTATACTGGCGGTATGCCGGCCAAGGAAAAAATCTATAAGTTAGAAAAATTTTAAAGCATTACGAAAATCAAGAAAATACGAAATATACTACAAAAAATGTATCCGTATATAAATATCGATACTGTGAGACGAGTCTCACAACTCTCCACAATTTAAAAATAAATTTTGTCCTCGAAATTTCCTAAATCTAGTCAAACATGAAAACCAAGCCAAAGAGCTGAAAAATCATATCAATCAAAATAAAGCATGGCATGTTGGTAAGATAAAGACAACAGTAATATAAGTAAATGCGTAAGCAATAACACAACTACAATCAAGAAGGGATGGAGGCATATGAATAAACATGTCTCCTGAGTCAGTTGAGTAGGAGCAGGCCTATGCTGACTCCACAACTTGAATAAAAGTCAATTCTCAAAATAAGCCGGTACCAATGACTTAATCCAAGACATGACCCTACCCAGGACGTATCTTCGTAGTCGAGACATGTGATAAATATCATGTATCTCAAGATACGAAGACAGAAGAGTGAGACGAGATACTCGCCAAATATGTGTAACCCAAAGGATAAATAAGAGTGGAAGAAGAATAGGACAATACCTACAACATGACCACCCTCAACCAAAACCTGCTCTAACATACCAGACTCTGCCTGCCTACGTCTCAGAACTGCTGCTCTAACCTGCTGGTGCTGAACCGGTACATGAGCCATATACTGCTGGACTACCGGGGTAGTCGGTGAAGCTAGACTCTGGCAGGACTGACCCTGCTGGCTGATCAGGCTGAACTGACACCTCCGCCCTCGGGTCATCTCTGAACTCTGCCCCTGAATGCTGAGACTGATCCTCCATAACTGGCCCAACAGAATATTGCTGACCCGCCATCGGCAGAACCCAAACAAGATGGTCCGAAGGATTAAGAACAGTGCCCTTGAAAGTTAAAGGACACAAGGATCAAATCGAAGGAACAGGAAAGATCAACGATCAAGGCAGATATCAGGTCAAAGGATCAGAGATATAGAATAACACGAAGGATATCAATAAAGGAGAATTGTGACTGAGATATCTAAACATCAGTAACCCCCACATATCTGATAAATCAGAGCTGCATGGGCCACCACTAAAACCTATGTCACGCCCCAGAACCAGAATACTGGCAAGTAGGGACGGACCAGGCCAGCTACGTATACCAAAGTACTCCAGTACTCCGAAATAACGTATAAGCTATATAGATGGGGGTTACTACTACAAGCCAACAGTCGATCCTAGGTCAAGCAATCCTAGGTATCTCAATCACAGGCAGTAAACAATGTATAAGAAGTAAGATCAACTGGAATATAAAATAGTAAAGCGTCCCAAACTATCATATATCAATGATCATAAAGCTAGTAATACAGAGTGAAGACTAGCAAGAGTAATAGTCATACATGATAAGCTCTAGCTATAGTCTAGAATACGCAAATCATGTTCTGGCCCGTAAGCTAAATGTCAAGTCCAAAACACGAGCTAAACACGTGCTCGGAGGCTAAATGCCACAAAAGAATAATATACATAACTAGTGGGAGAATGAAATAGAAAATCCACTAAGGTACTCTGGTGCTCTGGGTAATCACCAACGAGTGGAAGGTACGAAAGATCCTCCGGGCTCCTCTATCAGATCTGGCCAAACAAAACCAGTGGGGTCAGACCCCCAATAGCAAGTACCACAAAGGAAGCCAAACTATGAACTAAAACCAGCATGCAAATCATAGCAACGGATAGAGACAGAAATAACTAAAAGCAAATCGAGACTCGTGCGCTACAAATGCACTTATCCCAAGAATAGAAAAGACAATAAGTAAAGCAACATGTAGCATAAAGTAAAGGATATGTGACATAATGTAAACTGTGTACATGTAAGTAAAAGAAAGCATGTGAACATGAAAGATAAACAAGACATGTGAGCATGTTAAGTAGACGGAGCATGTGAGCATGTTAGGTAACTGGAGCATGTAAGCATGTTATGTAACTGGAGCATGTGAGCATGTTAAGATAACTGGAGCATGTAAGATAACTGGAACATATGAGCATGTAGGGTAACTGAGACATGTGAGCATGTTAAGATACTATATAGAACGACAAATGATAAGATGACTTAGAAATTATTCCGAAACCCAAGTTACAACCCGTAAACCAAACAAGGACCGGGGTTGTAACCCTTCTCCTGAACAGAACTTTAGTATCTAATCATTTACCGAAAAAAGTAAAGCATAAACAAAGATGTACTGAAATAAACAAATCCGGACACTGCCTAGACAAACTTGACTAGACTGGACTCCATACAAAAGTCACGGCCAAGCAATGAGTACGGCTTTGTACATTAGCTAACTAGGGTTGTCACAATCCTAATTACTAACAAATGCAAGTTTGAGAATTCCAAGTCCGGTTACCTGCCTGCTGCCACCTATTGGTCATGCCGGGATGTGATTCCAGGTGTATCCTTGTGCTCCCACGCGACGGTGAAGCTGGAAGAGTGCTCATCTCGACGGATTGCTCCAAACCCTTAAATTAAATGTTATAACGACCGAGACCAAAGGCAACAGGTAACTGGGAAATCCTCCCCACCCATGTTCTAATGATCAATCTAGTTATATAATCCTTACCATTTTCTTGGATTCTGGGTGTGGCATTCCGCACAATCCATCCTAGACATGAGACATGCAAGACTTGACAAAAGCGAGAATGTGCACCATAACAAGCCACAACAAGAAAATATAATAAACTGGAAGTTGGGAGTGCGCTACGACGAGCCACTATAGGGAGTGCGCCATGACAGGCCACTATCATGTAAGCAAAGAAAGACATGTACAAGAGTGCACCACGACGGGTCACTATCTAATAAGCAAAGAAGACATGTAAGAAGAGTGCGCCACGGCGGGCCACTATCATGTAAGCAAAGAAGACATGTAACAATTATCATAGCTTGTAAGAAAGAATCTATCAAAAGACATATCATGGCATGTAGGAAACAATAATTTAAGCTAAGTACATTTCATAAAAAATGATTGAACATGTGCTAGTGTCAAGTGTATATAGGATGTACAATCATTTTCTAACTATGCAAGATCATCTAATCATGTTAAAAAATCATTACAGTCGAAGAAAATATCAAAAACGGACAAAAATGGGCAGAAACGGGCAAAAACAGACAAAAATAGCCTAACAAGATTATCCGGCGGATTATTACGGATTTCCGGCGGATTTTTCGAAGTGTCACAGCAAGTTTTGTGGTGCAAGTTCGGATTTTCCGACAGATTTTTGCAGATTTTCGACGGATTTTCCGAACCGTCACAGAAAGTTGATTTTTGAACTCAAAACTTGTTTCGGCCATAAAAACTTCGTTTTAAATCGAAATTCGGATTTTCAAAAGTAAAAATTGCATAGAATTGAATTCCCTACAACATGGGAGTATTAGTTTTCATAAATCAAAACATTTGATAGATCAATACCTCAAAATACTCCCAAACAGAGGTTCTTGGGACACCGAAACGGGTTCCGATTGCCACCAAACTCAAAATCCATGATATACAAACTATGTGAGGGTCTCATATATGTATATGTGACCAAGATACATGATGGTAACACTAGTATCACTCTTGATACCAAGTTTTCTACTAAGTCCATATTGGATTTTAACAGAAAATCAAAACCTTGCTTAAACAAATTTTGGAAAACATGCATATATACGAGAATCATAAGGAAAACATATTTAACAAAATGAGTTTGGAAAAATTCTAAGCATTTAATACCAAGGAAAACAAAAATGACAACAAAACAATATGGTTCATAGATTTGGCAAGATTTACTTGCCTAGGTTAAGCTCCAAGCCTAATCTTCTACTCCTCCTCCTAGGGGGGTTAGACACCACACCCAAGGCCTCAAGGCCAAGCTCTTGGCAAGCTCCAAGGGGGAGAGAAGGGAAAAAGAAATAAAGAGAGTGAAGAGAATGAAAAGAGAGAGGAGAAAGAAAGTAAAATGATATATATAGAAGGGGGAATTAATCTTAGCCGTCGGATCGTGATCCATGTGAAGATCTAAGTCAATCATGGCCATCCAAACAAAACTAATTATCCATTGGATAATAGGGTGCATCTACACTATTCACGAAAATATCTAAATACTATTCATCAAAATATCCAAAACACTATTTACGAAAATATCGGAAACACTATTCATGAAAATATCTGAAATCGAAAATATATAAAATGTGGAAAATCTATCTGGACGGTATGCCATCGGTATACACCGGTATACTGGCGGTATGCCGGCCAAGGAGAAAATCTATAAGTTAGGAAAATTTTAAAGCATTATGAAAATCAAGAAAATATGAAATACACTACAAAATACGTATCCGTATATAAATACCGATACTGTGAGACGAGTCTCACACGTCCAACTTCAATTGTGAAGAGTTGAATCTTCTATCAAGCCTCTGATTACAATCGCTCTTGAAACTTCTAGACCGCACCGCACAGGCAAATCGACTAGAGGATTGTAACTGGCTTGGGATTTGAAAATGAAAGCTTTTAAGAACTCTTTGGAAGAATGTAAGCTTAAGAAGAGAAGAGATTGAAAGTGAATTGGTGCGTTAAAATGATCGAAATGCTTCTCTATTTATAGCTTTTCCAACGACAGAACTCTGACAGAATTCGGACAGAATTCGGACAGAACTCTTTGTAACAAACCGTAACTGAAGGATGACCAAGTTCAAAAACCCAACGTTCACTAACGTTCCAAATGGCCGAACTCTGGCCGAACTCGGCCCGAGTTATCCTGGGTTTTGCCAGTTCATTTTTGGAGAAAATAAATTTTGGCTTTTTGAAAGATCCTTCAGAAGCGTTTTGTAAAAAGAATATTTTTCAAAAACGTAGGTCATTTGTAAAGAATATGATGGTTTTGAAAAACGTTTTCGGATAGCCTATTTGCCAGTACGACTCGGTATACAATGTATTCCTAGACTCAATAAAATGAAAAATTATATTGCTTAACAGGAAGTACATTCTGAATGGCAAACGACTTCAGTCTTGAACATTGTTGATAACCATTGTTGAGCAGTGTCCAAAACATCGTAGGTAAACATCTGAGTTTGACTTGTATTTATATCGAGACAGAGTTTGATCAATTATTAAAATCAGGTTTGACCATGACCAATGGGCCAACAATCTCTCCCATTTTGATAATTGACAAACCTTGTCGATATAACATCTAAGCTTGGAATCAATTCAAAATAGTAACCAAAAAGAAATTGTTCATAACCTGTATTCACAAAAATGTTAGATCCTTATTTCTCCCCCGTTGTCACTTAGCAAAATAATTGCAAAAGAGAAAGCTCCCCCGCAATCAATGCATAAGTAACAAACAGTGAAGAAACATAATAAAAAATATAGAAATAATCTTTACAGGCATGGTATAAACAGTAAGAGAAAACAGATAGTCTAGAGAACACAACACAGGCATGTATTTGTCACAGGCAGTATTTGAGAAAGTATGAAGCAGCAAAAGATAGATAGTGCTACCATAATACTGAAACATATAAAGTGCTGAATAATAGACTAAAATGCCAAAACTGAGGCATAATCAAAAACCATGTCCATGAATAGTCACATAATAGAAAAAGTGCTAAAAAAAGAGTACTTATATAATCTTGGAATGTCGGAGCATTTCCAAGTAAACATGAGACAAAAGTAATAGTCTCAATAATCTAACATATCAAAACTCATCATCATCATCAACATCATCAGCTGCAGCTCCAGCATGTCCAGAAGGACCAGCTCTAGAAGTACCAGCGCCAGAAGTGTGAGGAGTGGCGCCAGCATAAAACTTACCGACATAGTCTCGAGGAGGGGCACGAGCAGTACGATACCAATCATAGGCGTTCCCTGGCTGGAACAGAGAGTGAACCGCCTCGTCGCCAATGCGGTAGCCAGAAACAGAAGGGTCTCGAGGCAAAGAGCTAGCAGAATGACCCGTCTGTGCAAACCTCAGATCGGCGAAGGAGTTGGCAATCGCCTGGAACCGAGTCACATCACGGAACTCGTGTTTCCTAGAGGTCTCAACATAAAAAGACTGCAGATCTGATAAGTGCTGATGGATACCCTCAAATGACATAGGGTAAGAATGAGGAGGAACAGGTGCTGTGGGAGCAGTGAGAGTAGGTGCAGGAGGAGTAGGTACAGTAGGTGGAGGAACAGATGCAATGCTGCGACGAGAGAGTTTGAGAAACTTGGGCTCGGGGTCGACAACACAAGTAGATAAATCAATATCAAATCTCTGAAAAATACGAGGAATAAGCATCGCATAAGATAGGTTGCAGTCTCTCTCGCGATATCTACCCATCATATGAATGATAGTATTAGGGGCAGAAAAAGGAATCCCCTTAAGAATATGATAAAGAGCAGAAAGCTCAAGTGCAGTGACATCATCTTTAGAAGTGGATTTTGGAAGTAAGGTGGAATAGATGATGCGATGTAATTCGTAGTTAAACAAGTTCAAGTTATTAGCCTTGAACTTTCCAGGAAGAATGCGTGCGAGCGCACAAAGTTCATTCTTAAAACTAACGAGTGTCGTGCCATCGGGGAAATCAAAATCAGTGATGTCATCGAGCGGGGCACCTTCGTTTGGGATACCAAGGATTTCCGCTAACGTTTCATCAGTGAATTCGATATCAATTCCTCCGACACGTGTCCTCGCTGTAAAAGTGTCTAATACGAAATTATAATAGAATAATCTAATGGCATTAGTGGCAATGGGGAATTATAAGGTGACAAAATGTTGTAACCCTAATACCTCAAAATAAGGGCGGTGATCCGAAAAGACAGTCCACTTAATCGGTGATCCGGGGCAAATAGTACGCATGATAAAATCGGAGTACCACAATAATGCTTGATCGGAAGTTTCAAAATAAAACTCATCCGACGCACCATCGTCCGATTGGACCGAAGAAAAGAGGCAATCCGTATGCGGATCTGAAGACGATGCCTCTTCACTGGCATTGGTCTTCTTCCTCTTGAAGGGATTGAACTTAGGCATTCTTTCCCAAAATTTTTACAAACCCTAAGTATTGAAAAGTAGAGGAAAGAAGGGATTATATCTTCCAAGAATTGGATATGTTGTATAGGATGACGATCTCCGCACGAATCCAAAGTTTTGACGAGAAACTCCACAAGGATTGGAAGAACGATGATGAAGAAAAACTAGGATTTCGGAGGGGCGGAGCTGCTATTATGAGAATGTGGGGAAGAATGAAGAAGAAGGAAGCCTCGGGTTGGTGCTGGTATATATAAATACCCAGCCGAACTCTGGCCGAATTCGGACCAAACTCGGGCCGAATTCGCCAAGGGTTGCCTGGCTATATATATATAAAACAAATTCAAATGAGGCCACATTCTTTTTCATTAATTCGTTTCAAATGCTTAATTTAAAGTTTAGTAATTTTAAATCTCAAAATAATATAATTAATATTATTTTACAAATTAATATTCTTTACTCAGCATCTGTCTCAGATTATTTGTAGGAGTACTGTCCCAGCTAACGGAGGTTCACCGGGGAACTCTTAAATACCGCTTCGCTTCGACCGTAGTCATGGTGACAGACAGACTCTTTTTTAGGCTTGTCTCAAAAACAGTTTATGAGTATCAAATAAATAATTAATAAAACAAAATTAATTAATATTATTGATATCTAAAATTCCTAATTCTCGACGTAAATAGTTGAAACGATCTTCCGCTAAAGATTTTGTGAGTATGTCAGCTAATTGATTCTGTGTGACTATGTATACAAGGTCTATATCTCTATTTTGTTGATGATCTCTAAGAAAATGATGTCGAATCTCGATATGTTTAGTACGAGAATGACATACAGGATTCTTAGTCAAATTAATAGAACTAGTATTATCACAGAAAATGGGTATGTGTGTAAAATACAATTCATAGTCTTCAAAGGTTTGTTTCATCCATAAAATTTGTGCACAACAACGTCCTGCGGCGATATACTCAGCCTCTGTTGTTGATAATGCAACAGAATTTTGCTTTTTACTAAACCAAGAGACTAAAGCTTTACCTAGGAAATGACATGTGCCACTATACTTTTTCTATCTACTTTGTATCCGGTAAAATTAGTATCAGAATAACTGATTAGTTCAAATGACATGGTTTTGGGATACCATAAGCCGACAGAAGAAGTGCCTTTAAGGTATTGAAAGATACGCTTAACTGCGCACAGATGTGATTCTTTAGGATTGGCTTGAAAACGTGCACATAAGCAAACACTAAATATAATGTCTGGTCGACTGGCAGTTAAATAAAGTAAGCTACCGATCATACCTCGATACTTACGTATGTCAACAGGTTTGCCTTGTTCATCAATATCAAGCTTGGTTGAAGTCGCCATTGGAGTGCTAAGTGGCTTTGCTGCTTCCATGTCGAACTTCTTTAGTAGATCCTTTTTGTACTTAGCTTGATTTATGAACGTCCCATTGTTGGTTTGTTTGATTTGCAGTCCGAGAAAGAACTTCAGCTCTCCCATCATGCTCATCTCAAACTCATTCTGCATACACTTTAAAAATTTTTGACAAAGAGATTCATCAGTAGATCCAAAGATAATATTATCTACATAGACTTGAATCAAAAGAATATTATTATTCAAAGACTTTATAAACAAAGTAGTGTCAACCTTTCATTTTGAAAAACCGTTATCAAGTAGAAAAGAGCTTAGACGATCGTACCAAGCACGAGGGGCTTGTTTCAAACCGTATAAACCTTTCTTCAACTTGAAAACATATTCAGGAAATTTGAAATCAGTAAAACCGGGTGGTTGAGCTACATAAACCTCTTCTTTTATAAAACCATTTAAAAATGCGCTTTTGTTATCCATTTGAAATAACTTAAAATTGTGAAAATATGCAAATGCACATAATATGCGAATGGATTCTAATCTCGCAACTGGGGCATAAGTCTCATCGTAGTCGATACCTTCTTCCTGATTGTATCCTTGAGCTACGAGTCGAGCCTTATTACGAGTCACTAAACCATTCTCGTTCAGTTTATTTCGGAATACCCATCGGGTGCCAATGACCGGATGATCAATAGGCTTGGGAACAAGTTCCCAAACTTGATTCCATTCGAATTTGTTTAATTCCTCTTGCATAGCATCTATCAAAAAATTATCACTACATGCTTCATCAATATTTTTGGGTTCAAACTGCGAGACAAAAGCAATACAAGAAGCTATATTTTTATTAGAGGAGCGAGTACTTACACCCTTGGTAATCTCACCAATTACCAAGTCCTTTGGATGATCAGCCGTGAACTTCAATCTTTTTGGCAGACTCCGAAGGTAGCTGGTTCCTGGATCTTCTCTAGGAGGATCAGCTGGTGCTTTGCTGGGTACATTGAGATCTTCGTCATTGTCATCGATTGTCGTTTGATTTAGTTCATCAAAGGTGACATTGATTGACTCTTCGATGATCATGGTTCTTTTGTTGAAGACTCTGTATCCTTTACTTTTGCCCGTATAACCTAAAAATATACCTTCATCGACCTTTTCGTCAAACTTTTCCAAATTATCTTTTGTATTAAGAATAAAGCATTTACAACCAAATATTCTAAAATATGAAACTGATGGAATTCTATCAAACCATAACTCAAATGGAGTCTTCTTCGATTTGGGTCGAATTAGAACTCGATTGAGAACAAAACAAGCTGTATTGACAGCTTCAGCCCAGAAATACTTGGGTAGATTAAACTGGTTTAACATTACTCTGGCCATTTCGGATAGAGTTCTGTTCTTAGGTTCCACAACTCTATTTTGTTGTGGAGTCCTAGGGCAGGAGAATTCGTGCACAAAACCGTGTGTGTCACAAAATTGCTCAAACTCCGCATTCTCGAATTCGCCTCCATGATCGCTTCTAATACGAGTGATCATGTAACCTTTTTCATTCTGTACTTTCTTGTAAAAGGCGACAAATTTCGATAATGCATCATTTTTGCATGTCAGAAAATATACCCACGTGTATCTAGAATAATCATCTACAATTACAAAAGCATATAGCTTACCTCCGAGGCTAGCAACTCTGCTAGGACTAAATAAGTCCATATGTAGCAATTGTAGAGGTCTAGTAGTACATACATCGTTTACTGACTTGAAAGTGGATCGAGTAGCTTTGTTCTTTTCATATTGACTGCATACCGAATCCTTCTTGAATGTAATGTCCGGTAAACCGCGTACTAGCTTCTTCGTGGATAATCTGGAAATAGTATCCATATTTGTATGACCGAGTCTCATATGCCACAGATGACTTTCATCGCTTTTAGCCATTAAACATCTACCTGAAATGTTAGTATCTTCCAACAAATAAAAAACATATATATTATCTTCTCTAATACCTTCAAATATAGTACTACCAGTTGAACTATCAATAATAGTACATTTGTCTTTTACGAAGTTAATACCATAACCGTGATCAGCTAAATGGCTTATGCTGAGCAGATTATGTTTTAACTCAATAACAAGACAAACATCTTTAATCACTGGATATGGAGCTTTACCAATATCACCAATACCGATTATATACCCTTTTAAATTATTGTCGAAGGAGACGTATCCTTCTTTATTCCTCTTCGACAGTGTTGTGAATAATGAAGCGTCACCGGTCATGTGCCGTGAGCAACCGCTGTCGAGGATCCATTTGCTCCTAGCATGTGAAGGGCGTCCTACCCACAAAACAATTTGTAGATGAAACTCTTGGTACCCATTTCTTGTAGGGTCCTGACTGGTTAGTTTTCGGTATCCATGCATAAATATTTAAATCTACTAACTTTCTGATTCTACATACAGAAGATATATGACCAATGAGGCCACAATAATGACATTTAGCATGTTGAGTGTTGAAAGCTGAGTGGTGTGCATGGTTGGTAGGTTTAGGTTTTCTAGTATAGAAGAAAGCATACCTATTATCCTGTTTGGGCATAACCTTTTTAGGCAAAGGTTTGATAGGGTTAGGTCTGACAGTGTTAGGTTTGGGAATGTTCCGATTTTTCGGTAAGTGACACGTGTTAGGGTAGGAAGCAGCAGTCTCAGGCTATTTTCCTAACCTAATTTCCAATCTTTTGGAAGTGTCATATAACTTAGTATAGTCAGAAGTGAGTGCTTCCATTCTGACTTGTGCACTTTGAAGACTTTTTCTTCTCCTTAGAAAGTTCTTCTTTCAGTTGGTCAATAACTTTGTCTTTTTTTTCGGATGACTTGGTAGTCTCGTGTAATAAGAGCTTAATAGAAGAAAGCTCACCAGACTCACTAACATTATCTTTAACCTCAGCTAGTAGGTCGGTAAGTCTTCCTATTTCACCTTTGTACACTTTGAGTACCTTCTTAGAGTTCTGATATTTGCTACGCAGTTTCCTGTAATCACTTAACAGTTCACTGAAGGCTTCTCCTAATTGCTCAAAGGTGAAGTCATCATATGTATCAACTATAGGTTCAGAGAGTACCTGATCGGATGCCATAAAGTATACATTAGTAGCGTCTTCTGATTGTTCATCTTCTGAGTCGCTGGCTTCACTTTCATGCTATATGCTGGTGTTGGCATACTTCCGAGATGTTGATCTCTTTAGGTTCCCTTTCTCGTATCTGTTGCTCTTCTTGTTTGTTGATGAGTTTGTAGGACAGTCCTTCTTTATGTGTCCTTTTTTCTTGCAGCCGTAGTAGACAGCGTCTCTTGATACCAGCTGTTGCCGCCATTGTTCTCTTTTGTCTTCTTCTCATATCTCAAGAATCTTATGAATTTTCTTGCAAGGAGTGCTTGATCTTCAGCATCAGATTCACTGTTGTCTGAATCATCTTCAGCAGATCTTCTGTGCTGAGCCTTGAAAGCGATCGTCTTCTTCTTTGGTGCAGGCTCTTCAAAGTCTTGTAGCTCTAGTTCTGAGTGAGTAGCTTACCCATGAGTACTTCAAGTGTCATGGTAGTGAGGTCGTTTCCTTCAATGATTGCAGTAGCCTTCGGAATCTAGTTCTTTGTAAGTGCTCGCAGGAGTTTGCGAATCTTTTCATGGTTACTGTAATCTTTGCCTAGGGAGGACAAAGGATTTACAATATCCAAGAATCTCTCGAACATCTGAGTAACTGTTTCGTTGGGCTTCATTTTGAACGCCTCATACTCTTGAGTAAGTCTGCTGACCTTTGATTCTTTGGCTTGAGTTGTGCCCTCATGTGTGACTTCAAGAAGTTTCCACACTTTATTTGCAGTTGTGCAGATAGATACCCTGTTAAATTCAGTTCTGTCTAAAGTACAAAATAAAGCGTTAAAAGTACGTGCGTCAAGACTGGCCTTTTTCTATTCTTCCTCTGTATATTTGTCATGGGGTTTTTCAGCTAAAACTCCATCGACATTTATACGAGGTGGCTTTTTATAGCCATCAATAACTACAGACCATAAGTCAAAATCAAGAGATTTTAGAAAGAAATTCATACGTGTTTTCCAATAAGTGTAGTTTGTGCCGTCAAACAGTGGAGGTCTGTTTGTGGCTTGGCCTTCACTTGTGAATTTTACAGTTGCCATGTGTAAAACTGTGATCTATATAAAATTGAATATAACTGCTGTTTTACCTTGCTTTACCTGTATAACCCGCTCTGATACCAATTGTAGGAACGAAATCGTAAAGCAGAATACTCTAGAGGGGGGTGAATAGAGTAGGCAGCAGAATATTGCTAATTAAAAACTTGTTAGCAGTTAGATCACAGATAAAATAATAATCACAAAAGTAAATGACAAAATTTAAAAGTGATCAGAAGGCAAATGCAAACACCGAGATTTATACTGGTTTTCCTCTTGTAAGGACTAGTCCAGTCGGAAGAACTCTAGCTTCCAGTTGAATCCACTATTGAAAAATCTCGCAAGTTTTTATACGAAGTCCTTGCAACTTCTACAGACGCGAATTTTGATACGAAGAACTCGTCCAACTTCAATTGTGAAGAGTTGAATCTTCTATCAAGCCTCTGATTACAATCGCTCTTGAAACTTCTAGACCGCACCGCACTGGCAAATCGACTAGAGGATTGTAACTAGCTTGGGATTTGAAAATGAAAGCTTTTAAGAACTCTTTGGAAGAATGTAAGCTTAAGAAGAGAAGAGATTGAAAGTGAATTGGTGTGTTGAAATGATTGAAATGCTTCTCTATTTATAGCTTTTCCAAAGACAGAACTCTGACAGAATTCGGGCAGAATTCGGACAGAACTCTTTGTAACAAACCGTAACTGAAGGATGACCAAGTTCAAAAATCCAACGTTCACTAACGTTCCAAATGGCCGAACTCTGGCCGAACTCGGCCCGAGTTCTCCTGGAGTTCTGCCAGTTCATTTTTGGAGAAAATAAATTTTAGCTTTTTGAAAGATCCTTCAGAAGCGTTTTGTAAAAGGAATATTTTTCAAAAACATGGGTCATTTGTAAATAATATGATGGTTTTGAAAAACGTTTTCGGATAGCCTATTTGCCAGTACGACTCGGTGTACAATGTATTCCTAGACTCAATAAAAAAAATTATATTACTTAACAGGAAGTATATTCTGAATGGCGAGCGGCTTCAGTCTTGAACATTGTTGATAACCATTGTTGAGCAGTGTCCAAAACGTCGTAGATAAACATCTGAGTTTGACTTGTATTTATATCGAGACAGAGTTTGATCTTTTATTAAAATCAGGTTTGACCATGACCAATGGGCCAATAAGACCGCCGTCGCATGCGCGGCCATTGGCCGGCCGAACACGCCGGAGCGTGTATATGCGCGGAATAGACAGCAGCAGCGGTACACCGAGGTACCGATTTCACTATTTTATTTTTTTGCGTATACTCGACGATTTTTAATTCCATAAAATCGTATGGACAGCCCATATAACCATCTAGGAACTCTAGTAATTAGGTTTTGATCAAGTCGCACGACCTGTCCACGAATTTGACACGAAGTCGAGAGAAATCCTGTCATAAAATAGAACACAAAACAGTCCATGAGCCCACATTAGAAGATCGATTTCGATCGATCCAGTAATTTTTCAGAAATTTTACCTGAACACAGTTATAGACAACATATAGGGCTCCACAACCCTTTTTATAGAAGTTGATTTTATCGAATATGTGCTGAGAAATAGGATCCCAAAGTTTACCAAAAACCTGTTTAAAAATCAATAAAATCCTTCGTTATGAAGAAATATAAATCAATAAAAATCAATAAAACCTGTTTAAAAATCAATAAAATCCTTCGGATCCCAAAGTTTACCAAAAACCTAAGAAAGGTGCGTATCGCCTTCGTGGACGTGTGGGCTTTGACGGAATTCAAATTGGTCACGTGTGCGCGACGAATTTGATACGTATCCGTCGAAATTCACCGTATCGACCTCTGTGCAAATTTCCCAATTACTTTGTGCACGTTCGTCAGATTGAAACGAAACTTGCGCCAACAGGACCGTATCGTTTTTCTAATCTTGTATGCCAAATTTGGTCCAATTCTGAGATAGTTGAATCGGACCGTCGTTTTGTGGGCCCCACGGTCCGACTCAACGGACGATTTTGTGCACGGCCCGCCAGATTCCAACTTTGGACATACGGTTGGGTTCATATCGATAAACTGGACCTATTGACATATAGTTTGATAACTTTAGAGACCGTTGACTCTGGCACGCTTTTCGGTGCAAAGTGGGTCCAACGGCGGACACCGTTTTGACCCAAAATTACCGTTTTGCCCCTGTGTCCAGAATTGGACTTAAGGATAGGCAATCCTAGCTAATTTGACTATTCTGAGAATGTTGGTAATGTTTATTTCAGTATCCGGAGACTTTTTGCATGTGTTGACTCTAGTGACTCATCTGATGTGGTTGTATTATCGGTTTCACCAGCAAAGGACCTCAGGTAAGTGCACTTTCTGATTACTTTTCGATTCATACTAGTTTTAAATTTTATGTTTATACATATATCTTGCTGCTTGTTGACACGCTCGTCACACGGAGTAGTCGGGAGGGGAAATAACTTAGTAGACATGTGGACTATCTAGAACTATCCCCATGATGTCTATTCGTGAATGATAACATCTATACACGACACGTGCAGGTGCCGGATTTACCCCCTAGCCGTTCACATGTCAAAACGGATATTTCACATCACCTAGATAGTTGTTTTTTATTTGTTTTCCTTGTCTTCTTCACAACTTGTCATGTCATCAGTTACCTTCTAGTTTTTAATTCTCATATGTTATTTTCATGTCTTGTTAATCCTATTGTGTTTTCGCATTATCGTCGATTTGTGTACTTGTTCCATTCCTGACTGGAAACTAACATTTTTCAGGTTTAGCTGTGGCTCTACTTAACTTTGGGAGATACGGGTGTACTTGCAGGCAGAAACCTAGAAATAGATAGCAGTTGTATCATTTTCATAAATTGTAAAACTTTGTATTTCCTTTAAATATAAATGTTGTAACTGTTGTAATAAACTTAGAAATGTGAATAAGCAGCAAATGTTATATTTTATGATTTTGAGCATCTTGGCCGTGACAGCGTTCTACCGCCGACTCTGCGGCGTAGGCTGGCTTGGACATGTCTCGTATCCGAAAAAGCGGGTGCCGGTCGTGATATTACGCCGCTGTGACATGGCTTGCAAAGCTTATTCATTACCCTTACCGAGGAACCTCTTGGTGGTGTCACCCCACTGTAGCATGGAGACCTTACGCTCCTTTGTAGTGTTGTGCTATCGTGCTTCCTGTAGAGCACACCAGACATTCGAAATGCCTGAGAACTCATTAAGGCGTCTAAGCCATCCTCCCACAGGACTTGTTCTTTTAAGAGAATAGATAGTAGACAACAGTGGTTATGGGTCCATAACCCCTCAGTATCACAAAGGACTATCCACTGTTTCAGATATTCTCTCCGTCAGTGGTTCTTCTTTGAACCAAAAGTTAGATGCCTAGTAGATTTCTCTTTGAACTAATAGCATAAAAGTTTATGGTAGAATTACAAAGACATAATATCACAGCATCTTCAAGCCCATCATAATTGTTGTGTCCTCGACCAGCTGGCGCTTGAGACCTTTGGTGAACGGATCGGCTAAATTTTTCTGACTCCAAACATAAATCACGGTAATGACTCCAGTCTTTATCAGATCATTCACCGCCCTATGCCTCAATCGCACAGTTCTCTTCTTACCATTGAAGAGATCATTTGATGCCACCGCTGCAGCTGCCTGGTTTTCGTAGTATATCGGTACTGCCGAAATCTGCACACCAACTACTGGAAGATCATACATGAGCTCCCGAAGCCATTCTGCTTCTTTTGCAGCAGCAGCCAGTGCAAAGAACTCAGATTCCATTGAGGAATGAGAGAGCATTGTCTGCTTCTTCGACTTCCACGATATAGCAGCTCCATCCATGGAGAAGATATATCCTTATGTGGACCTTTCGTTCTCTGCTTCTGAGCACCAGCTTGCATCACTGAAGCCTTCCACTACTGTCGGATATTCGCTGTAGTACAGTGCATACTTTTGAGTCCTCTTGAGATATCTCATAACTCTCTTCATGGCCTTCCAGTGCTCCACACCTGGGTTGCTCGTGAATCGACTCAGCATCCCCATGGCGAAAGCTATGTCAGGCCTTATGGCAGTAGTTGCATACATCAAACTTCCGATAATGCTTGAGTACTCCAGCTGTCTGATGCTTTCCCTAGGATTTGGCTTTAGCTTCTTGTCACACCTGTAAGGAGTATCGAGCTGCATCGGTTCGGCGAAACGACAAGGCGTATCGACTCAAGGTGGGGGGACATTGACTCTCTTTCCTACTCCTTCATGCCTAAGTGAAATATATATATATATCATTGTATGCTGAGTTAACCTATCAATGCTACGGGCGTGGCTCGATAGAGAGATAAACATAGTGCGTGTCAAATACTAGATAGAACAATTGAAATGAATCGTACAACAAATGTACGAGTTGCTACGGAACATTGAATATCGCTAAGGTGAATGCCTCGGTACGCAAGCCATAAGAAAATAGGATAACTGTATCGACGAGTGCCTAGTGCATAAGTCATTCCGTGCCCCCACGCACGAGTTAGCATGCTAGAACATTAAAAGACTATATCGATGCGAGTGCCTTAGTGCACGAGTGATATAACATGGAATACCTTATCGAGGCGTGCCTCAGTTGCACGATTCGAAAGGATAGAACATAAGTATAACGCGTTGAATACTAAGGCGTAGAATACGAAAACATGGCTTCGAGGCGTGCATTGAATACACGATGCAAGGAAAGACGGCGAATGTGCGCAGCTGCACAATACTTACAAAAGACGGCGTCGTTGCGACGAGAAGAACAGTTGTGGCACGAATGTAACATAACTGTTGATGCGGCATGGTGCCTTCGAAATGTTCGTTGCCTTCGGGGAATTCATTGAGGACATTGGGGCGTTGTGCCAATTGAGATAGATATAGACAAACTTGCTTGGTTGTATGAAAGATAAGATGCGTTGCATGGTCAAATGGACTTAAAGATATAAAGAAGCCTGTACACGGGCATCCCTCGAACGTGGTGCGCCAGGGCGCTGGGACCGTTCGGCCTAGGAGGGATTGCGTTTATGGTATTTTTGGTGCACTTCATTTAGACGGGTATAAGTCCATTCTAGTGAATGTGATAAGCCACTTGCTACGATTATTTCGGTGGTCCTCTGATGTTTGGGTTAGCAACCGCACAGAGTTATCATCGTCTTATGTTTCGATTTGATAAATATAAGTCCATTCTAGCCCAGAAAAGCTAGTGACCTTCATATAGTTAAGGGCGATGGGTTGAAAGTGCAAGGTATACATACATCGTGCACATATAGATCTTGAATAGAGAACGCTTATAAAATGACAGGGAAAACGGATAGGCATATTCACCTTGCGTCGGTGCAAGGACGAGGGCGTCGATATTGGTAAGAAGTCACGAAACAACACGGAATTGCTATTGGTTGCCTATTTCCTTATGCGAATCGAATAACATGCTTTCCATGATAACATGCTTTACAGTCTTCGAATATGCCATGAACTCATCCTAAGGAGAACATAGCAAGAGAACTAAATTGTATGTTTGCATGAATCAATACAATAGTAAATGTCAGTTTATTAAGTGGGTTTTTGATCAGTACAGCGAGGACGAAAGTACTAATCCCCTACTAGTTTGCTAGCAGGTTCAGGGATTGGTCTGCTCGCGGCGGAGCTTCGCTTGGACGCATTGAGGCTTGGAATGTCGAAGTGTGTTGAAGCGTGCGATCGTATTGACGCTCGAACTTACAACAGGATTGATGCGACCGAGATATAAAAGGCATGATGTATGGAACGGTGAAATCCTTTGTGGGCAAGAGAAACCTGAGTGTTGTAGCCAATCTGGCATATATTGTTGGGCTATCGAAAGCCTTTGTAAATCTCAGTTCGAATATCAATAAAGAAAAATTGTTTCGTATACTCTATTTTCTTTCGTTGTTAATATCAATTCAAAGATAACCATTTGAGAGCTTGTCATCTTGCCTTGCACGAGCGCAACTCCAGGCTCGTGCGGCATCACGCCCCCTGCGAGGACGATGATTCGGGTAATTCCGGGTCGGGACGTGACAAATTGGTATCAGAGCTCTAGGCTCAATTTTCTTTGGACGCTCGCTTTATTACAATTCCAAAGAGTCGCCCACCACCAATCAAAATCACTCTTGACTCTACTCGATGCCGTACTGGATGTTCCATACAATAAGTCTAATACAAAGTCCGATAACTGTTTGCAAAAACAAAAGTATGAAACTTTATTGATACAAACTTTGTAAAGATTACAAGAATTCTGGGAAAGTACAACTGTAGAAATCCAATCTAGAAGACGATTGCTTTATCCCTCGGACGATGTGAACTTTGAAGACGGTAGCCTCGAAAGTTGACTTGAAGGCAAAAGCCTCGGAGAATTGAAGGGAAAATCCTCGGAAGAATGCAGCAGCACTTGGGCAAGAACTCCTGAACTCTCTGATATTTCTAAACTTTTATGTCTGATCCCCTTTGAATGAAGACTTGAAACTCTATTTATAGAGTTCTGAAAATAACTAACTTTTAGTTATTCTGGATGGCGCAAGTTGAATTTCGCAGGAACTGGATTACACAACATCAGATTGCGCAGGCAGTTGTCTGGTCGTGGGCCAACTGTCTTGGACATATGGCATCATTTGATTGAAATGCGCATGATCGTGTGAAGACGGTTGCCACGTAACGAGCAATTGATGGCATGAATGCCACGTGTACTTTGTCAGTTATTTTGATAGAGTACGCAACTTGAATTGCGCTGGCATCGGGTTGCGCACGCATGGACTGCGCACAGAGTGGTTGGCCGATTGCGCTGCCAGCTGTCCTCGAGCGCCATGCTGCACGATAAACAAACAGTCGCCTCGTTCTCCGCGCTGTCAGCTGTCAGAAGATTTGATTGTGTCAGGTAATGATGACTTTTGCCATGTCAGCCTGCGCAGTTGAAAGTGTGCGCAGTCTAGTGTGCGCAATCTGAAGGATGCACAATCTGATGTCTGTGCAGTTCATTTGAAAGATGTATTTCTCGATCTTTATGACTTTGTTGATGTGTACAACTTGATTTTTTTAGGACCTACAAGACCCCCTTCAAAGTTTTCGAAAGTTGAACTTATTCAAAATTTCGAAATACTTTGAATTTTGAATTTCAATCAAGTTGCGCATGTACTGAGCTGTCTACGCAATCGGATGGATCAGTCCGACTTTTTTGGCACAATCTGAGGCAGCCGTTACTCTTTGAAAAAAAACTATAAATAGTTCTTTTGATCCTTCGAATCATTCTTTACTTGCTTTCTTGTGTTTGAGAGAGAGAAACTCCTGAGTTCATTCCGACTTCAGCTTTCTTCCCCGTCGAACTCCATGGCGCCAAAGAGATCCTCCGTCGCCGACAAGGGCAAGGCCCCTGCCGAGTCTTCGGCTAGGGTTGTACGACGTCCTTCTCGACATGAAGTTGCGCACCCCGCTATGCAAGGTAGTTAATCTAATCGAAAACTCTTTTTAGGGTTGTTCGACTTCAATGATCCTTAAAATCCATCTCTTTTTAGAGATGTGATCATACTGCGCCACCCCTTTTTAGGGTTTTGGTTGCACGAACCAATTATTTTTCATTTTTATGAAGAATATCTTCTTGCGCAATCGGTTGATTTGCGCTGGTGAAAGTCAGCGCAGTCTGCTGATTCGCGCAAGATTGCCAGCGCAATCTGATGCTGCGCAAACTGATGGTTGCGCAATCTGATGGTTGTGCAATCCTTTATTTTGCGCAATCTGAGGATTGTGCAATCTGATAATAGCATCTTTGATTGTACTTGTACTAATTTTTCTGTTTGATGTAGTGAATACCAGAGAAGATCCTGGGTATGAGAACTTTGTAGGGACTCTTTCAGAATCGGAATTCAAAGAGGACCTGTCCCATGTGCACTTTCTACAGTATGATCTGCCAGCTTCCCGCCAAGCTATCTTGGTAACCCAAGATAATGAAACCCTGTTATGTCTGATGAATGGGCAACCTTTGCAGTCGGCAGATGCCATCATTCACAAGAAGCCCCTATTTCTGTTTGGCGAGGCTTTTGAGAAGAGCTCTCAGCCGAGACCACGGATGGAAGAACGGGTTTTCCAACAGAAAGATAAGACAATCTCAATACCAGAAGTCTCCCGCTGCCTCCCCTTATCTCGATATGCTCATGCGAGCTATCCGAGGAAAATAGAATAGAATCTCACACCTTTTCAGGATGCCCATCCAGGAAAGATTTATGTGAAGAAGGGGCCTAACAAAAAAGACATGTTCTATAGTTCTTCGGAACGATACCGTGTCTTGCTCAGAGGTTTAAAGCCCGGTTGTATTCCGCCAGAAAATTCTTCTTTGTTATTGCCCGTGAGAATTCCAATATTCGCGAATGAGTTCGCGAAGGTCGAAGGGAGGTATCCAGATCAAGACCTCAGATTAACTGGACTGGTGAACCCAGACTATTAGAGATGGAGTTGTATAGCAAACTAGATTTTGACTAAGTTTGAAGACAAACTTCAGCAGATTAACTTGTATCAAGCAGTGCATGCCACTGTTTACGATTTTGCCCCCAATCCGTATCTATTTCTGGCTCTAGCAGAGAGATACAACTACATGACAGGGACTTTTATGACTCCCTGCGGAGAGATCGGGTTTGCCCTTCACGAGATGCAGTACATCTCTTACCTGCCGATGGGGGATGTCCCGTATGAGGAATTTGTCCCAACTAATGATGAGTTGGACAAACTTAGAAAAGAAAACGCAGCCATGGTAGCAGTCTTCGAAGAACTGCTGTGTCATTATAAAATCTGCTTTCTGTTTTACAAAAGTGGTACATCTAGTACCTGCTATTCATCCAAATGGTTGCCTTATCTGTTCCTCAACCATATTAAAGAAAAGAAGACCAAGGAACATGATAACTGCTATCCCGACTTCTTTAAACCACTGAGCAGTACTGAAGTGGTGAAGTTGATGGAGGAAAGCGGGGACTTGGATATCAAGATCAAGGACGATCATCAATGTCCTCCTCTAAAGAAAGGAGACATTCTCGAGAGTTATATGAGAGTGGGATATCGATTTATGTCAAAAGAAGCCCAACTGGCAGGATTTTTGACATACTGGCTCCGTCAATTCGTCGTCCCCGGAGCAAGTGCCGTAGACCGCTTCCATCGCGGTATTCTTTTTGCTGCCGTTCGATTAGTCTTCGGCTACAAGATGGATCTCTTATCGGCGATGACTTGCAGAGTGAACGCCAGTCTCCGCCTGTACGTCGAATTGATGCTGAAAGCTAAGGACAAGAAAGAGTTTCCTCGGCTAGAATTACCGTATACTTATCTGTTCGGGTGGTTGCTTCTACACCATCATACTTTGATGGACCCCGACATGGGGCTAGTCAGTGGCAGCTTTTTGCGGAGATTCTCCCAAGGTAAATGGAAATACACTTCCTTGAGAGATTGTAGATATGCTTTCAACCTTGGCAAAGGATGGAACTTCTATTGCACTCCTCCTCCTGCCGGATATGAACAGATGCCGACCAACATGATTGACTCAAAGATGCAACCTTTGAGTCGCACAGCTTTTGATTGGTTGAAGATAATTCGACCATCCCACTTGGTGTATCGGTTTGAAGAAGAATGCTACTTGGAGCCATATCTTCCCAGCCGGTTTGCTCGGCAGTTTGGATATGACCAATTCCACATAGGTAATGCTATCTCATGCCTACAAGGAAAAGGTTTCTTGATAGATGGAGCCCGAGCTTGGGCTTATTACAACGCTCGAGATACGAAAGCAACGTTCTCGATGCCGGTGAATAGTAATGATGGCCCTCGTATGTTGTTCACATATTCGATGTTTTATACATCATCGAACACTTTTGCCGAGAACTTCAATCTTGCGGATAGCTTCGCGTCTACAACGAGATTGAAGAAGGGAGGAGTCATCATGTCACTTCCAGATAATGATGAGGTGCACGAGCCAGTGGATGTACCCTTAGAAGTTTTGAGGGACGTTATGTTCCCTGAAGAGATTAACGCGCCACTGCGTATTTCTTTGAAGGTTGCTAAATCCTCGGCCAAGAAGAGAAGGAGAGAGGAGCCTTCCGTCCCAGCTGCGAAGAAGAAACTGATCTTGGATCATTCTTCAGAAAAGGTTACTACCAGATCTCAATCTCGGCAGCTGGCCGAGATAACCCAAGATGAAGCAGCTACACCAACCTCCGTTCAGAAACAGACTGAGGTAATAACTATAGAGAGCCCTGAGAGGCCTCATCATAGAACAAAGAAGCTGGCTTATCGAAGAAGAAAAAGAACAGTGTCTCCCTCTAGGCAAATCTTGTCTTCTATAGTGGTGAATGCTGCAGCCGGGATCACCATGTCGTCTCCCACTCCTGTTTCTGAGTCTGGGCATAGAACTCCCAGTCCAGAATAGAGAGAGAAGATTGAACAGAGGGTAGAGCTGGACCAGAAAAATGAGGCCGACGAGCCCAGAGACAATATTGTAGAAGAAGAGCATGACGCCGTACGATCTCCTTCACCTGCTGCGGAGATTACTCAACTTCCTCTTATACCGGGAGCAATCCGCGAGAAGGAGGATCGTGAAATGATCGATGCTTTATATGACTGTGACTTTGGCTCACAGGATTATGTTGATCAAACTGCTGCGACTGCTAGTGGGGAGGCACCGGAGGGAGATAAAAATGAGGAGAGCTCTTCATCTGAGGATATTGATGAAACACAAGACCTTGAAGGGGATGCTGAAGAGCATATGTCTCCTGTAGATGTTGACGACACCTTAAATCCTTAAAAGGATGTTGAGGTGCAAACACTTTCTGAAGTTGCTGATGACACTTTAGATCCTAAAAAGGATGTTAAAGTACAGGCATCTCCAGAGAAGATAGCAGATGAAGAAGCGGCCCCCGAGGAAACTCCCGCTGTTGATCCCCAAGGTATAAAAATGAAATTAATAATCTTCTTTTAATAGATTGATAACTAACATCTTTATTTGTATTCCATGCAGAAATTGAATCTTCTCTAGCACCTCCAGTGTGCATGGACATAGTTCTTGCGACGACGATTGCTAGTAGCAGTCGTCATTTATCCTGTGGCTCTGAAACAGGAAGTAGTCAGGCAGTGGTGTCTGAAGCTACTTCTGCTCAGCTAGAATCTGTTCCTGCAGCTGACAGGCCTGTCGCAGGATCAAGCCATGGTAAGACTGTTTTCCCTTTTGATGCTTTTTGACAATAGCCAATGACAGACAAAGTGACAATATTTAATTTTGCAGAGGAACAACCGGGAGGAGCGACCAGCTCCACTTTAGTTCCCTTATTCAAAGAGCCTTCCGTTCAGACCTGAGAAATTGAACGTCCTGCTGTCTCGTCATCAACAGGAGTTGCTGCGACTCCTGGTGCTCTGGCAATTAATCAGCTTGTCATCCAATCATTCACCAAATGCTTCTTCGAGTCCTTGGGGCCTCTGATCACCAGAATGATGGACAAAGAAGACGCTGATTTTTACATGGTTAGAGGTCCGACCTCTTTCTTGGTGAAGGCCATCCGGGAGCAAGGTGACGAGGCTCAGGCCACTTTCCTTGACCATATGTTGAATGAGCTGGAAACTTCCATAAAGAACTATAAAGAGCTCAATAAGGGGGAAGTAGAACTCTTAGTACAAGCAGAGTTTGAACAGATGGCTCAGGCAGCTACAGTTGAAAGAGTGAACTTCCAGAATCTCTTGGATGCCTATTCTACTAAATCTGCTGAATATAATTCCAAGTTGGAATCGGTGATCTCAACTGCTGAGAGAAAAGATAGAAGGATTGCCGAGCTGAAAGTGGAGATTGCTCGTCTCCAAGAGGAATTGGAAAATGAAGTTACCGAGCATCAGACTGCAGTCCAACAAATTGGTGCTCTAACTCAGAAAAGAGACGAGTATGTAGCAGCTCATGATGCTGAAATCACTCGCCGAATGGTAACCATGCCCGTTTTTAATGAAGAATCTGGGATGGAAGAGGCCAGGAGGAGAGTGATGGCATCTCGCGAAGAACGGTTGCAAATTCTGAAACAACATATTACTAATCTGATGACGCCTCCGTCTCAGTAGAAAGAACATCTTGTATCTTCTTGTCTTTCTTTATGCTATATATGTAATGCCTTAAATTTTGATCAATAAAAGACATTTTGTTGTGGCTCTATTATTTCTTGCATATCTTATTCAGATATCCATAATAGCGATAGAAAATATATTCAGAGGTACATGACATGTTATATTTCTTGATGATTTTGTAGAAAATAATTATATTCATTATATCTGCTCAGAGGTAATGTGAACGTGGTAGAATATAATTTGTTGAATATTATTATTTCAAAATAGACAACTTAATCGAAGACGATAAGTTGCTGATGTGGATAAACGAACGTAATTACTCGTCAAAATGTGTGAATGAACGAAATGAATCGTCAGGATGAACGGATAGACCGTCAAATGAATTGAATGAACGGATGAACCGTCAAATTAACGAGTGAACCGTCGGATGATGATGAACGGATGAACCGTCAGGTGATGATGAACGGATGAACCATCAAATGATAATGAATGAACGGGCGAACCGTCGTATGAATGTGAATAAACGGATGAACCGTCTGATATTAATGAACGGACAAACCGTCAGATATTAATGAACGGATGAACCGTCGGATGAATTAATGAACGGGCGAACCGTTAGATGATGATGAACGGATGAACCGTCAGATGATGATGAACGGATGAACCGTCAGATGAATGTATCGTTTCGTTGTCTTGAGAATCTTTGCCTATAAATAGAACAGAAATCTGGAAGGAATGATCATTTCCACTTTTTAACATAAAGATGTCGTCCGGAGATGCATCCAAGAAGGCTGAAGTCATCCCAAAGGTTGAAGCGGGCATTGAAGAACGTCTTGCCGAACCAGTCCAGCCAAAGCAGACGGAAGCAGGCGAAGGTTCGTCTGCACCCAAACCACCGCGGGATATCCTGGACTTTCTGCTTGAACCAGGGAAGACTGAAGAGGAAGAGGCCATGAGGATGGCTGCTTGCAAGTTCCTGATAGGCTCGAGCAAGGATGTCCTCGACTCTTTTGCTGATTATGTCTTTGATAAGGATGGCAGTGGTCCGCATCCCAATGCTGAGAAGGACGATAGTGACCTTCCTTGATATCATGTAACATCATTTATGATGAAATAAAAATCTAACTTTACTTATGAACTGTCTGATCTTATTTACATAAAATCTTTGTTACATTTATACATAATATTTCTTAAGGAATTTGCCATTGATAGGCATCATTGCAACTCGACCATTTAACTGTGAAAGTTGATAAGCTCCGTTTGAAAAGACTTTGCTGACAACATAAGGTCCTTCCCACTTCGCATCGAACTTGCCTTTGCTCGAGTGAGTCATTGTCATAGGACGTCTTACTGTTAGAACAAGTTCTCCTTGCTGAAAATTTCTGACTTTAACTTTGCGGTTGAAAGTCTTCGATATGCGAGCTTGATATAACTCAATATATTGTTGAGCCAATAGCCGTTTTTCATCGAGTGCTTCTAATTCTTGAAGTTGAAGAAGATCATTGTTATCTGTAGTGAGTTCATTAGCAATGGCAATCCTTAAAGAAGGAATTTGAAGTTCCAGAGGAAGAACTGCTTCACAACCATACACCAAAAAGAAAGGTGTAAAGCCTGTGGGATTACGGACCGTAGTTCGATAGGCCCAAAGACATTCACCAAGCTTTTCACTCCAATTTCGTTTCTTAGTAGACACAAATTCTTGAGAAGCTTGATAATAGTTTTGTTGAAAGCTTCAGCTAAGCCATTAGCGGCAGGATTGTAGGCTATAGAAGCAACATTGTCAATCCGATGATCATCGCAAAATCTCGTAAACTTCTGGCTGATAAATTGTGGTCCATTGTCATGAATGATTCGTCGAGGTACACCAAATCGATAGATGATATGGTGTTTGACGAAGTTGATGACACTACTGGTCTTGACTTCAGCCAGAGGTATAGCTTCAGCCCACTTGGAGAAGTAGTCGGTTATTGCTAGTATGAACCGATATCCTCTAGAAGAAGGAGGATTGATGGGACCAATGATGTCCATGCCCCAAGCTTCGAAAGGCCATGAAGCAGCCGTCGGATGCAGAAATTCTGAAGGTTGATGAATAAAATCTGCGTGGATTTGACTAGCTCGACATTTCCTCGCATATTCGATGGCATCAGAAACCATAGAGGGCCAGTAGTAACCCATGCGTCGGATACGATCCTGTAGCTTAGGACCAGGTTGATGTGCTCCGCAGACACCATTATGAGCTTCACGCAATACTTGCTTTGCTTTATCACCAGCAAGGCAGCGTAAGAGTAGGCCGTCATAAGTCCGCCGATAAAGAGTCTTAGTGGTCTGATTGTAATAGAATCGCAGAGACCGTCGATGAATACTCGTAGCCTCCTTGGGATCTTCCGGGAGTATGTCATGAACTACGAAGTCGATGAAAGGAGCTCTCCAATCTTCATCGATAACATTGAGTTCAGTAAAATTACTGAATTCAATATTACGATTGTTTTCGACGCAGAATAATTCCCGATTAGAGATGACGTCCACCTGCTATCTTTTGATAGGGATGGCTAGGACTGCTGCAAGATTAGCCAAAGCATCTGCCTCAGTATTGCACGCTCGGCGTACATATTCGATGAAGAAGGCTTTGAATGATGTAGCCATGTTGATTGCCGCTTCAAAGTAAGGTACTAGATCTTGATGGCGAACTTCATTAGTCCCTCTAACCTGGTTAACAACCAGTTTAGATTCGCCATAGACTTCAAGATACTCGACGTCAAGTTGTTTGGCTAGCTGGAGACCGATGAGTAGAGCATTGTATTCTGCCACGTTGTTGGAACAAGGTTCATCTAGAGAGTATGCTCTTTGGATAGTTGACCCATCTGGAGAAACGAAAACAACTCCGACTCCTGCTACGATGGCACCATTTGGTCCGATTCTGGATGCACCATCAAAGAATAGACGCCAAGTAGGAAATTCTTCAGAGATCATATTTGATTCTAATGTCTCATCTGGAATTTCATCATAGAGTTTGGATGTTTCTGGCACAGGATGAGCCGCTAAGAAATCCGCCAGGGCTTGACCTTTAACAGATTTTTGAGGAACATATACCATGTCATATTGGGCTAGCAGAATGGCCCATGTAGCCAACCGAGAGTTGAGTGTGCTGGGCTTTTTCATGAGTACCCGAAGAGGATTAACTCGGGATATGACATGAATAGTTTGGCCGATGATATAATGCCTCGTCTTTTGAACAGCGAACATAAGAGCTAGGCATTCTTTTTCGACTGGACTATAACGGTGTTCAGCACCAATCATAGTACGACTGAGATAATAGATAGCTTGTTCATGGCCTTCTTTATTCTTTTGGGCGAGTAAAGCACCCAATGAATGGTCTATAGCACGGATATACATTAAGAATGGTATGCCAGAGATCGGTGGCACCAAGACTGGTGGGTTCATGAGATACCGCTTTATGTCGTCAAATGCTCGTTGACATTCTTCGGTCCAAACGAAAGATACACCCTTCTTCATGAGTTGAGTGAATGGTCTGCAGCGTCCAGACAAATTTGAAATGAATCTCCTGATGTACGCAAGTCGACCTTGGAATTCTCGTAGCTCTTTTAGGTTGCATGGAGGACGCATCTCTTGAATGGCTTTGATCTTCTCGGGATCCACGTGTATACCCTTAGAGGTAATGACGAAGCCGAGAAATTTGCCACTAGAGACACCCAAGAATGACTTGGTGGGATTCATTTTGAGTTGATGTTGACACATGAGATTGAAGATAGTTCTCAAGTCTTGGATGTGATCTTCCTTTTGACGACTTTTGACAGCAATATCATCCACGTAGCATTCGACAGTCTTGCGTAGATGATCTCGAAAGATGGTACTCATTGCTCGTTGGTATTTTGCACCAGCGTTCTTGAGACCAAACGGTATTACAGTATAGCAGTAGACTCCACGAGGAGTGCGAAAAGAAGTATGCTTCTCATCTTCAGGATTCATCCGAATCTGATTATATCCGGAGAATCCGTCCATGAAAGATATTCTTTCGAACCCACAGGTGTTGTCGATCATGACGTCCGTGATAGGGAGAGAAAATTCGTCTTTTGGACATGCTTTATTAAGATCCCGAAAGTCGATGCAGACTCGAACTTTGCCGGTTTTCTTTAGAACTGGGACGACATTAGCTACCCAATCAGGATGTTGTTTTTCTCAAATAAAGCCACAAGCGATGAGCTTCTTGACTTCATCGTCAATTGTGTCCATCATTTCTGGCTTGAAATGCCGTTGTTGCTGTTTGACCGGTTTTACATTCGGTAGAATGTTCAGTTTGTAAGTAGCAACTTTGGGATCTAGTCCTGGCATGTCTTCATAACTCCAGGCGAAGACATCGATGTATTCTCTAATCAGAAGAATTAATTCTTGCTTATCTGCCTCTGGAAGGTTCTTGCTGATGAATATGGGATGAGGTGACCCGCTTTCTCCTACATCAATTTGAACTAATTGATCTTCGGTAGGAGGTTCCCGTTGTTCGAATCGGAGTTCCCATTGGGTATCTATTCGTTGAGCCCAAGGATCTATTTCAGAACTTTCTTCAACATCCTCGTCATAGCCTTCTGGAAGTTCGACGGAGACCATATTAGAAGATACAGTCAGCCTATGAACTTGACCGATGCTGGTGTCAGAATCCTATGATCTGGAATCAGAAGAGTTAGAACGCTCTTCACTATCAGATTCAGAGCCTGCTGGGGATAATAATGGGGGAGAAGCATATCCAAGACCTCTTTTGGTCCTGCTGTAATACATCTCTGACTTTCCTTTCGGAACAGCCGTACGGAGAGGAGTTTTTCTACCCTTACCGTAGTTGAGGCCACTCTTGAAGTCGTAATCCATCTTTCAGATGATGTCTTTTGATTGCTGACTGTAACGACGGAATTGAAGATGCCCCGTGTCGTTGACTTTGCTATCATCCGTATAACTGAATTGTTGTTCCGGTCTTTTACTAAAGAGTATTGGATTTTCGCCTTTCTTACGAGCGGGAACAATACGATATGAATCCTTTGGGTGTTCACATAAAACTTCTGTTTGAAGAGATTGCACAACTCCCATTGTAAATGACTGATAGCTATCTAACATATCCAAATAGCATTTAGCATGATAAATGACATCAGTATACTGGAAAGTAGGTGCTTTTTCATTGATTTGTACATTGGTATTTACAGCAGGACCTTTAGCCTTAGCAGGCTTGGTCAAATTGATTACAAGAGGGGGAGAAGAGGAACGTAGAGGAGGATTGGCTTTGTTACGACGGAGGTCGATAACAAGCGGTTCAGAGGAGGTGAGCTCCCTTTTGTCCTTGTTATGAGTTAAATCAATAACAAGTGGCTCAGAAGAGGTGAGCTGCCTTTTTTCCTTGTTACGACGGAGGTCGATAACAAGCGGCTCAGAAGAGGTGAGCTCCCTTTTGTCCTGATCATTATCAGTAGATTGCTTCTGGACTGGCAAGTGAATAGCCAGTGGCTTGGAGGATTGAGGACGAGAAACACGCCCTTTGACAGGAATGATGAGGGTGTCATTAGGCACTGTTTCTTGCTCTTCTTCAGTGTCCAGAGACAGGACAACCTTCATGAATTCGTCCTTGTACATACGTGCATCATTGCAGTATGCTTTAATACCTTTGAAAGGATAGAGATCAGCAACCTCCTTTTGCACCTCTCTATTGTCATCAACATATTTAAAACATTGATGGAGAGTCGAAGGAACAATGTTATGCTCGTGCAAAAATGGTCTTTCCAGTAAAGCATTATAAGAACAACCGTGGTTGTCAATGATGTAGAAAGTAACCTTTGTACGAAGATTGCCTATTTGGAGTTTTAGGCGAATCTTGCCCAAAGGCTCACTCCTTCCCTGGTTGAACCCAAGAATAGTGGTGATCGTACTGGAGAGACTATGCACTGGGATCTTTAGTGCATCCAACATTGTCTTCGACATAATGTTAAGGGCAGACCCTGGATCTATCAGAATACGATCGACTTTTATCGAGTCGACATATCCTGTATAGTAGAGAGGACGATCGTGCATGTTGTCTTCCATCAACATGTCATCTTGAGTGAAAGTTATGTTTAGAATTAACTCCAACACACTATGACAATGAAGGCAAGAGACTGGTTCTGCTTCTGGCTTCTTCAGGAGGGCTAAACAGGTTTCAGCTTGCATGAGAGCCTCGCTTAGAGTTTCCCGAGTCTCTTTGGAGAGGCGCAAGAGCTCGAAGATGGACAGCCGGGCCGGTGTATTGGCTAGTTGAGCCAGAATGTCAAAATTATAAGGCTTTTCAAGTCCAGAAGGAGATGACTTCTTCAAAGGTTTGTCAAAGCGGACTTGTTGTTTGCCCTTGTCGACGACCGTTGGCTTAGGAGGAATAGACACTACAACCGGTGAAGATGCATTAGGAATATCTTCAGTAGAAGCAGGCTGCACTGGAGCAGGCTCAGAAGAAGAAGCAGGATTCTCTTGAGCTTCAGGGTAATCCCTTAGATAGGCTTTCCCTGATCTGGTGCCCAGGAGGATTTCTTCATCAATTATGGGGTCAAAAGACACCATATTACAAATCTTTGTCTTGCCTTTAGAGCGGTCTTTCTTCTTGGAGGAAGAGGGAACTTTAAACTCTGAAGCAAGATCCGGATGAATCCACATAATCTCGCCATTGTCCAGAGACAAGGGGACGAGACCTTCACTTCGTGGGGGAGGGAGATTCTCAATCTCAAGAGTAGCTTTGGGAATAGGAATGACGCCGTGCTGCACCATCTGGGGCGGAAAGTCACCAAATTGGACTGAAACCATGTTTGCGGTAACAGTTTTCTCGTCTTGCTGTAAAGTGACAACGCCAGCGTTGACCAGCTCCTGGATTTTGCCTTTGAGTACATAACATGCTCGAGTGGGATGTCCGATGAACCTGTGATAAACACAGTACTTAGGATGATCAGTCTTACCGACTTCATCGGGCTTCTTAGGATCTAGAAGTTGGATTATATTGCTTTTGATCAAGCAATCAAAGACGCTAGCAGTGTCATTCTCGTCAAAGGAATATTCTACTTTAGGACGAGGTTCCCTTGGTGGAGGTGCAGAAGGAGTAGAAGTAGACGTAGGGGGAGCTACGTTAACCGCCAGAGATTCTTTGTTCTTGTTCAAAGTTTCTTTTGCTTTGCGGTTGTTCTGGCGATTACCACCACCTGATGTTTGATGTTCATCCTGGTCGGGGTTAGACATTTGTACCCCTAGCTGCTTGAATTTATCAGCGCTAACTTCTGCTGCTTTAGCGTTGACAATGAAAGATGGCCAATCCTGGAACTGAGTAGACCCCGTCCACATGCTGATAATAGGCAACAGATTTGCCTTGCAAGTGTCTATGGTGACAGCGGCTGGAGTTCCAGGAGGCATCTTCAAAGCTTCCCGTCTGTAATATCCCAAATTTGTGATACGTATTTAGTGTACGTATACGTGTTTTAGACCCATATTTTATTTATTTATGATTAGTTATCTTGGTTTATTTTGCATTGGCTTGATTTTATTGGTATTGATAGTTCAATAGGTTTTAATGGTTCATTGGTTTATTTTTTTTTGGATTAGTGAGGCTTAGTTTATTTCATGATTCATTTGGTTTAAATTGCTAGAGAGAGAGTTTATTGGCCTTGACTTGGTTTACCTTGGTTTATCTTGGCTTGGTTTATTCCTTGGTTGGTTCGGCTTGGTTTGGTTTGCATGGTTCATTGTGAACCATAGGGGTAAACCCCCTACCTACCACCACTATCCCCATTTATTAACCCCTCCTCCTTTCTCTTTCTTCATTATCATCTTCTTCTTCCTCATTTACTCCTTACCTACCAGCGAGAGGGAGGGAGAGGGGTCTAGGCAAGTGCAACTTGCTTCATGAAGGAACTCTAATTTTATTGCTTCATTCTCTTCCTTACAGTATTTTAACTTACTTTAGTACTTGGCATTTCTACTTTCCATGGCTAGATTCTTGTAGATCTATGTTTACATTATTTTTAGATTTCTTGGGTTTTGATCTACTTAATCTTGTTATTATCAAGTTCTGATGGTTTCATGTTGTAGAGCATTTCATTCTGTCCCATTTTGACCTATGGAAGTTCGGATTTGGACTCCGGATGAAGGTTTCATGGAGCTTGGAAGCATGGATTCTTGGCGTTCTTCTTCTCGGAAGCTTGGAGAAGAAGAACAGTGCTAGACTTGACCGCATAAATACTTCATGCGGCAAGTGATTCCGAGCCGCATGAGCCTCCATACGACAGTTCTGGCCGCATGGGCTTGACTTGGCCGCATGACAATTCATGCGGCAAATGACTCTGCCGCATGGACTTCTCTCCTAATTGAGCCGCATATGCGCCCATCATTCCTGGCCGCATAGATTTCCAGCAACCCTGAGCCGCATGAACTCCAACACTCGCGAGCCGCATAGACCGCAGTCTCCCGCTGTCGCATGAGGATTCGAGTCCTCTCAGCCGCATGACTGACTGATCCCCGCTGGCCGCATAGGATCCATTCCCCCGCCAGCCGCATAGGCTTGGTTTCCCGCCAGCCGCATGGACTCATATCTTCCCAGCCGCATGGGGTGCTCTGGCTGAGCCGCATATGCCCCTCCCTTCCCACTGGCCGCATGGGGATTGGCTTCCTGGCCGCATGTGCCCTTGCACTTCCAGCCGCATGCGCCCCCTTGTCTTGGCCGCATGGGATCCAGTGACCCTGGCGGCATGCGCTCTCCTAATTGGGCCGCATGTGTCTTACCCTTTCCTGACCGCATATGCCTTAGCCGCATGACTCTTCTATAGCCCTGTATATTGATATTTTATTGTATATTTTTACGTCCATTTTATATCCTTACGTCTTTTGTCCTGAACTTGATAAATTACGATTTGATTGAAATGACGATTGTACATGACATGCTGTGACTAGTAACCTGACAAGACATGATAGTGGCCCGTCGTGGCGCACTCTCGACAAGTACACCTGACATGATATATATTGAACAGCTGTGCGACGGCTACCTGACATGACCTGACCTATATAATTAATCCGGACACCGTGGGCGATTGTGCTTGTACAAATAATCCAGTCCTGTCTCGCATCATGTCTAGGAGGGGACTCCTGAGTACCACGGTCAGGAGTACCTACTGAAATGGACTTAGGTTAATAACTAGCATAATTCACTAGACATGAAGAGATGTTCCCCAGTTACAGGCGATCCCGTTATCCCGGCCGCAAATGTTTGGACTTGTAGCCTGCCGACGAGTAGGGCACATTTCCAGCCCACTGTCATGTGGGGCACTCTTGATTGTCACTTTAAACGATTGAACTCTATTGTCACTCAAATGCATTGTACTCTCTAAATTGTCACTATAATAATTGCCTGGATAACCTGGATAGCTGCAGGGCCTGTGACTACTTGGAGCATCTTATTGCATCTTGCTAGTAACTAGGATTGTGATAACCCTAGTTAGTTAATGTAGAAAGCCGTAGGCAATGATTGGCCGTGATTGCTTGGATGGAGTCTAGTCCAGTATAGTATTGTCTAGAAGTGATTGATTGAAAGATTGTACCAGTATGATTGAATGATTGTCACTCCAGATTGTCACTATAGCGATTGTACTCTATTGTCACTCTAGCATATTATACTCTTCATTGTCACTTTTATTATTGTACTCTCTCCTTTTTACCTTAATGATTGTCACCTTTAGCAATAAATGATTAGAGACTAAGTTCTGTTCAGGCGAAGGGTTACAATATCGGTCCTTGTTTGGTTTAAGGATTGTAACCTGGCTTCTGGAATAGTACCTTCGTTTTCTCTTCATATATTGTCCAGCTATATTTTATTTAGCATGATTCTCCAATTCTTTTATGTTAATAATGCTTCTCTTAATTATTTTCTCTGATTGGGGCAAGTGCATTGGTAGTGCACAAACCTCAATCTGTGTTACTTATTATTGTTTTCTTACATATTGAATGCTAATGATTTGTTGGTTTTAGTTTTTAAGTGAAGCCTCCTTTGTGGCACTTGCTCTTTCTGGGGTCTGACCCAGCTGGTTTTGTATGGCCAGATACCGGAGCAGCACCAAAGGATCTCCCTGTTTTCCAGCCCGATGGTGGTCACCAGGCATAACCAGGGCATCGAGTGGGTTTCTTTTGTTCTCCCACTGTAATATTATAAATTATTCTTTTGAGGCGTTTAGCCGACGAGCAAGTGTTAGCTCGATTGTACTTACTTACTGTCTGCCTACGGGCTGTGACATGATTGACAAGCCCCGGGGGTTGATCATGTATGACTGAACTCTTGCTAGTCCTCATATTTTGTAACGACTAGCTTCATGATCATTCCGAATATATAATGTATGGGACGCCTTACTATTGTGTATTTGGTGGTCTGACATCTTGTAACTATTATTAGTTGGTTGAGATTGAGACAATAGGCTATTTTATGACCTTAAGAGACTGATAGATTGTAGTAAAACCCTCACATATCTAGACAGCCGTGACCGTATAGCGGCGTGGATTCCATTCCGTTATACGTAGCTGGCTATGTCTGCCCCCGCTCTCCAGTATTCTGGTTCTGGGGCGTGACATGGTTTAAGTGGTGGCCCATGCAGGTCTTGTTAATCAAGATGTGTGAGGGTTTACCGAATAGATATCTCAATCTGTACTCTTCCTTGATCTCCACTCGTATCTTCATATCTCCTTGAATTCCTGACTTGATAATATGCTTGTATCATTGATCTATCCTGGTCCTTCTTTAATATCCCTGATGTCATTGCTTCAGTGACATCGTTCCTGTTGATCAGCCAGAAGGAGCTCAGTCCTCAGCAGCAGCCTCCCGAGATGTGCCTCCTGGAGAACCAGTACCGCCAGTTCAGCCCGTCCAGCTAGCAGGAACAGAGGATGGAGGCTTGGTAGGACTCATCCGTGAGTTACTTGCGTCCCAAGATCGTCAGGGAGATGCCCTGCACCAAGCAGTACAAGATGCTCTGAATAGAAGTGGTCCTCGAGGGAACAGTGCGGTCAACAGTTTCAAGCACCTGAACCCTCCATTCTTCGATGGCAGCGAGGATGCCATTGCTGCCGATGCTTGGCTACAAGATATAGAGGTGATTCTCGAAGCCGCGAAGATTCCAGAAGATGAGAAGGTGGCTGTGGTGCGCCTACAGTTATTGGATCTAGCCCGCAGTTGGTGGGCCGCACAAGCAGTGGGATTGGCAATACCTGTCTCCTGGACAGTGTTCAGCGAGAAGTTCCAGACCAAGTATTATGATGCAGTGGCTCGATATGACTTGCAGACCAGGTTCAGTAATCTTAAGCAGATGGGGAGGACGGTCGACGGTTATGCGGTCGAGTTTTCCAGACTCAGTCGGTTTGCTTCCACCTTGGTGGCAACCGAGTTTGACAGAGCGCAGAGGTTCCAGCAGGGACTTCACCTGGAGATTATATTGGCGGTAGAATAGTTCGAGCATCAGACCTATGATACGGTGTTGCGAGCAGCAATGAGGCACGAGTATACCTCCCAGAGAATAGTGGACAGGACCGGAGGTCGGAAGCGGTCCCATAGCCAAATGAATCAGTCTTCAGTCCCAGTCCCGGCAGCCAGGGCTTTAACTATTGGAGCTCCGAGGCGAGCAGCTTCAGTTACGTCGGTTCAGCACTCAACCCCGACGTACTCTCAGCAGAAACAGAAGCAAGCACAGTCTTCCGTCGTGGGCTGTTCTTATTGTGGAAAGCCTCGACACGTGGAAGCGGAGTGTCGCAAAGCGTTGGGATTGTGTTTATTGTGTGGAGCACCGGACCATAGGGTGGGGTCCTGCCCATTCAGAGTTGATTCAGCATCGATAGTATCTAGTCCTTCGGTTATGGGACCAGCACCAGCACCAACACCAGCTCCAGTTCACCAGCAACAGCAGTTCCCGTTCCCGAGGCCATTGTCGACTCAGGCCCAGACTTTCCAGCAACAGAACCCGCGGCAGTTTGTCCTAGCCCAGGCTCAGATTCAGAATCGGCCGAGAGGTATATGTGTCCTCTCATCTTGCTTTTCTACCGTCATTATGCTGGGTGCATGACGTATTTCATGTATCCTAATTACAACGGTACCTCCCGGACCCGAGCCATATCCTAGGTCATTCGAAACTGGTTATTGGTACCAACCTTTTCGTATGAGGAGAGGCCCGTGTCCATGTTTGACCAAAGAGAGAGGCCTCAAGTGCAAGACTATCAGTTTAGTTCGTGTTGCTTGAGTTCATCCCTCTTTGGGAGAGTCAAACTTGGGAGCATGAGGATGATATCTGATCAGGTCATCCCGGCTGGTTTGACTCGTAAGGTGTAATATCTTCCTTATGCCTTACGCTTCGAATCCTTGCTTGCATGAATGATTGTATGATTGATTAGTAGTGGTAGATTGCCTATGATAGAATAGCTTTTCCTTACATCTCTAGTCTCTTGATTAAATTCCGAGGACGAAATTCTTTTAAGGTGGGTAGGATGTAATGTCCCAAATTCGTGATACGTATTTAGTGTACATATACGTGTTTTGGACCCATATTTTATTTATTCATGATTAGTTATCTTGGTTTATTTTGCATTGGCTTGATTTTATTGGTATTGATAGTTCAATTGGTTTTAATGGTTCATTGGTTTATTTTTTTTGGATTAGTGAGGCTTGGTTTATTTCATGATTCATTTGGTTTAAATTGCTAGAGAGAGAGTTTATTGGCCTTGACTTGGTTCACCTTGGTTTATCTTGGCTTGGTTTATTCCTTGGTTGGTTCGGCTTGTTTGGTTTGCATAGTTCATTGTGAACCATAGGGGTAAACCCCCTACCTACCACCACTATCCCTATTTATTAACCCCTCCTCCTTTCTCTCTCTTCATTATCATCTTCTTCTTTCTCATTTACTCCTTACCTACCAGCGAGAGGGAGGGAGAGGGGTCTAGGCAAGTACAACTTGCTTCATGAAGGAACTCTAATTTTATTACTTCATTCTCTTCCTTACAGCATTTTAACTTACTTTAGTACTTGGCATTTCTGCTTTCCATGGCTAGATTCTTGTAGATCTATGTTTACATTATTTTCAGATTTTTTGGGTTTTGATCTACTTAATCTTGTTATTATCAAGTTCTGATGGTTTCATGTTGTAGAGCATTTCATTCTGCCCCATTTTGACCTATGGAAGTTCGGATTTGGACTCCGGATGAAGGTTTCATGGAGCTTGGAAGCATGGATTCTTGGCGTTCTTCTTCTCAAAAGCTTGGAGAAGAAGAACAGTGCTATACTTGACCGCATGAATACTTCATGCGGCAAGTGATTCCGAGCCGCATGAGCCTCCATACGACAGTTCTGGCCGTATGGGCTTGACTTGGCCGTATGACAATTCATGCGGCAAATGACTTTGCCGTATGGACTTCTCTCCTAATTGAGCCGCATATGCGCCCATCATTCCTGGCCGCATGGATTTCCAGCAACCCTGAGCCGCATGAACTCCAACACTCGCGAGCCGCATAGACCGCAGTCATCCGCTGCCGCATGAGGATTCGAGTCCTCTCAGCCGCATGACTGACTGATCCCCGAGCCGCATAGACCCGTGTCTTCTCGGCCGCAGGAGGATCCATTTCCCCGCTGGCCGCATAGGATCCATTCCCCCGCCAGCCGCATAGGCTTGGTTTCCCGCCAGCCGCATGGACTCATATCTTCCCAGCCGCATGGGGTGCTCTGGCTGAGCCGCATATGCCCCTCCCTTCCCACTGGCCGCATGGGGATTGGCTTCCTGGCCGCATGCGCCCTTGCACTTCCAGCCGCATGCGCCCCCTTGTCTTGGCCGCATGGGATCCAGTGACCCTGGCCGCATGCGCTCTCCTAATTGGGCCGCATGTGTCTTACCCTTTCCTGACCGCATATGCCTTAGCCGTATGACTCTTCTATAGCCCTGTATATTGATATTTTATTGTATATTTTTACGTCCATTTTATATCCTTACGCCTTTTGTCCTGAACTTGATAAATTACGATTTGATTGAAATGACGATTGTACATGACATGCTGTGACTAGTAACCTGACAAGACATGATAGTGGCCCGTCGTGGCGCACTCTCGACAAGTACACCTGACATGATATATATTGAACAGCTATTGCGACGGCTACCTGACATGACCTGATCTATATAATTAATCCGGACACCGTGGGCGATTGTGCTTGTACAAATAATCCAGTCCTGTCTCGCATCATGTCTAGGAGGGGACTCCTGAGTACCACGGTCAGGAGTACCTACTGAAATGGACTAAGGTTAATAACTAGCATAATTCACTAGACATGAAGAGATGTTCCCCAGTTACAGGCGATCCCGTTATCCCGGCCGCAAATATTTGGACTTGTAGCCTGCCGACGAGTAGGGCACATTTCCAGCCCACTGTCATGTGGGGCACTCTTGATTGTCACTTTAAACGATTGAACTCTATTGTCACTCAAATGCGTTGTACTCTCTAAATTGTCACTATAATAATTGCCTGGATAACCTGGATAGCTGCAGGGCCTGTGACTACTTGGAGCATCTCATTGCATCTTGCTAGTAACTAGGATTGTGATAACCCTAGTTAGTTAATGTAGAAAGCCGTAGGCAATGATTGGCCGTGATTGCTTGGATGGAGTCTAGTCCAGTATAGTATTGTCTAGAAGTGATTGATTGAAAGATTGTACCAGTATGATTGAATGATTGTCACTCCAGATTGTCACTATAGAGATTGTACTCTATTGTCACTCTAGCATATTGTACTCTTCGTTGTCACTTTTATTATTGTACTCTCTCCTTTTCACCTTAATGATTGTCACCTTTAGCAATAAATGATCAGAGACTAAGTTCTGTTCAGGCGAAGGATTACAATCTCGGTCCTTGTTTGGTTTAAGGATTGTAACCTGGCTTCCGGAATAGTACCTTCGTTTTCTCTTCATATATTGTCCAGCTATATTTTATTTAGCATGATTCTCCAATTCTTTTATGTTAATAATGCTTCTTTTAATTATTTTTTCTGATTGGGGCAAGTGCATTGGTAGTGCACAAACCTCAATCTATGTTACTTATTGTTGTTTTCTTACATATTGAATGCTAATGATTTGTTGGTTTTAGTTCTTAAGTGAAGCCTCCTTTGTGGCACTTGCTCTTTCTGGGGTCTGACCCAGCTGGTTTTGTATGGCCAGATACCGGAGCAGCACCAAAGGATCTCCCTGTTTTCCAGCCCGATGGTGGTCACCAGGCATAACCAGGGCATCGAGTGGGTTTCTTTTGTTCTCCCACTGTAATATTGTAAATTATTCTTTTGAGGCGTTTAGCCGACGAGCAAGTGTTAGCTCGATTGTACTTACTTACTGTCTGCCTACGGGCTGTGACATGATTGACAAGCCCCGGGGGTTGATCATGTATGACTGAACTCTTGCTAGTCCTCACATTTTGTAACGACTAGCTTCATGATCATTCCGAATATATAATGTATGGGACGCCTTACTATTGTGTATTTGGTGGTCTGACATCTTGTAACTATTATTAGTTGGTTGAGATTGAGACAATAGGCTATTTTATGACCTTAAGAGACTGATGGATTGTAGTAAAACCCTCACATATCTAGACAGCCGTGACCGTATAGCGGCGTGGATTCCATTCCGTTATACGTAGCTGGCTATGTCTGCCCCCGCTCTCCAGTATTCTGGTTCTGGGGCGTGACACCGTCGGAACCTTTCAATAAAACTCTCAACAGTTTTATTGTGCTTTTGTTTAATTTTATTGAGGGCTGACATAGTCATGTCATTGATTCCCTCATAGAATTGTTCCAAGAAGATTTGCTTTAAGCCAGAGAAGGAGGTGATACAACCATCGGGCAAGCTTCTGTACCAATCGTATGCTACGCCAGCTAAACAGCCGACGAATACTCTGGTAAGAAGAGCGTCATTTGGTTGAAGTTGGACAGTCATAACCTCAAAGTGGTTAATGAACTGACTGGGAGAAGTGCTGCCATCAAACAGCGAGATAGTTGGGATCTTGTACTTCGGAGGAAATGGAACTTCTTTCCATTCAACTGGGTAGGGCTGCTTGATCCCCAACCTTTGCAAGTTGTCTTTCTCCTTGAAAGCTTCGAACTGAGTTCGCAAGAGCTTGACAGCTTCATTGGCATCTTCTACTGATGTAGAAGGAGCGGGCTGAACCACGGTGTTAGGAGGAGGAACAGCATTGTAAGCACTACCCCCAGCCCCTGACTGACTGGGTGTAGGTTGAACTGGTACAAGGGGTACTTGAGGAGCTGCTACCCCCAGCCCTGCATTAACAGGCACCGATGATGTTATGATCTCCGGACTTACAGCAGGTACAGTTGGTGGTGTAGTATATTGTGCCACAATAATAGAATGCATACTGGCGACCATTTCAGCCATGGTCTTCATCTTGTCTTCTAGTACAGCAATTCGCTGTTCCTGATTTACAGAAGTTGAAGCATCTGGATCTTCATTGACAACATAAGCTGTCACTTCTCTTGGTACAGTGGAAGACACTGTCTGTTCAGAGCTTTCACTGTATGCATCATAGTCGGAGAAAGAGTCATCTCCTGACTGAGAAGGAAGAAAATGACCTGAAGGATCTTGAAGATTCCTTTGACCGATTGTATCTCGACTTCGGGATCGGGTATGTCGAAATACTCCTTCAGAAGATTCCTAGAGTAAATCTAAATACCGTTGACTAGGACGGCGAGGCTTGCCGTGCTTAGAGCACTTCCTACCCCCAGTGTCTCGAGAGGTCATGTTGACAGAAGCGTATAACACTTCGTCATCATCCTCTGACTTAGGTCCAGGGTTTGCAAAGTTCAGACGATCAAAGACAGATCGTTTTGTTGTTTGACAACAACACTGGATTATGACTTTATGATTGCAATGATGATCAGATGGTTGAACTAAAGGTGTCGAAACATTATCTCGCTTTTGCCTGAGATGTTCCCGGAGATCAAAAGATTGAGGGATCTGTTCTTTGACAATATTCGGAACATGGTTCCGGTTTTTCAAATGTTTTCTCCCTTGAGTATAAAGGGAAGTGCTCACTTCTTTGGCATAGGTGTCGGGGTTCTTGACCCTGGAAGGTTGCTTCTGATGATGTTTAGTCTTCGGCATTGGCTGTTTGCGTTTCGCCGAAGTTGGTCTGTTGAGATAAGTTCTTAGATCAGCAAATTCACTCCCAGGGGTTTCTGTTTGAGACACCAACAATTTTCCCTATTTCGACCGGGATATCTTGAGAGTCGGGAGATCTTGAAATTCTGCTACCGGGTAGGCAGAATACCTCTTTGATCATTACAAGTTCTCTTGATATGAAGGGAAGAAGAACCCTTATTTGAAGGAGTTCTTGTACTGACTGGTGCCAAGGCACGTTCAGGTTGATCTTCTACGGTAAAAATCGAGGAAGATTGAGAAAAGACCAAAGGGCCTTTTCATTTGTTTTGGAAAGAAGGGTTAGCTAAATAGCGTTTCCCTCTGTTGTCTTCTAAGTCATGAGACAAAGAAGTTTGAGAAAAGACCAAAGGGCCTTTTCCTTTGTTCTGGAGAGGAGGAGGAATAGCCAAAAGACTACCCCCAGTGAATTGTGCTGGAGCAGCAGAGTGCTTAAGAGGAGGAACTGAGCCTTTGCCTTTGTTGTGAGAGGAAGAGAGATTAGCCAAAGGGTTGTCTCTTTTGGATTGTGCAGGCATGGTTTGCGCATGGGTTGATGGCGCACTGGCCACTTGCGCATGAGTAACTCTGGCAGAGGGTGCACTGGTTCTAGCCACAGAGATTGTGGTTTGCGCATCAGGAGTTCTTGCCTCAGAGTGTTTAGGATGCACTCTAGTTGCTGGAATGTTGGTTTGCGCAGGAAGAATTGCTGCTAACTGCGTCAGGGGCATAGGAGTCTTATACTTTGACAAGACAGCATAAGAAGTAGCAGACTGCGCATGAGTAGTTGAGACAGATTGTGCAGCAGTTGAAACAGCAGATTGCGCACCAAGCTTGGTGGCAGAATGGACAGACTGCGCAGCAGTCTTGCTGGCAGACTGTGCAACAGTCTTTAAAGCAGACTGCGCCACAGATTGCGCAGCAGCCTTGGTGGCAGAACTGCCAGACTGTGCAGCAGTCTTGAGAACCCACACTGGGCGCACTTTGCTCGTGGCAGAAGTTGTTGCAGTGCGGGGGTGGTCTTGGAATTGATCATGGCTTCGTAGGCCGTCTGGTTGACCTTCACAACCAGAGTCTTCTGCGTCTTTCCGATAGACGCTATGTCATATTGAGTTGTCACTTCCTCGTCGGAGGAGAAAGTCGTCCCCAGCAAAGTCGCCATTTTGTTTGCAAAAACAAAAGTATGAAACTTTATTGATACAAACTTTGTAAAGATTACAAGAATTCTGGAAAAGTACAACTGTAGGAATCCAATCTAGAAGACGATTGCTTTATCCCTTGGACGATGTGAACTTTGAAGACGGTAGCCTCGAAAGTTGACTTGAAGGCAAAAGCCTCGGAGAATTGAAGGCAAAAGCCTCGAAAGAATGCAGCAGCACTTGGGCAAGAACTCCTGAACTCTCTGATATTTCTGAACTTTTATGTCTGATCCCCTTTGAATGAAGACTTGAAACTCTATTTATAGAGTTCTGGAAATAACTAAATTTTAGTTATTCTGGATGGCGCAAGTTGAATTACGCAGGAACTGGATTGCGCAACATCAGATTGCGCAGGCAGTTGTCTGGTCGTGGGCCAACTGTCTTGGACACATGGCATCATTTGATTGAAATGCGCATGATCGTGTGAAGACGGTTGCCACATAACGAGAAATTGATGGCATGAATGCCACGTGTACTTTGTCAGTTGTTTTGATAGAGTGCGCAACTTGAATTGCACTGGCATCGGGTTGCGTACGCATGGACTGCGCACAGAGTGGTTGGCCGATTGCGCTGCCAGCTGTCCTCGAGCGCCATGCTGCACGATAAACAAACAGTCGCCTCATTCTCCACGCTGTTAGCTGTCAGAAGATTTGATTGTGTCAGGTAATGATGACTTTTGCCACGTCAGCCTGCGCAGTTGAAAGTGTGCGCAGTCTAGTGTGCGCAATCTGAAAGATGCGCAATCTGATGTCTGCGCAGTTCATTTGAAAGATGCATTTCTCGATCTTCATGACTTTGTTGATGTGTGCAACTTGATTTTTTTAGGGCCTACAGTAACGTTGCCGCAAGTACTTCGAATTTACTTGATGTTGCGGAGGAAGTCGTGAAACGTTCGTTGCATTGAATGCACGATCCGTGAAATATTAGTTGCTGTAAGTGCAACAAATTGTGAAATGTGATTTAATATGTTGTTGATACAATGTAACATGTTGAATGAGAAATAAAATGATGCACAAAGTACAACGAGTTAATTGTGAATATGCGTTAAAATAAAAGTGGTAAGTCGATATCGAATGTGTTGAACGGATTTGGGCATTAACTTTGAAAGTCGGGAATAAATCGTTGCACGAGGTGCAATAAATATCGAAAATAAGCCGTTGCACGATGTGCAACGCATCTCGGAAGTAAATTTTTTGCACATGGTGCAATGCATATCAAATTAATCGTTGCACGGAGTGCAAAGGATATTAGAAATAAATCGTTGCACGAGATACAACGTAAATGAACTGAAATCATAAATCGATAGAATGAATCGTTCGGTTGCACACCAAACTTGTGTTGGAAAATGAAAACATTGGCCGAGTTGTATCGGATTTGATTTAATCAAAGTTACGGTTGTGATCAAGCACGATCACTACGAAAATCATAAGTCGGAAGAGATCGTTGGTTCGTAAAGAGTATGTTGCGAGGGAAATGACTTGATTTCCGAGTGGTATATGCCATACCATGTATGCGATGAATAACTCGATTCTGAGTGGTATATGGCATACCACTTGTGCGATGAATTGTATCGACGCGTTATGAGAATTGCGGAATGTTTGTCCGCAACGGACGGCAGAGTACCGAGACTCGATTAGAAATTTGTACGACGGTATGTTGATGCAAGTGTTCTTCGAAAAATCGGTTGGGACGATAAGGCGAGACTCGTATCAATAAATGATACGTCAGACGAAAATTATAAGTCGGTCGGACGACCGAGACTAGCAGAACGAATATGCCTTGAAGCCATAATCGGATCAACGGGAAAGGAAAACTCGAATCGAATCGCACGACTTGCGATCTCGATAGAAATGTTGGACGAGGTGAATCGAATCGCACGACTTACGATCTCGATAGAAATGTTAGGCGAGGCAAATTATAATCGGATCGCACGATGTGCGACTTCGGTGAAGAGTTGGTTGATGCGAGTAAATAGTGCCTAAGAGATAGTTGGTTACGTTACGACGAAACTCATTTGAGTACGACTGGAACACACAAAACCTTAGAGGGCATGATCGTATAACTCGAGGGTTCGATGTTGGATAATCGGTAACTCAGTTACGCGATCAAAGTATAGCGAGATGCGGCGAATCGAAAAACGAGTTGATGCGTATGGAAAAGTTTATTGCGAACTTTGATGTATGCGATGCGAGTTAAGTTGACGTTAAAACGGATTCAAAGTTGACCCTTACGCTATCGAAATTGATACGACGTATCAAGATCGATATGTAACAAAATGTAAGTACAATGTGAGAATACAAAATGGAGTGTGCCTTGCACTATCAATTTTTTTGTGAATAACAATATGAGAATGAACAAACTAGTTGATCATGAACTTTGTGATTGATCAAGATGAGACTATAAGTCATCGACGATTGCTCGATGCGTATAGCATCTCGTGTGTCAACCGCAAATAAGATAGACTCGAAATCGATACGAGTAGATGTTTCGTAAATTATGAAATCATCGACGGTAGTGCATGACTTTACTCGGAGGATAGTTGCACATCAGTTGCGCCGATAGAAATATTTTTTGTCCGAAATTGGATAGTCGTATAGAAATCGTCGGAACGTGATTTAGCTCCGAAATAAGACATAGCATGGTTCATAGTAAAACTGTCCTTCAGTGATGATCCACAATTATCGAGCGTAGTTTCGGGACAGCTGACCCTAGAAGACTTGACCACCAAATCAAATTGAATGTTGCAGTCCGTAAGATGACCCATGCGATGTCGTATACAAAATTGCATCAGTAACAAAGATAGTATGATGCATGTTGATGATAAGTCTAGGCGATCGAGAATTGTTAGAACAACTTTCGATTGAGAATGATATAGTTAGATTTGAGTATTCGTCGGATGAATACTTGAACGGTTATGTTGGTCGACGATAGAACTAGAAATTCACCAACGAACTTGGTGATTCGGATAGGCGATTGCGAGAATCGTGCTATTGCACGAGGGAGAACGATAAGGGAATGACTTACGAGTCATGTCGTTAGATTCGGATTCACCTTGCAATTGAGCTTGCGTGAATCGAACTTATATTCGATGTTGCGAGACGGATAAGTTAGAAATTTGGCTAGTGAATTCCTACTCGTTAGGAAATCGGATGTAAGATGCAGCGTAGAGACTTCGTATCAAGGCGATCGTTGCCTTGGACACCGTCGCCTCGATGTGAACTTTTGTGTCGGATAGATTTTGGCCTTTGTGCAACGTCAATTTAAAAGTTGCGTCGGAAAAATCTAAGCACGGTGTCTAGGTAAGTAACCTAGCGGGCGTAGCCCTGAATGTTGATGCATTTGTAAGTCAACAAAGGAAATCATATCGAGATAAGTTGCATAGCAAGACTTCGGAAATAGTTGGATGACGACTTCGAACGCAAGGCGTTGTGAAGGATCGTTGCGATCGGATGTGCGACGGTTCGACACGACACACAAAGTTGATAGTCCATACGAAACATACGAAATAAGGAATGCAATTTTTGAATCGCGTCGCGTGCAGTGACTTTATTGAATAAATCACGTATGTATCGAATATACATATGCGATGAAATTTCGAGAACAGTTGCCAAAGATAAGTCCGATAGAGAGTACAAGATAGCAAGCATAGGATTGAAATTTACCTGTCAGCTTTGTTCTAATTTGCTACCACTGGACTTGGTCAAAATACATATATCTTTGGAACGCCTTGAATATAGGTATGGATCCAAATCGAGTTATATACAAATTCAAATCGAACTGCAGGAAGGACTTGAAATGTTAATGAAAAGCTTGCAAGATAGTGTGAAACTGAACGACATTGGTGGGACGAGATCATGAAACAATCTATAAAACACTTAATCGGAGTGTTGGTTTTGGTTCGAGGACGAACCTTATTTTGAGTGGTATATTATGTAATACCCCGCTCCGTACGATGCATTATGCTGAGTCGTTGACTCGAAGAGTTGCGTTGACCTAATTACGTATCGATACGAATCGATACAAAGAGTTACGTTGTTCCGAGAGGATGCATCGATCGGATGGTTATATTGACCAGAGGAACGCATCGAGTAAGATCAATACAAGTGTTAAGTTGGCCGAAGGAAAGCATTGAGTCGGTTCGAAGATTCTAAGAAATCGAATCGACGCAAGGCAATTGACCGATTCGAATAAGTATTAATTTTAGTTGGTTTCGTGTACAGGCTATCCATTTACGCTGAAATATTAGAGGTCGGCATTCTGTCTTATTCAGAAAGGGGTCCGTGAAACCAAATCGTCGTCTTGCGACGGACTAAGGCGTTGGCACGGTAAGCCAAATCAGACGTATAATTCAATGAAGCACAAAGTGCTCAAATAGCCAAGTCAGGAGAGTTGCCATGCAACAAAGTTATGAAATCGAGCCACCTCGGCTCGGCGAAACGACAAGGCATATCGACTCAAGGTGGGGTGACATTGACTCTCTTTCCTACTCCTTCATGCCTAAGTAAAAAATATATATATCATTGTATGCTGAGTTAACCTATCAACGCCACGGGCGTGGCTCGATAGAGAGATAAACATAGTGCATGTCGAACACTAGATAGAACAATTGAAATGCATCGTACAAGAAATGTACGAGTCGCTACGGAATATTGAATATTGCTAAGACGAGCACCTCGGTGCGCAAGCCATAAGAACATGGAATAACTGTATCGACGAGTGCCCAGTGCATAAGTCATTCCGTGCCCCCGCGCACGAGTTAGCATGCTAGAACATTGAAAGACTATATCGGTGCGAGTGCCTTAGTGCACGAGCGATAGAACATGGAATACCTTATCGAGGCGTGCCTCAGTTGCACGAGTCAGAAGGATGGAACATAAGTATAACGCGTTGAATACTAAGGCATAGAATACGGAAACACGGCTTCGAGGCGTACATTGAATGCACGATGCAAGAAAAGACGGCAAATATGTGCAGCTGCACAATACTTACAAAAGACGACGTTGTTGCGACAAGGAGAACAGTTGTGGCACGAATGTGACATAACTGTCGATACGACATGGTGCCTTCGAAATATTCGTGGCCTTCGGGGCATTCATTGAGAACATTGGAGCGTTGTGCCAATTGAGATAGATATAGACAAACTTGCTTGGTTGTATGAAAGATAAGATGCGTTGCATGGTCAAATGGACTTAAAGATATAAAGAAGCCTGTGCACGGGCATCCCTCGAACGTGGCGCGCCAGGGCGCTGGGACCGTTCGGCCTAGGAGGGATTGCGTTTATGGTATTGTTGGTGCACTTCATTTAGACAGGTAGCGACCTTCTAGTGAATGTGATAAGCTACTTGCTGCGATTATTTCGGTGGTCCTCTGATGTTTGGGTTAGCAACCGCACAAAGTTATCATCGTCTTATGTTTCGATTTGATAAATATAAGTCCATTCTAGCCCAGAAAGCTAGTGACCTTCATATAGTTAAGGGCGATGGGTTGAAAGTGCAAGGTATACATACATCATGCACATATAGATCCTGAATAGAGGACACTTATAACATGACAGGGGAAACGGATAGGCGTATTCACCTTGGGTCGGTGCAAGGGCGAGTGCGTCAATATTGGTAAGAAGTCACGAAATAATACGAGATTGCTATTGGTTGCCTATTTTCTTATGCGAATCGAATAACATGCTTGCCATGATAACATGCTTTACAGTCTTCGAATATGCCATGAACTCATCCTAAGAAGAACATAGCAAGAGAACTAAATTGTATGTTTGCATGAATCAATACAATACTAAATGTCGGTTTGTTAAGTGGGTTTTTGATCAGTACAGCGAGGACGAAAGTACTAATCCCTTGCTAGTTTGCTAGCAGGTTTAGGGATTGGTCTGCTCGCGATGGAGCTTCGCTTGGACGTATTGAGGCTTGGAATGCCGAAGCGTACTGAAGCGTGTGATCGCATTGACGTTCGGAACAGAGAACCTGAGTGTTGTAGCCAATCTGGCATATATTGTTGGGCTATCGAAAGCCTTTGTAAATCTCAGTTCGAATATCAATAAAGAAAAATTGTTTCGTATACTCTGTTTTCTTTCGTTGTTAATATCAATTCAAATATAACCATTTGAGAACTTGTCATCTTACCTTACACGAGCGCAACTTCAGGCTCGTGCGGCATCATGCCCCCTGTGAGGACGATGATTCGGGTGATTCTGGGTCGGGGCGTGACAAATGGTCCTACGGTCTGCTTAGAAGTCGGCTCAGCGTGCTTTCAAAATGACACTCGGTCATTCGTCTCATGGCTTGGGAGAAAGAAGTTGGCCTAAGTTGCTAAGTTGCCCAACACTCAAATTAACTTAAGTCATAGGCGTCGCCCGCCTGAATGCTTGATAAAGCATGCACGGTCCCGTCGTCCAAGGCTTGACATAGCCTTCGTATCTCCCGTAGGTTAAGTCGTATTGTACGGCCGGTGGCGTAAGTCTAGGCACCCAAGAACTTGATTATTCAAGTCGAACGCGTGTACGGCACGTTCCCTCGATGCGAAGCTTGGCAAAGCCTTTGCTCGTCAAGTCATTGCCCGAATAAGTTAGACGAGAGTTGTGCTGGGCTATCAAAGTCATAGCAAGTATTGTCCCCTGTTTTCTGCGGTTGCCAAGTCAAATAGTCCTACGAGATCAAGGCTCGTCATATAAAGTATATGACTTGAGCGATAGCGTCACCTAGAGAACAAGGTTTGTCTAAGGCACGAGCCACGGTTGGTTTAGTGAAAAGTATGCCACGGATAAAGGAAGTCTACGCGACTGGTTGTCGTCGAGATCGGTCCCGCTACTTGGGAGTCTCACTAAGTCTCGTTCATGAGATCGGTCCCGCTACTTGTGAGTCTCGCTAAGTCTTGATAAGGAAGCACACGAGATCGGTCCCGCTACTTGGGAGTCTCGCTAACTCTCGATAAGTCTCGTACACGAGATCGGTCCCACCAATTGGGAGTCTCGATAAGGAATCACGCAAGATTGGTCCCGCTACTTGGGAGTCTCGATAGAAAGATGGAAAGCATGGTCATGATTAAGGAAGGACTTGGTAGATCGAGTTGAGTCTTGCATGGTCATTGGACAACTTGTACGTAAGGGCAAAATTTCTCGAGCGATCCTGAGGCACCGGGTTCGTGTCGGCCTAGGAGGAATTACATATATTGTACGACCTTTATCGACGGTACGACTCGTTGAAGTGAACCGTTATAATATAGGCTACGGGTTATTCGGTGGGAGCTCGTACCTCGCTATACGAATGGTCACCGTATGCAAAAGATCCAGGATAGCTTAACATTGCTAGTGATCACTCATATAGGATTGTTGGCAAGAGCGACTATCCGTGTGTATGCCTTTGGATTGCGTTGAGTACTAACAGCTTACGAGTTGGGTTAACAAGTTACGCTTATAGCAAGCGCTAACCTTGAGTCGGCACGGGTTAGGTATGCACGGTTGCATCACCGTTCTAGAGCCTAAGAGTTGGCTATAGCAAGGTAGCGTGCTTCGGCATGAATGTAGCCTCGTCTCGAGTTAAGTCAGGAAGGGCCGTAAGGCAAGATGACTAAGTCTGGTCGATACTTGAGTGGCACGGCCTCGATCTCATGGCACGATCAAGTTTACTGGCATGACCCGCATGAGTCGTCTCCTTAACGTCGTTGGCACGAGAATGTCTAGAGACACATGAAAGAATTGAAGGTCTTGGCACGATCGAGTTTGCATAAGTTTTACTCGGCAAGGTGCTATCTCGAATATGTATTGAAGTTACGAATAGAGTATAGTACGACCCCGTCGTTGCGTTGCCAAGTATAGGCCAAGGCGTCGTCATCTTAAAATTGATCCTAAGGCAAGACTAGCAAGACAATCAAAAGGGATTAAGCTGTACAAACTAAATGAACGTGTCGGTTTTGTATGGGTGGGCGAGGAGCTCACTCCACCAGTACAGTTGAGTACTGACACCCATACAGTTTTTATGTGCAGGCACAGGTAGAAGCTCGTGACGCGGAGCTCGCTTAGATGCGTCGAGGCACGGAGTTCCTTGGCGATTCCAAGCGTGCGGCCGTATGGAGTCAAGACTTATACGAGACATAATGTATGGACATTGCCTTCCGAAGCTTTCGCTGGCTCGAGCATTGTATCGAGAGATAAAAGAGAGCAGAGTGACTTGTAAATGAGAGAAAAGTGAGCTTGAGAGACTTGTAATCAGGGTCTTGCACTCCATTGTAATCTTATTGTTCAATATCAATAAAGAGCACTTTTGAATAACTTGTGTGTTGATTCTAAATTCTGCTGCATGTTTTAATATTTTTGCTTGGGACTTCTGTGCGACGATCCCGTCGCAGCCGTTGTAATCGGTCGTTATGAAACTGCCTTGCACGAGCACAATCTAGGCTCGTGCAGCATCACGCCTTAGCGAGGACGATCGCTCCTACGGGAGCGAGGCGTGACACCACATCTTGGAAGCTTGCTTCAGACTGTATAGAGATCTCACCAACCTACAGACTTTGTCTTCAAGGCCTTGACGATGAATCGTTTTGGCTATTGCATGTAGATCTTTTCGGTCAACTCTCCATTTAGGAATGCTGTCTTCACATCCATCTGATTTATGACGAGCTTTTGAATTGCACTCAGAGCAATCAACATCCTGATGGTTGTCATTCGCGCTACTGGAGCATATGTGTCAAAGTAGTCGATCCCCTACTTCTGAAAAAATCCTTTGGCTACCATCCTTGCTTTGAACTTGTTAATAGTTCCATCGGCCTTCATCTTCTTCTTGAAGATCCACTTGCATCCAATTGGTTTAGCTCCTTCAGGCAGATCGACCAACACCCACGTATTGTTGGAGGTTATAAAGTCATACTCATCATTGATAGCCTCCCTCCAGAAGACAACGTCTCTGGTCTTCATCGCCTCATCATAGGTAAGCGGATCAACTTCCACATGATATGTGACAAACTCATCTCCGAAGTCCTTATGTCCCCTCACCCACTTACATCTGGGTTCTGCAAGTTCTGGTTCAACAATTGTCTCTGGTATGACAATTTTTTTCTTAGACTGCATCTTCTTTGGAAGTGATAGCCGCCTGTGCACTCACATTATTCTCCGGAATGTCTGCGATAACAATGTTCTTGTGTCTCGCAAATTTATCTTCAAAGAATTCGGCGTTGCGAGATTTAATGATTTGATTGGTTTCAACATCAAGAAATCTCCGAGCATCATTTTTCTCAGCATACCCCAAGAAGATCGACTTTGTAGTCCTTGTCCCAAGCTTCTGAATCTTCAAGTCCGAAAGCTTCATATATGCCAGACACCCCCACACTCGAATGACGTTCAAGTTGGGTCTAACTTTCAGAGTTCATGAGGAGTGACTTCGGAACCTGCATACGACACTCTGTTCAGAATAAACGTAGCCGTTAACGCAGCTTCTCCACAGAAACAGTTTGGAAGACCTGCAGTCAATAACATTGAGTTCATCATCTTTGTCAACGTCATGTTCTTCCTTTCAGCTACTCCATTTGATTGAGGAGAATACGGAGCAGTTGTCTCATTGACAATTCTATATTCTTTGCTGAATGATGCGAATTCAATAGACCTATACTCTCCGCCTCGATCACTTCTGAGTCTCTTGAGTTGTTGCCCAGTTTGACGTTCAGCCTCAGCCCTGAACTCCTTGAACTTCTTGAATGCTTTGTCTTTACACTTGAGCAGATAGACGAACGCGTACTTCGAGTAGTCATCGATGAGTGTAATAAAATACTTCATCTTGGCCTTTGTGGAGAACTGTCTGAAGTCACAGATATCTGAGTGTACCAACTCCAAAAGATCTGTACTTCGATTCACCCGTTTGAACGGTTTTCTAGTGATCTTTTTCTGTGCACAAACCTCACACTTCTCCACCTCCTTACCCCCACATTGGAGATAAACCCTAGACTAGACATTTTATTTATTCTTTTACAATGAACATGTCCTAGTCTGTTGTGCCATAACTCAAGAGAATAACTAGAAGAAGAATATGCATTAATCATTTTTGCAGGAGTTACAAGTTGAAGTTTGAACATCCTTTCGGTACAATAAGCTTTTTAAAAGTATGTTCCTTTGTAGGACATAATATCTGCCCAATATTGACGTCCATCCTCAAGCCTGCGTTACATAGCAGACTTCCAGAGACCAGATTCTTGGCTATCACCGGTACATGCGTCACATCTTGAAGCGTCAGTGACTTTTCCGAAGTCAGGTTCAGTACCACCATCCTTGTCCCCACTACTTCAGCTTGTGTCTGGTCCGCCACCATAACATTCTCAGATGTAGGCTTGTATGTGGTGAACAACTCCTTATTAGAGCAAACATGGCAGGATGCAGCCGTATCCATCCACCAGTTGGTGTCAACAACAGCCGTGACAACCTGTGCAATCATGGCAACCTTGTTAGGCTCACCTTGCTCTATCTGTTTGGACTTTGATCTACAGTCTCTACGATAGTGGCCCTTATTTCCACAATTGAAGCAAGTCACATCTGACTTGGGCTTTGACTTTGACTTGAACGAAGCCGACTTCACCTTCAGATGGTTGAAATCCTTCTTCTGGTTGTGAGAAACCTTATGTTTCTGTAACTCCACTTTTCCCATTTTAGTGGAATTTTTTTTTTTTTTTTATACTTCATTCTTTTTCCTATAAATATATTATATGAATACTTTGGGAGGGAAAGTATTTGGGAGCAGAGTATTTTAAAAAAAAATAATTCAAAAGTTTGTTACAACTAAATTGTGGTCCCCACTCAGTGTTTAAATGTTATAATTGATTTTTTTCTTAAATACTACAATTATGAAAAGGAGAGGGGGCTTTCTGAAAGTTTTCCTTATTAAAAATGACTTTTACAAAATCCAGGTTGAGCGGGGTTTTTTTTTGCTAAAGTTACATTTTTTTCTTTTTAACTGAACTGAGGATGAGGAGGAGGAGAGAGAGTGTAATTTCACTTTCTCTCATTTCCATTTCTGTGAACTTTTCTCAGTTTCCCCAATCCTCCTCTCGGCCAAATCTTCGGCGGCGATGGCGACCACCCGGCCATGGAGGCGATGGCGACGGCGATGTAGCTGATCCGGTGGATGGTCTGAACCAGCGACACACCATCCCAGCGTCGACTCACTTGGGCGGTACATCGAGCAGCGGCGAACCCTCTTTCCTTTTCTCGACGACTTCGAGCAGCGGCGATCCGACCGGCGGCTCCTCACACTTCGAGCGGGCGGCGACGAGCTCCGTCCCTACGCCGCGGGACTCCCATACTGCAGTGATCGTCTCCGCAGCAGCGATATGATGACTCCGATCCTCTTCTCCGGTGATCGTTGGCTCTCCGTCTTCGTCGACGTCTATAGCGGTGTGTTTCCTCCCCGTGATTCCGTCGATCCACGGCCTAGGTGAGTTTTGTTGAAAATTTTTTCCTTGAGAGCGGTTGTTCTGTTGAGATTCGAAGAAGTGATTGGTGATTGTGTGTGTGCGAACAGATCGAAAGTGATTCGTTCATTTTGAGGCTTGTTGACCTATTTCAGAGGATTCCTAAGGCTGGTGAATGTTGATACCAGTTGTGGCTAATTTGTATTAAATTTGATGATCGAGCTGGGGATTAAGCCCTTCATGGTTTGGAGTTTCGAACAGGACGACCGATCGCGGGAGCATCGAGCAATTGGGAAGCAGGAACGATCAGGAGTTTGAGAACGACACCATCAACCGTAGCAATGTTCATATAGGCGTGTTCAGTTTGGTGTATCCGTGTGGCTGGTATTGGCTATAGCACGGGTGCGTGTCCAAGAATTTACACTAGTGGGTGTGTTCGTGTCCGTATGAATGGAGTATCATGAACAGGATTCGTATTTTGGTTTCGTTGATTCGTTGCTGCAACAATCTCTAGCTTGAAGCTATTATTATTTTGTATATTCTTCATTATGATTGTATATGCTTTCAATCAATTTTTATATTATTCTTGGTAAATTTGGTTTTGTGTTGGGATTGATTCGAATGTATATGTTCTGGGATTGATTCGAATGTATATGTTCTGGGATTCGACTGTGTTCCAAATCTTCTTCTCCTGAGCTCTTAGTAGCCGATGGTGTTTAAGTTCAAATGGGTTGGCTCTGTTTTGTTCTGCGTAATTAAAATAGTAATGCAAGCTGAGTCTTCCGCCGAGAAATCCCTTTCTTTTCTCCATTCTTTTGCAGGTATCTTCTTCTCCATTTTTGAGGGTTTGATGATTTTAACTCATTTACTTTGGGCCGGGCTTTACAGCCCATTATATCTTATTAGCTTAATAAATTTTTCTGTGGGTTTAACCATACAATTGGATATCTGGTTCCATTGCTGAGATTGGACTGGCTGAACAGCCCAGTAACATGTTGTGGGCTGGGATTATATATATATTGATGTATTATTATTATTATTATTATTTTAGTTAACATAAAGAAATGATTTATGTGTATTTTTATTTTAGTAATATTACTAATGAAGATAGTCAATAATTTACTGTGACTAATATATTTTATAAATTTTATGGGGTCTAACTATGTTTCTTAATAATTGATTAATGATTAAATTTTAGTTATATCACTATTTAATATTTCTATAAAGTTTGAAAATCAATTTTAATCTATTTTGAGAACTTAAATTAATTATATCTAAAAATATTAGTATAAGGATTGTGGATTGATAGCCAACTGCAATAAACCCATTGATAGTTTACCAATAATTATTCTTAATAATTTTGGTAATTAATATTTTGAAAATGTGAGTATTATTAATTATTGTACAACCTATTATTCATTTAAATTAAACATTAATTTTTCTATATATAAAAAAATATAGTATTGAATCTTCTTGATAATTGTTATATGTAAATATAGTTAGGATTATATTAATTAGGATTAATGGTTAGCAAGTTGTGGATGGAAAATAAATAGTTAGTTAGATAGTAGTAGTCAAATGATATTGTTTTGAGCTTACCCCACCTATACTTATACAGGTGGACATACAGCCTTACCAACCATACTTGATCACCCTGAGCAAGGCAAGTATACTCCTCGAATTTGTTCATTTCTCATGTCTTGCATGTTCATCCCTGTATCTCCTTGGTTGACACGATGTATCACGGCATTGTTTAGTTTCATGTTTCATGTATTACTTGTGTCTGGGAGGGGAAATACTATAGATATGTGATCAAACCCTGTTACTACTCATGTGAATAGCTTGGGTCCCGCATCGTGCATGCGGGACCAAAGCCGTACCATTTCATGTTCATTACATCTACCCAAGCCGATCACACAATCTAGAAGTATTTCAATATTGCACATGTCAGGATTCAGGTTGTATTTCAGGATTCATGGTTGTATTTCATGTTCAGGTTGTATTTCATGATTCAGGTTATACTTCATGTTCAGGTTGTATTTCATGTTCAGGACTCATACCATATTTCCTATTTTAATTCAGTATTTCCTGCTTAGTTTCATGTCTTGTCTCATTTCCTGTATTTATATATTTTCCTGTTTCTTGATTCATACCATGATGTTCATATTCATTTCCTTGGATATACTTAGCTCCGCTCCTGACTAGGATATGTTGCAGGTGCTTGCAGGATATTGTTCTACTCTATGGGCCAGAGCCCAGGATATTAGCTGAACAGGATGAGACTTAGCTTGAGGCTTCAGGTTAGACTACTTAGCTTTACTTTTAGATGTTGACTTTAGAGTTCATAGCACTTTTCATTCCTGTTGATTCTGGTACAATATGATATCTGGATTTGTGGATTATGGTGATCTTTTTGGGATACGTTATAGATGCTGTGATTTTTACTTGTCTTGATTATCTGGTTAGATTTCCCTAGCTTTTGGTACAGCTTACTTCATTGGGTCTAACAATGAAGGCTGGGCGTGTCTGACTCGTGTTCGATTATTCGGGAGCGGGTCGTGACATGTTTTTAGTGGTGGCCCAAGCAGGTCTAATCTAATGGTACCTAGGTCTTAGCGTACTATTGGGGGACTTGATTAACTAGGGAAACTTGATCACAGCATAGGAAAAATCAAAAAATAAGGGTATATCATGTATATCAGGTATATTGATATTCTATAAACACTTGTTGTATTTAGGTCTAGGTTATTTTAACAGTTTTCTGTTTTTCAGATAGTTCAAAAGCATGCGACATCGAAATAGTCAATCCACCTACACTTGAGAGTTTCGAGCCTCCACTACTTTCTATCGCCCTACTATCCCCATGGGTAGTACGTAGTTGACGGAGACGTTTGAAGAGTCCCTTGACAACCAGAGGGAGCATGCCATTCTTTCCAAGTCAGACTTGTGGATACACTCTCCAAGCCAGGAAGGACTTCTGATTTCCAGACTCTCGGATCTTTGGACTTCCTCGACACTGAGCGCATATCTTGCACCGAGGTGCAGATCGAGCACTTGGAGCCGCCACTGAAGAACATCCAAGCCTCTGAGGATCCGACTCCTCTGATCCCGAACGCAGCACAGACAATAGAACGAGACGATAAGCTGAAGCACATAAGAGACATGAAGACTTATGACGAAGACAGCAACTACCCTGGACCCGCAAAGCGTTGCCATACTCAGACATTGCTTCTTCAGTCGCATCATCGAATTCAGACTCAAATCCAGCCAACAACCAATTGCAATTTCTGCCACCGCTCGAGACACCACTACGACGAATGCCACAAAAGACGGAGACTACGCTTGTACTGCGGATCACTTACTCACCAAGTCAAAGATTGTCCGGAGACGTTGATCACACTGCCCAAGGACAAGCACGAGGAGCACCAGTATCACAGAAGAAGGACACGCCTCTCCAGATTTAGCAATCACATGGAGCATTACCGCAGGGACCAGTCTACGTCAGGAAAGTTGAGGAAGGTTAGAGAGATTTTCGTCCTGGCGAAATACTGAAGATAGACTGAAGACAGAAGATTTCTCTTGCATGGTTGGAAAAAACCATGTATCTTGATTAGCAATCCAGTTTCTCCTTAGAATCCTCTTAGCACCTAGATTATTTTTTGAAACTTCTTGTTTGAAACCTTGGTTGATGTCGAAACTTCGAGATATGTCACGATCCGCACCCGCTTTTTCGGATACGAGACGTGTCCAAGCCAGCCTACGCCGCAGAGTCGGCGGTAGAACGCTGTCAAGCCGCAAGAAAACAATACTCAAAATACAACATTTGCTGCTCATTCACATTTCTACATTTATTACAATATTTACAAGATTTATAATTAAAGGAAATACAAAGTTTTACAATTAATGAAAATGATACATTGCTATCTATTTCTAGGTTTCTGTCTGCATGTACACCCGTATCTCCCAAGCTAAGTGAAGCCACAGCTAACCTGAAAAATGTTGGTTATCCAGTCAGGATTGGAACAAGTACACAAATCGACGGCAATGCGAAAATACAATAGAATTAACAAGACATGAAAATAACATATGAGATATCAAAACTGGAAGATAACTGATGACATAGTACGATAGAGAAGAAAACAAGGAAAAACTAATAAAAGACATCTATCTATGTGGTGTGAAATATCATCTTCAACATGTGAACGGCTAGGGGGTAAATACGGCACACCGCACGTGTCGTGTGCAGCTGCTATCATTCAAGATTAGACAAATGGGATAGTTTGGGGTAGTTCACATGTCTACTTAGATATTTTCCCTCCCGACTAGGGGTGAGCATATAACGGTTGAAAACCGAACCGAACCGAACCGAAATATGACAAACGGTTCGGTTTTTCGGTTTTCGGTTCAGTTTTCGGTTTTAAATTTTAATTTTTAAAATAACGGTTCGGTTTTCGGTTCTTGATTCGGGTAATCGAACCGAACCGAAAACCGATTTAGATTTAGTAATTTATCAAACTACCTTCAATCTACATATACTAATATTTTGTAACTCCTAAGAGAGCAATCTCTTCTCCTATTCTCTGTCGGTACTTCTTTGAGCGCTCTCTCCCTTTACCCTCAATCTATATATAGTAATATTTTTCACACTATGTAATATAATAATTCATAAATACAATAATGTCATATTTTTAAAATAAGGTCCGACACATTGGCTCATGAAACCGAACCGAATTAATTCGGTTCGGTTTTGTTCGGTTTTTATAAAAACGGTTCGGTTTTCGATTTTGAGAAATACGGTTTACGGTTATTTCGGTTTTCATATATACGGTTCGGTTTGAACCGAACCGAACCGATGCTCACCCCTACTCCCGACTACTCCGTGTGACGAGCGTGTCAACAAGCAGCAAGATATATGTATAGACATGAAATGAAAAGACTACTATGAATCGGAAAGCAATCAGAAAGTGCACTTGCCTGAGGTCCTTAGCTGGAGAAACCAATAATACTATACCACTCAATGAGCCACAATCAGTCAACACATACAGAAGTCTCCAAATGCTGAAATAAACAGTACTAATATTTTCAGAATAGTCAAAGTAGCTAGGATTGCATGTCCTTAAGTCCAATTCTGGACACAGGGACAAAACGGTAATTTCAGGCAAAAACGATGTCCGCCGTTGGACCCGCTTTGTACCGAAAAGCGTGCCAGAGTCAACGGTCTCTAAAGTCGTCAAACTATATGTCTACGGATCCGATTTTTCGATACGAACCCAACCGTATGTCCAAAGTTGGATTCCGGCGGGCCGTGCACAAAATCGCCCATTGAGTGGGACCATGGGGCCCGCAAAACGACGTACAATTCAACTGTCTCAGAATTGGATCAAACTTGGCATACAGGACCAGAAAAATGATACGGTCCTGCTGGCACAAGTTTCGTCTCGATCTGACGAACGTGCACGAAGTAATTGGGAAATTTGCACAGAGGCCGATACGGGGAATTTCGACGGATACGCATCAAATTCGTCTTGCACACGCGACCAATTTGAATTCTGCCAAAGCCCACACGACCACGAAGCCGTTACGCACCTTTCAATGCTTTCAGTTCGCGACCAAGTCGCCCGGTTTGGCGGAACGCACGTGGTATCGGAGGTTTTTCTAGTTTTTGAAACTATTATATCTAGATTTTTCCTGATTTTTGAATCGAAATATCTCTACCTAGCATGGATGAAACTGAAAAGTGTAAACGGCATTTTAGTGTCCTATATGTTGTCTATGATCGTGTTCAAAAAGATTTTAGAAACTGTCGATGGGTCGGCTAGGAATTGCCTTCCAAAACGGGTTTTGGGACTGCTCTTTACTCTTCTTTTAAACAGAGTTTGGCCGATTTTTGGGTTTGATTTGTGAAGCGTGTAGGTCAAATTAAATCGAGCTAGTTGATTCGAAACAAAGGGGGTTAGGTTGTAGTTGTACCTGAACAACTGGTTCGACGAAAGATCGAACGAGATGGAAGGGAGAGCGTCGCAAAGTTGGCTCGGCGCTGCTGCTGTCCTTTGCTCTGTTTCTGAGTTTCGCGCGCGTGTGGCCTTGTCGTCGGCCGACGGCCGCCCGCGGTGGCGCTGGCGCGTGCGCATGGCGCCTGGTGGCCGCCCAGTGTATGGGGAAGGGTGGCGCGCGGCTCTGGTATGGAGGATTAGGTTTTGTTCTGTGCATCTCTTTTTCGTTCTCACGTTCTTAAGTACACTCGACAGACTCGGGTGGGTAAGGTTCGGTTCTGGTAGAGCTTGGGGGGGCTCGGGCTGGCAGGCCGCAGGCCGGGCCTTGCTCCCATTCGTTTATTCCTTTTCTGTTAGCAATGTTTGTATATATTTATTTATATATATATACACACATTTGTATACATACGTATATATATTTATATATATACATACACATATATTTCTACACATTTATATATACATATACTCCTATTTTTTTTTCATATATATAATATATCAATTTACTCTATATATCTAAAACTTTATATATATATATATATATATATATATATATATATATATATATATATATATATATATATATATATTATATATATATATATATATATATATATATATATATATATATATATATATATATATTTTATATATATATATATATATATATATATATATATATATATATATATAAAATATATATATATATATATATATATATATATATATATATATATATATATATATATATATATATATATATATATATATATATATATATATATATATATATAGGCGTATGTGGTATGTATATATAAATATACATATAAAACATAAGTGAGTATATATAATATATATGGTAGTATGTATAGATATAAATACTCGTATATATATATATATATATATATATATATATATATATATATATATATATATATATATATATATATATATATATATATATATATATATATATATAATGAGAATAATATAATAATAACAATAATAATAATAATAAGAGTAATATAATAATAACAATAATGGTAATAATAGTAAGAGTAATATAATAATAACAATAATGATAATAATAATAATAACTATGATAACACAATGAACAAACCAATGTATCATGTATGCATCATATTACACCAAGTCTTTCTTTGGCCTGCCAACTCATACAAATATTCTACAACACCATTAGATAATAATAATACGTATATTTACATATATCAAATTTCTAGAAATTATTTATAAAATCTAATAATCACCATTTAAATCAATTAAATAATAAAAAAATAATTCAAAATTTTTGGGAAGGGGAGCTACAAGATATTGTTTCCTATTTCGGTAAACTTGTTTCAGATCCACAATTTGATAATTGTTTGAAATCCATTAATCGATACCGTTTGCATATTCATCATTCCTGACCTTGTTTCCTAGTGATGGCTCCTATTTGCAAATTTTGTTTCTTTATCAAACTTCGTGTTAATTGATATTTAATCGTTTCTCGAGAATTTATTTCGAAATCCTGTTCCTCATTTGAAACTTGTTTAAAGCTCCGTCCTATGCAGACATTGTTGCAAATACCTTTGAGGGTTTTGAAGATTTTGTTTCCTATTCGAGACTTGTTTCCTCATTCATGACTTTGATTTTCTAGTCGAGAGTTGTTGGTCCACTATTTTCGTTTCGATCTTGTCTCCTATCCAAGATTTTGCTTATTTCATGAATACTTGTTCCTACTCGTTTATTGATATTCTGTTCGCTAATCGAACTTGTACTATTCCAGAATTATTCCTACTTGAAATATCATTCTGAAACCTTGTTTGAACCTTCGCTTCTATTGATGCTTGTTTGAGATTCTATTTCCTATTCTTGACTTTATTCGGGACTTGTTCTCTATTTAAGATTTGTTGCTATTGAGATTCGCTTGTTTCATGTTTACAATCCAATACCTTGTCTCCTATTAGAACCTGTTTTCTAGTCACTATTCTAAACCTTGTTTCCTCGTAAAGATTTTCTAGTCAAAATTTTATTTCCTAATCACGACCTTGTTGATATTAGTTCTCTAATTGATACCTTGTATCCTATGGGAGGTTGTTTTCCCTTCGAAATTTTGTCTGAGGTTTCATTGTTAATTGAGATGTTGTTGAACCTTGCTTCCAGTACGAGATTTATTTCTTATTTTAAAACTTGTCTCCTATCTAATACCTTGCCTCAGTTCATCCTTCGAGACTCTGTTATCCTTTTGGGATAATGTTCCATATATGGAATCTTGTTACCATTCCAGATATCAATTGATATTCCGTCATAATTTGAAACTTTGCCCTGTCTGAAATTTTAAATCTCCCTGGTTGCCCTTTTGTACTCACCGATGGGATCCCTTGTCGTCTCTTAGTACCTAATAAATCCTTGTATCCTAACAGTCAGGTAACTTCACCATTTTCGTAACTTGGACTATTGAAACTCATTTTGAATTCCTTGAAACTCTTTCAAAATTCCTAGGGATAAAGTCGAAAGGCTATTCGATGACCTACTATGGCATGACAGTTGCGCGCTGCTGCCATGTCACGATCCGCTACCCAAATTGTTGGGCCGGGCCGAGTCATGTCCATCCTATGCTTGAGATAAAGCATAGTAAGCTGTTCTAAAGATAACAAGATAAGACTAAAATGTGCTAACAGTTCTATAAGTAATAAAGAGTCATAAATGTTCCAAACACAAAAGTCATCTCATATATAAGTATGTCCCAAGTACAAGTCCGAAATGTAAAGCTGGATACAGGTCCAGTCACAAAATACATAGTCTAATACATGACTAGTCTCAAAAGTCTAAAATGTAAATAGACAACTAGACGAGTTTTCCCGCAGGTACATCCTCGTAAGACAAAGCCTGGTCCTCGGCAGTAACTCTATAATATGAATCACAGAGCAACTCCTCCTCAGTAAGTATACCTACAACGTTATCCTATCAGGATGGAAGCAAGTACTGTTTCTAGCAAACTAATATACGAAACATGAAATGAACATAAGAGGAATAAACTGGAATCATGGCATCTCATAATCTATCATGGCAAGGACACATATGTCATATAGACAGATGTATATGTAATGTTTAAAACTGTAGCAGGTACGTGATCGGTCAATAGGTGTATAATGTGCTGTGGTATATGTAAATAAAATATACATACGTATAAGTCTACAAGCATAGGTGTACATCCGTACAGAAATACGGGATAATGGCCTACGGCGCAGTAACATGTAGAATAAAACTTTGCTCGGTACGATAAAGGGGGCATGATCACGTACTCAACTATCAGTTTCCCCATAACCCAGATTCTAATCATGTGAGAGATATAAAACTGTTCTAAACATGGTAGGGACTGAAATAATACAACATGTGAAGATTTAACTTGCTACCCCAAGGATCAGCATTTAACATGGTTGGATCACAGTTCATTGATGTAACAATATGTAAAGTTTGTAGAAGTACTTACCTTTAGTAAAGCAAAGCAGCTATAAAAATACTATAGGTGCCTGGTGACTCGTCACTGTAGAAATAAATACATAAACTTAGTTTTTATACTAAGTTAAACACTAAGACACTAGTTGTGCAACACGACTTTCTGACTGGACTCCTAGCCAAATGGTGACATTAGCATAGGAGACCAATGTGAGGTGACACAATACTCTAACTACTTTCTAGGGCCTTTACACTAGTGCGGGGTGAGGTCCAATACTATAATAACTCAAAAGAACACAAATCATTGAAAGTCGTAACTATTCAATAAATAAATCAAACTGTACACTGTGTTCCAATAATTTTTGAGATAGACAAAAAGCTCAATTTTACATAAAATAAAGTACCAAAATGATCCTTGTTAATTATAGAAATTTATAATCATTTTTCTGGAATTTATAAACCTTCATAAATATTTATTAAAAATCAGCAAACATATATATACTGAAACTGAGTTCTGTTTTCCCATTTTTATAAAATACCAAAAGTACTTACTAAATTATGGAAAAATTATAGTAAATTAGATAAATTAACATAGTATTTAAATACAATTTTTTTCCAGATTTTTATAGCACTTAAAATATATATAAAAATTCAAATACAGCAAGCAACACTTTCTGGAAATTAATTAATTAATTATTTACTATTTTGTCCATGTATTCGAAATTGAACCGAAGTCCAGATACAGGACCCAGAGCCATGAATCAAGTCCAATATGCCTTGTACAGACTCTGAATGTATTAGACACAATTGAGCCCAAAAACCCATGCTAGGCTTGGACATCAATTGGTCATAATCAATAAAAAGCAGTAATTTATATACATAAATATATTTTTAAAGTGCTAAAATATACAAGTCATAATTTAAATAATAAAATGACTTGTGAATTTATGCACAATAATATTTTGTACAAAGTAGAATTTGAAATACTATATAAATATACAACAACAATATTTATATATATAATACAATATATAGATATTTATATATATATATATATATATATATATATATATATATATATATATATATATATATATATATATTATATATATATATATATATATATATTATATTAGTATTTCTTATATAATGTATGTATATTTATTATATGTATATATATCCATTATATATATATATCTATATATATATATATATATATATATATATATATATAATATATATATATATATATATATATATATATATATATATACAAATACTGTATGCATATCTATATAACAGTATATATATAATAATATATATATATATACACAAATACATATACATATATATATATAAATACATATATACATATATACATATATAATATAATAAAATAACTAAAACCAAAACAAAACCAAAAAGAAAGAAGGGGGGCTCGAACTTGGGTCTGGCAAAGGGGTCGGGTCTCAGCGCGCTCGGGCTGGCCAGGGGGTCAGCCCGAGTCGTGTGTTAGGGAATGGGTTAGGGTTTTAGTTATTAGGTTTTTTAGGTTTAATGGGTTTAAACCCGATAGCACGAATCTAAACCCGCTAACCCTTAGTCTTTGTGTCCTGACAGTTAAGGACACAAAGACACACGAGTTTCGTGTCCGCGTTATGCACGACACGCACGACCCAAGTCAGCCGTGTCCTGACTTACCATTAGAGTCTTCGTGTCCAGGCGAGTCGCATATGTGAGTACGAGACACTAATACGACACGAAACAGAACTGACACGTACATATCCAAGTCGAGCGGGCTGTTGGTGCGGCGATAGGGCGGAGGAAGCGTCGGCGTCGCGGCGCTCGGGTGGCGCTGCACTCGTCTCGATGAGACGCGTCGAGTGGTGGTGGTGGCGAGCGTCGACGTCGGCTGTGGAGGCGACGCTAGGGTGGTCGCCGGAGTTAGGGTTAGGGTTTGTGTTCTCGTCGGGGAATAAGGGGGGGTCGTGGTCGGAATTTAGTCTAAGGTTAGGGTTTCGGTCTGGGGGAGTATTTATAGGCGAGTAGGGCGGTTGATTTAGGTTCTTAGATTAGGATTAGGGTTAGGGTTACGGCGAGTGTATGCCGGAGACGACGACAGCGCGCGGTCGTCGGGGGCAGTTGGGTTTAGGGTTTGCAGAAACCCCCTGAAGATTGGGATATTACATAAAAGCCCACCGCCTTAGCTATTGCAAATATTTAATTTGCACAAAGACCCCCGCTATGGTTCTGTGCAAATTTTAATTTGCACAGACAAATCAATTTTTGCAAAAAGTGTTTAAAATAATTAAAAGTATTACAAATTGATATTAAAACAATTCAATTAATTACAAAATGATATATTTTGATTTAAAAATTAATTAAAAGTCATTGAAAAATTCTAGAAAATTTTCTAATAATTATTATAAATCATTTTAAAGCTAAATAGGTCATTAACATCTAATTTACACTAATTAAACCAAATTTGAAAAACAGGGGCTGACAAGTCTTCCCTCCTTGAAAAATTTCGTCCTCGAAATTCATAAGGATAGAAAACTCTACAATCATTATAACATAACAAGCAATGCAACAAATGACTAAGGCTACGATCAAAACTAACCTCTAGGGTATCAAGCGGGAACGGGTGGTTCCCTCGCAGCTGTTGGTAAGGATATCTCTCCCTCATGTCCGACTCCCTCTCCCAAGTAGATTCACCCGGAGAGTGACGGCTCCAAGCTACTCGCACTAAGGGTATGACTTTGTTCCTCAGCCTCTTCTCCCTCCTGTCCAATATCTCCACTGGCTGCTCAGTAACTGCAAGGCTCGATCCGATCTCCAACTCTGAATGATCTAGCACATGGCTGGGGTCCGAAACATATCTCCTTAGCTGAGATACATGAAAGACATCGTGAACTCCTGCTAGATTGGGTGGAAGTGCAACCCTATAAGCTACCTCTCCGATCCTGCCAAGTATCTTGAACGGCCCGATGTATCTGGGGCTCAACTTGCCTCCTCGTCCGAACCGGGTCGTCCCTCTAGTAGGTGATATCTTCACTAGCACCATATCACCGTCAGCGAACTCCATCGGTCTGCGACTAGCATCGGCCCAGTGTTTCTGCCTGTCCTGAGCTACTCTGAGCCTGTTTCTGATCATCCTGACCTTCTCTGCTGCATCCGTGATCATCTCTGGCCCAAGCATAACTCTGTCCCCAACATCATCCCAAAAGAGCGGTGTACGGCATCGTCGTCCATATAGTGCCTCGAAAGGAGACATACCTGTCACGACCTGTCATGCCCCGCTCCCGAATAATCGGATACGAGTCGGACACGCCCAGCCTTCGTCGATGGACACGACGAAGTAAGCTGTACAATACTAAGGAAAACTCCAAGATACAAGAAATATAAACCACCACAGCTGCTATACATGTTCCCAGAATCACCACAATCCACAAGTTAATTATACAATATCATTCGGAGACAAATCCGATAACATGAATAAAAATTATACAATCCTGAAATCCTCAATACAATACATGATGAAATCCTCTAAAAATAAATCTAAGAAAAGACCTAACTATAACTCTGAAATTCTTAAGTCCATCCTGAGGTACAACTCTATCCTGGCTTCGGGCTCTGGCCCATGAAGAAGATACAACATCCCCAAGTAAACCTGCAACGATCCTGTCAGGAAAAGAGCAAAGTACAACCCCGACAAGAAACTCTAAACAATGTAAACTGAAGTGCATGAAAAAGAATCACGATATGAACTATGGTACAAGACAGGAATATGAAACGGTAGCACAGGAGTAACAACGAAACTATAGTACCAGATCCAGAAACAATAAAACTATTCTATCAGTGTAACATGCATTTGAAATAACTATCAGAGTATGTGACCGGCTGGGTAAACAGTGAACAGTGAACAGTGAACAATCAATGGTACGGCTTAGAGTCTCACGTGCACGGTGTGAGACCTAAGCTATTAGTCAATGCCTAACTAAAATAGGATTGGTCACATATCTGTAGTATTTTCCCACCCCAATGTACAAGTAAGAACAATGAACTATGAACGATGAACAATGAACGATGAGCGATAAACAGTGAACAATGAACAATCGTGTGTACAACGTGTCAACATGAGAACATGAAGCAAGACAGAAAATACAGAGTAAAGAGTTCGAGCCGGTGTACTTGCCTTGCTCTTCAAACCAATGAGTCTCAACGTCCACCTAGAATTTTGTACAAGTTGGTTAGATTCTAAAATGTCAATCTAGCTAATATCACTTAACTAATCAATCACTATGTAAATTAGCCAACTCTACTTCTACTGGCTAGCAAGGAAACCTAGTAAAATATTAGTTAGATAATACTATTATTATAAAAAAATAGTTAAAAAGGTTTTTATAGCAAAATAAGCTTTATATAACTTAGCAATACCACAAAACATTGAGAGGTTACACTAATTGTCCTAATTATCAAAGTAAACTTTAGGAACTATTTATTTGAAATATAATGTTAGCTAAATTTGACTAACTAATCTTTAACAAGCTAAATCACTATGTAACATATAAATTATAGCTAACTATATATATTAAATAGAAATTGTTTAGAAAATATAAATACATCTATATACTAACTTTCATTCAAAATAATTCCCCAAACCGTATTTTAACAAAATTATTATAAAGTATTACTAGTAGAAATATTTTGACCATACTTAGAAAAATCATTTATCCAAATAATAGTTTGTTAAAACAACACCTACAAGATTTAAAATATTAAGAATTGTTTTCCTAGCAATCTATACTTATAAGTTTATTGGTCAAAACATGATTTAAAGTAATTTTGTATATTTAATATTTAAAAATATTAAAACTTATAGTAACATGCTGGCACTAGCAAGGTACTTAAAGTAAAATATTTAAACACTAAATACATAACCATTAAGACATGAATAACGAATCTATTCATTATATACAATTTAGTATCACTAATATTGCAAAGTCTATTTATCACTAGGTTACTAATTACATACATTAGAAGATAAGCCCGGCCCAGTCCAAATGGCATACTTACACACAAATTTATACTAAATTTAAATACATTGGGTTCTGGTCCAACCTGGTATCAAATATCAAGAATTTGCTAAGGAAAAATGGTTCAATATATTAGAAACCACAGCTCAGTCTATTCTCTCAAATGATCCAGCCCACAGAAAATGAAGTGACTATCCACTGGCTGAAGCCCAGCCCTCCTAACCAATTACTCTACAATTCTCAACTGGTTCTAACCCTGTCCACAACAGAAGTGACCATTTAAACTACTATACAGTTATGAACCCAATCCAAATAACCTGACATAAGTCAACCCCTAAATTCAACTAAATAATATTCAAGGAAAGCTTAAACAAAACCCAACCCCTACTGATCTCCAACCTTTACATACACGCAAAAACTTCTCCAAACGACACCAGATTAACATATATACCGAAGATGGGAGAACAAGACACCTGTGCTCACGAACAGTCGAATGTGTCCCCCACAACTCCCACGAGATGGACACCAAAGCATCAGACACTCACACACAGCACAGAGCACATTTAAAACTCAGATTGAGCGAGTTGTTCCCTGTAGGATTAATACACACTGGAAATGACTGCAACGAAGCCCGTACTTCTCGCCAATCCTTTCCTTGCATAAACAGAATACTACTCAAGACAGGCACAATCTCCCCAACCACATACACACGCATTCGATGCCTCCAGGACACGAACGAGACACAACTCGAAACTGAATAGCCATTAACCCCTCGTCCCGACCCTGGCCAAACACGACACTCAATTAAACACATCGCAACATACTCTAATTAATATGGAAGATGAATCAGTACCTGAGAAACGATCCAGACCGAAGCAAGGACACGATCCAGGGAATCAGACACTGCCTTCTCGTGTCCAGCCGATTCGAGACTCTGCTTAGACCTTCTGTCGAACAGATTCAGTGCAAGAGAAGAAAATCCATTATCAAAACATGTTTGAAAATTCTAAATAGGAAAAATTACTGAGACAACCCAAAATCATTGATAATGACTCCAGATCCCCCAAGCATCAAATCGATCCAAGAAATCTAATTGAATGATCGATCAACGATCCAATAGTGATCGATCACTAGAATAGTGATAGGATCCTGTGATCCTGTCATGTAGATGCTCGAATTTCTTTTAGAAATTGTCATCAATGATCAATACAGCAGCTAACAAGAAGAATTGGGGGAAGAATCTAAGTTTATTGAAGTAGACTGATAAGAAAAATACAAAGGAATGTAAGAACTCCAAGTGCAGGAAGAAGGAATTGGAAAATTAGGTAATAATTCTCTGGTTATTCCCTTCAGTTAATAACAGCTATTTATATCAACTATAATATTGATGATGTGGCTTGTATTTGTCATCACAGGCTGTGATTGGCCTGCCAATGATGAGCTGTCCTCTGAGGCTGCTGAACTGTTCCACTGAGCTGGTCCAAAGAGAGAATAACTGCCAAGCCAACTGCCCAGAAATGGACATAGCACTGCCTATACATGTGGGCACGTATCAACTCCCTCCCCCTTAAATTGACCTTGTCTCAAGGTCAAAATGGGGATAAGTTTGGATGGAATGTTTATAGGGTACCCATTGAGCAAACTCCTTGTTCGAATGCTTCCACTGTACCAGAAGATCCACAGCAGCATGGTTGCCCCTCTTCACCATTCTTCTATCTAATATGAAGTCAGGTTCCAGAATCTGAGTTTCCACTTGAGTAGGTGTTCCTGTTTGAACTTCTCTAGCAGGACTGACCTTCTTCTTGAGCTGGGAGACATGGAACACAGGGTGGATTTGAGATCCTTCAGGAAGGGCTAACTTATAAGCCACTGTACCTACCTTAGTTAAGACTTCATAGGGGCCAAAATACTTTGGTGACAACTTTTGAGGTCTTCGTTGCCCAACTGAAACCTGTCTATAGGGCTGGAGTTTGAGGAAAACCCAGTCTCCTACAGCAAATTGCCTGTCAGTCCTCTTAGTATCTGCCAACTTCTTCATCCTGTCCTGGGCCAAGTGCAAATTGTCTTTAAGTAATTGTAGAGCATTATCCCTAGAGTTTAGGGCTTTTTTAACACTTTTGTCTTGGGGAGGGTCTGGAACATATGTGAGTAGATATGGAGGAGCTCTGCCATACACAGCTTCAAAGGGTGACACTTTGGTTGAAGTGTGCCAATTGGTGTTGAACCAAAACTCAGCCCATGGTAAAAATTTGCTCCATTCATGAGGTTTATGCCCACAGAAGCATCTTAAATAGGCTTCAATACTCCTGTTGGTGACTTCAGTCTGCCCATCAGTTTGTGGGTGGTAGGCAGTACTATATTTGAGTTTGGTTCCTTGTGCTTTAAAAACTCTTGCCAAAATTGACTAGTGAAGATGGGATCTCTGTCACAGACAATAGATTTGGGCATCCCATGCAACTTGAATACCCCCTCAATGAAGACATGAGCCACCATAGCAGCAGTGTAAGGATGGCAGAGAGCAAATAGGTGTATGTATTTAGTTAGCCTATCTACCACAACCATGATGGTTGTTTTGTGATGACTGGTAGGTAGTCCCTCAATAAAATCCATGGAAATATCTTCCCACACCCTATCAGGTATAGGTAATGGTTGTAATAAGCCAGCTGGGGAGATATTTTCATACTTATTCTGTTGGCAAACCTGACAAGCTTGTATATATTTCCTGACTGCAGTCTTCATCCCTTTCCAGTAGCAAGTCTTCTTGAGCCTCTGTAAAGTCTTTGCCACACCAGAATGACCAGCCTGAACATGATCATGATGTTCTTTTAACATAGTGGCTGCAAATTCAGAATGGGGATCAATAAGGAGCCTATTTTTATAATATAAGAGGCCTTGCCTCATAGAGTACTTATCAGTCAGGCTTCCTTGTGCCCATTTGCTCAACTGTTCTTTATAGTAATCTGAGTGTTGCATTTGTTCCTGGAACTGATTTAACCAATCAGCCTGCACCACAGTAACTGCATTCAGTATAAGATCTTCCCTCCTGGATAAACTATCAGCAGCTACATTCTCCTTGCCCTTCTTGTATTCTACTCTGTAGTGGTAACCTTGTAACTTAGCTATCCATTTGTGTTGAGCCTCTGTCCCCATTTTCTGGTCTAACAAATATTTGAGTGCTTGATGATAAGTCTTTATAATGAACTCTCTACCCCACAAATATTGACTCCACTTCTTAATTGCCAAGAGAATGGCCAGCATCTCCTTCTCATAGGTTGACAGTGTCCTTGATCTTCCCTTCAGCCCTTGACTTAGGAATGCTATAAGTCTGCCTTTTTGCATAAGGACAGCTCCTATTGCTTCTCCTGAAGCATCACATTCTAGTACAAATACTTCATTAAAATTTGGTATACTAAGAACAGGAGGTTGAATGAGGGCTAATTTCAGTTTCTCAAAAGCATCTTGAGCTGAGTCATTCCATTTAAGGAATCCTTCTTGAGTAAGTCAGTGAGGGGTCCAGCTATTGCCCCATATCCTTGGATGAATCTTCTGTAGTATCCAGTAAGTCCTAGGAATCCCCTGAGCCCTTTCAGTGTAGTAGGAGTTGGCCAATGTTCTACTGCCTCAGTCTTGGTGGTGTCTACTTGAATGCCTTCCTCAGAAATCACATGACCCAAGTACCCAATTTTATTCAATGCAAATTGGCACTTGCTCTCCTTGATCTTCAGATTGAACTCTGACAACCTGCAGAAAACCTTTTCCAGGTGCACTAGATGTTCTTCAAAGCTACTGCTGTAAATCAATATGTCATCAAAAAATATGAGAACAAATTTTCTCATGTAATCCCTGAATATGGAGTTCATCATGGACTAGAAAGTGGAGGGTGCATTGGTGAGCCCAAAGGGCATTACAAGGAACTCATAGTGTCCCTCATGAGTTCTGAAAGCAGTTTTAGGGACATCTTCTTCCACTACTCTCACTTGATGATACCCAGCCCTCAAGTCCAGTTTAGAAAAAACTTTTGCCCCATGTAGCTCATCAAACAATTCATCTATGAATGGAATTGGAAATTTGTCTTTGATAGTGTTTTGATTAAGGGCTCTATAATCTATACACATCCTCTAGGATCCATCAGCTTTTTTTACTAAGATAACAGGGGAAGAGTAGGAGCTTGTACTGGGTTTAATGATTCCACTAGCTAACATTTCCCTCACCTGTTTTTCTATTTCATTTTTATGTATGTAAGGGTGTCTATATGGCCTCTGGCATACGGGAAGAGCCCCAGGCAACAAGGAAATTCTATGGTCAAATTCCCTCTTGGGAGGTAAACATGTGGGTTCATCAAATAGTTGTCTGAAGTTGTGCAGTAGAGAAGAAATGGATGGGTGTGTACCTGTAGTAGTGGTTTGGTATTCTACAGAAGAGAGTTGAATAATATAGAACTGATTTTTTTGCCTGAGCTCCTTCAAGACTGCTTCAGATAGACTATGCTTGTCTGCACCCAAGCCCTTGAAAGCTTGTACTTGTCCACCTTGCTGAAAAACCATGGTGAGATCATTGAAATTCCAGAGGATGGTTCCCAGAGTCTTTAGCCAGTTAGATCCCAACACAACTTGGCATCCTGTGATGGGAAGCTTGAGTAGATTCACCTGCAATTTCTTCCCTTGGCAGTCAATTAAGACATTTGGACACATGCCTTGGCTCTGTAGTTTCTTCCCATTTGCTACCAATACTTCAAAAGCTTCATTATTCAAAGTTTTTAGTTTAAGTCTTTCACTGAATTGCTTGTCAATAAAACTGTGAGTAGAACCAGAGTCCACTAGCACTATGACTGGTTTGCCTTGTATTGTACCTCTCATCTTCATGGTGGAGTGTTGGCTTGTCCCTGACAATGCCTGCAAGGAAATGGAGAAGGATTCTGGAATTTCCTCATTCTGAGTATTTCCCTCCTGATCATCCTCTACAGATAGCATAAACAGCCTCTTCTCTTTGCATTTGTGCCCCTTAAACCACTTTTCTTCACACAGAAAGCATAATCCCAAATTCTTCCTCCTTACTATTTCAGTAGGGGATATAGTGAGTCTTCCTGGAATCTTGGTAGAAGCCCCTGTTGTGTTTGTGTACTTCTGTCCTGTATCATTACTGCTTGCAGGAAGAGCTGGGGTGTTTGTCACCAAATTTGTTGCAGGAGCAGACTTGTATAGGTGAGTGTTACCCTTGTAGTTCCTCTTAAGAGCTAAGAACTTGGCTTCATACAGCTTAGAAAGTTGCATGGCTGTTAACAAACTCCTGGGGCTGGCTAGTTGCAACTCATATCTAATCTCTTCTCTCAAGCCTCCAATATAGTGACTAATGAGACAGATTTTAGGGACCCCTTGCACCCTCTGAGAGACCCTCTGGAATTGGGAATTATACTCCTGAACATCAGAGTCTTGTTGTAAGTGTTTCAGATCAATAATGTGGTCTGTGAATTGAGAAGGACCAAACTCCATTCTAATGCTTTGGTAGAAATCATCCCAAGTTATGACTCCATTTTTGAGTTTTAACACCCACCTCAGCCAGTATGCAGCTGTACCCTTGAGTTGGACTAAACACAGTTTCACTCTGTCACTCTCTAAGGTGTGATAAAAACTGAAGTAGTGATCTACTCTCATTAGCCATTCCTCTACATCACCTGTGCCATCATACTCAGGTAATTTGAGCCTGTGTGAGGACTGTCCCCTGTTTTGATTTTGAATGTTGTTTGGAACATTAAAGGGAATACCTCCAGCTTGTATAATTGGCCTTGGAGGAGTATATAAGATTCCTGGGGCATTTGTGAGTGCTGGTGGTGTCCTCATGTGTGGCAAAGGTGTTTGTTCACCAGTGGCCATAGCAGTGTTCATCACTGATGTACTGGCACTTCCCATATGAGTATTATGAGTATGCATTAGAGAATTTAGGCCAGGAAAATGAGAGACAGGTGGAAAATGCTGCAACATGGGAGATTGGTTCATATTTGAACTCGAACTCTCTCCATCCCTACGAGATCTGGTTAATTCTTCCAGCATTCTCTCTACTCTTCCAAATCGATCTTCGATTTGATCAATTTTTGCAGGTAAGCCTTCTAACTGAACAATTTTGGCAGACAGATCTAGCACAGTACCTGACATGGCTCCCATGGTTCCTTCAATGGAGAGGATCCGTTCGTTGTCGCTGAACGCTCGCCTCCCTTCAGATGCTAACCCTCCAGATCCACCGAGACCGGAGCTGCCTTCCCGGCTGCCTTCGCTTACTGGATCCAGAGGCTCTGATACCAAGTTGATAGGATCCTGTGATCCTGTCATGTAGATGCTCGAATTTCTTCCAGGAATTGTCATCAATGATCAATACAGCAGCTAACAAGAAGAATTGGGGGAAGAATCTAAGTTTATTGAAGTAGACTGATAAGGAAAATACAAAGGAATGTAAGAACTCCAAGTGCAGGAAGAAGGAATTGGAAAATTAGGTAATAATTCTCTGGTTATTCCCTTCAGTTAATAACAGCTATTTATATCAACTATAGCATTGATGATGTGGCTTGTATTTGTCATCACATGCTGTGATTGGCCTGCCAATGATGAGCGGTCCTCTGAGGCTGCTGAGCTGTTCCACTGAGCTGGTCCAAAGAGAGAATAACTGCCAAGCCAACTGCCCAGAAATGGACATAGCACTGCCTATACATGTGGGCACGTATCAAATAGATGGAGGAGACGGAGGCTTACCAATGGAATCCGATCAACCAAAGCTCTGCCGTCGATCACCGGAGACGAAGGCCTGCGGATTCGCCGAAGAAGACGACGATCGACGGAGAAGTTCTCGCAGTTGTTGTCGAAAGATCCGTTCGCCGTCGCCTGGAGTGCTTCGTCGCCGGAGAGAATCACCCTGGGGTCGTCGATGTCGGTGGCTCGCAGTTGCTGCGGGTTCGTCGAGACTCGGCAGCGACGGAGTAGATGAAGTCGCCGGGAAGATGGATCCTCGCAGTCGTCGTCGAAGAGTGCGGGGTCGTCTCTGTCGAGGAGATCGCACGGTCGAGCGCCGCCGCTGAACGCCGTCGATCGCCGGGAGGGAGGAGTTAGGGCTCGGCGCTCTTCGAAGAAGAGGGAAGAATTTCCCAAGCTCAGCGAAGAAACAGAGGAGAATAACTCTCTCTCTCCTCTTTCACTGTTTTAAAGGAAAAAAGAAAAATTTGCGTTTAAGTCCCTCCACTTAAACGATTTATGCAGAGAGACCCCCAACTTTTCATTATTTGCAGAATTTGAAGAAAAAACAGTAGAAAATTTAAGAAATAAATGGGGACCACTAATTTAGTTATAACAACTTGAAAATTCAAAATTAAGGATTTAAAAGTTTGGAGGGAAAATAAATTTTTAAACCCCAAATTCAATTTGCTCTAGATTAATACCCATTTAGAAATCGTATTATAAAATAGGTAAATCAATTAAATATTTCCCATGAACAAACTGTAAAATAAAATGTAGCTGAATTAGAAAATCCCAGAAAACACAAAATTTCAAAATTTCGGAAAAGCGGGGTTACACGACCCGCTCCCGAATACTCGGACACGAGTCGGACACGCCCAGCCTTCGTCGTTAGACACGACGAAGTAAGCTGTAACAAAATAGGGAAGTCTAACCAGATAACATAATGTACACAATCACAACATCTATACACGATCCCAGAATGATCACCATAATCCACAATTCTATATATGTACTAGTCATCAAGAATGAAATGTACTATGAATTCTAAAACAGTATCTGAGAGTAAGCTAAGTAGTCTAAACCTGAAGCCTCAAGCTAAGTCTCATCCTGCTCAGCTAATATCCCGGGCTCTGGCCCATAAGGTAGAATAATATCATGCAAGTATACCTGCAACTTATCCAGTCAGGAGCGGAGCAAAGTACAGTTCTAGGTAATTAATGAAACATGAACATGACATGAACAGAGTACAGGAGTACAGGAAAATGAAATACATGAATGAACATGAAAGTACAGGAAAGTAGTACATGAAATAAGTACAGGAACTATAGTACATGAATGTAAAGTACAGGAACATGTAAAGTACAGGAATGAAACTATAATCCTGAAGTACCAGACATGACAAGTGCACAATATCGAAATACATCTAGTCCATGTGACCGGCTGGGGTGAGTACATGCACAGGAGTACATGAATATGGTACGACTTAGGGCCCACGTGCACGATGCGAGACGTAATCTAGGCACAGGGATATAGTAACCGGGATTAGTCACATGGCTAGTGTATTTTCCTACCCGACACTAATAAGTACAAGAGCAAGGGTACAGGAATACAGGAGTACATGAATATCGTGTCATGACGTGTCACAAGGAAGGGTACAAGAATGTAAATGCACAAAACCATAGAAAAGTACTTGCCTGGCTCCGGGAAAGTACTGGTAATCAAGGAAGCTGGATATCCTCCTGGTTATTTATTGGGTACAGGTTGATTAATCTTCTAAACTATGACATTTAAAGAATACTACTAAAACCCACATGTTTACTGAATTCTCTAATTCTAGTAGTTGGCAGAAAGACTACACACTATCTTTAAAGAAATTTACTGGTCAAAAATATACTAATGATACAGGATTATACATATAATATAAAAGGAAAGAATTTAAATGGTACATGCTATATACAACAATTTATTTAGGAAAATACTTCCCAAACTATTACTTAGCAATATAAATTTAATATGAAATTAAACTAGATTGACAGAGGGTTTTGGCTAATATCAATACATTAAGAATTTAATGGTAGTACAAACTACCACAACAACATTTCAAGCCAAAATAACCCTAACCCACAGTCGAAAACCTGCCATTCAAACCCAATAAATTATTACCAAACTAAGTATACAAAGTTACAACTAATTATTTGAATTCCCCCACACACAGTCCAATATCCATACCAGATACTGTTACAACCAACGGTTGCATTCCTCTCTAAAGTTCAAACAACATAGGCAAATGTCAAGCTCAAGGAATACTCCAAACTCTACACAATGAAGAAAAATATTCAACAGCTAACAAATTGAATATAAGGCTGGCACATTATTTCAACGTTTACAATTTTAAAGTAATTCAATTTGGAGAGGAAGTGCAGAACCAAAGTTGTTGCTACAAATGCAACTAACAGTTGCATCCCTCAAATTTAATCTTGAATTAGAAAACAGAACCATTACACCACTGACTCCATACTAAAAACCAAATAATGCAAAACTAAATCAACAAGGGGAATATAGAGAACAATTGGAAAATCTGAATTTCAAACATAAAATCAAACCGTTAAACTTCAACTTAAATTGACTCTCAATCTCTCGCCAAGCATACAAACTCATCGGTTCAACAAGTACTATACTGCAGCCTCCCCAGCGTTAATCAATCCTAGGATGTGCCACTTCAAGGTCAGACACGAGCACAACTGAACCAATTGCTAAGCAACCATTGAAATCCATAGGATGCAACCAGCCAATATACCCCAAGTCTTGAGTACAGGTTTCCCAATCCATGTCCACGCCAAGTCAGCACACGGTTAAGCCTAGACATACACGAACACATTCCCGCAGTTAGGTACAGCTACTACGAGCGGCTACGCATGGACAACAATACCCCTGGTTGAATAGAAAACACGCACACAGGACCACACAATCACAAGCAGAAACTGCATCCCGCGTCCCGACCCAAATCTGACCAAGGCTGACATTAACAAATCAACTACTGCTATAAAAATAAACCACATACGAATAGGAATAGTGCTAATACCTGAAAGAAGAAGGTTGAAATCAACAAGTGACTGCTCTGTGAGATCGGACACAAGTCCCTGAGTTCGAACAGGAAATTCAAGCTTCTGCGAGAACATTGAATCAAAACAGTGGCAATGCATCAAAATCTAAACCAGCTATCAAGGGTGTTTTGAATTCACATGACTCAGAGACGGAAGAAAAATCAAAATATTATAGATCAATACTTACAGCTCAAAATCGAAAGAGTATCAACTAATCCACACAACTCGATCAATCCAGACTCGTAATTCTCCCTAAATTCCCTCTCAAATCAAGAACAGAGGCAATTCGATAAAAAATCCAACATACATGCAAAATTGCTCGATCAATTCAATCAAGGAGTCGAAACTCACCAATTCGGTCGAGAGGAACAGTCCTTCGACGAAGAGAATCGATCTATTCGGATTGCTCCAGATCTGGGATCGCAAATCAACTGAAACAGCGTAAAAAAATCAAGGATGAGCGAGCTTCAAAAAAGAACAAAAATCTCCTTACAATCGAAATACTTACGAATCTGGAAGTGAACAAGAACGACGAATCCCTGGAAAGTTCGTCCGAGGAAGCCAAGATCTAAACGAACCTTTTTTCTTGTCTTCGTCGCCATCGGGAGAAGGTCGGAGAGTCGAACTTGCTAGAGAGAGAGATCGAGAGACTTCGATTTCACACGTCAACCGCCGGAGAACTAGTCGCCACTGTCGTCATCTTCGAACTCGACGTGGTCGTCGTCGTCGGCGAGATCGTCAGTGTCGCTGTCGACTTCTTCGGGAAAGGGAAAAAACACAGAGAAAGTAATTCTGAAATGAGAGAGAGAGAGAATGAGAGGCTCTCAGTTCTCATTCACTAATAAATAAAAAGTGCAATTTTGCACTTTGCCCCCTCCACTCTGACCCATTTTTATATGGGTCCCTCCGGTTATGATTTTATTCAAATTCACCCTCCCCCTTTTCATAATTTCAGGATTTCAGTAAAAAAAAATCAGTTAGAAGATTTGAAAAGGAGTGGGGACCACTAAGTTTGTTACAACAAACTTTTAAATTTGAAAATTTAGCTCGAAAGTAATTCCCTCCAAAATAGATCACCAAAATTTATTAATTAAAACTAATTTATTATTTAAAGCTAATAATAACAATTATAACTCTTAGAAATCGAATTTATTTATTTTTAAAACCGGGAAGTGGAGTTACAATACCGATACTGCCTTGGTAGCTATTGTTGTATGAGAACTCTACCAAGTGCAGATGGCTCTCCCATGATCCGCCAAAGTCCAGCACACAAGTCCTCAGCATGTCCTCTAGCGTCTGTATCGTCCTCTCGGACTGTCCATCTGTGTGCGGGTGGTACGCCGTACTGAACTTGAGCCAACTGTCCAACTCCTTCTGCAAGCTCCTCCAGTAGTGGGACGTGAATCTGCTGTCTTGGTTTGATACGATGCTCACTGGTACTCCGTGCAAGCAAACTATCTGCTGCATGTATAGCTCTGCCAACTTCTCGGTGGAAAGCCCCACCTTGAAGGGTATGAAGTGCGCACACTTCGTCAGCCTGTCCACGATGACCCAAATGGTATCCTTCCCTCCTTGGGAACGAGGAAGCCCTGAGACGAAGTCCATCGTAATATGTTCCCACTTTCACTCGGGAATGGATAACGGCTGCAATAGACCAGCTGGCCTCTGGCGCTCCGCCTTGACCTGCTGGCAAACTAGGCATCTCGAAATAAAACGTGATACATCTCTCTTCATCCCGTGCCACCAAAGATGTTCCCGCAAGTCACGGTACATCTTGTTAGCACCAGGGTGAATAGAATATATCGATCGGTGTGACTCCTATAAGACTGCCTCTATCAGCTCTCCCTTCGGCACGTACAATCGGGTGCCATGCCTCAAGGATCCATCCTCTGCTACGGTAAAGTCATCCAGCAATCCAGCTAAAGCCTGGGCTCGAAGTCTGCGAAAGCTCTCATCTGTAGACTGTGCCTCCCTGATCTGCTCCATCAAACCTGACTGAATGTCAAGCGCCATCATCTGTATCACTGATCCTGGCCGAACTATCTCCGGCCCTGTCCTTCTGACACTGAATGGTGCCGTGCCTGGGGGACTGAACAGAATATTACCCTCATGACAGTCTATAGCTGCATGGGCATAGCTAAGCCAGTCCATCCCCAATATGATATCATACCCGGGGAGTGGCATCACAAAGAATCGTCCCCTAAACTCTCTCCTGGCTATAGTAATAGAGCATCTATAGATAGCTCTAATGGGCACTGGTCTGCCTCCCGTCATTACTCTACTCATCTCATCGGTAGGTGTAGCTACTAAGTGGTGTTTATACAAAAACTCTAATGATAGGAAGCTATGAGATGCACCGGAATCAAACAAGTATAGAGCTAGAAAAGTATGCAAATAAACATGACCTGTGATGACGTCAGCCAAATAATCTGGCTCCGAAACCTGCTTCGGCTTCAGCTCAAGGGCCAGACTATAAGCCTTCCCCTATGGTACCTTCTGCTGCTGCAGATGTTACCCAAACCTCTGCTGCTGAGTCGGAAGCGGCTGTCCTCTAGACTGTGGTCCGGCACCTGGTACTCTGGCTACTGGGCAGTCTCGAAACTGATAGGTGGCAGACCCATAAACTAAATACTGCCCCAACCTCTTCCTGCAGATGGAGTAATCATGTCCTGGTCTTTTACAGAATCCACACAAAGCTCTCTTCTGCTGCTGCCGGGGTCCCTGGGCTCTAACTGGCAGGGTCGGGTGATGTGATGTAGGGGGACGGTATGTCTGCTGGTGCGGCATCGGCGCTCTCGGCTGGAAAGCCTGACGCTTGGACGGTCCCTCGAGGTGTACAGAAGCCGGCCTCTTGCAAGACAGAAGACGCTCCTCTATGCTCCTGGCCAACTCTAGGCTCTGGTAGTAGTCAGTCGTACCGTTCGCCACTATAAAAATGCCAATGTCTGGAACTAGACCATGGTAAAACCTACACGTCATCTCCTCAGGGTCTGCAACTAGACTAGGAACGAAACGGCTCAGGCAACCAAACTCTGTCGCATACTCATCAACAGAACGGTTCCCATGCTGGATGTTCTAGAATCGTAGCCCCATGGCTATCCTAGCGGTGGTCGAGAAGAATTTTTTCTTGAACTGATCCCAAGTGGCATTCCCTCTCGCGAATAGCGGCTCATTCCGGAACCAAATTCCTGCCAAGTCTATCAGCAGAAATCCCGCTGCCTCGACCTGGAGGTCATTCGGCAACCTAGCTCCAAGGAGCTTCCTCTCTACCGAGTCTAGCCAGTCATCTGCTACAACTATGCCCTCAGTCCCTAAGAACTCCTTGGGGTTCAGACCCATGAAGTCCTTGATTGTCCCTGCTCTCTGCCGTGGCTCTACAGGTGGTGGGACCACGGTACGTTCCTCAGAATGCTCCATGCTCTGGCAGAGTAGGGTGGTCTGCTCCTGATGGATCGTTAGGAACCCCTGGATCAGAGTGAGCATTTGGTTCCCGTCGAGTGTGACGAAAGCCTGGGTAGGTATAGTGATGGGTGGTGGTAGGAGTATCGGGTCCTGCTGGGACTGTGATGTGGAAGGTGGTGGAGGCATCTGGGTTTGTGGATTTGTGGAGTGGGAGAATATGGTAGGTGGAGGTGTATCGGTCAATTGGTCAGCTGACTGGATAGGAAGTGTGCCATTCTCAGATATGACATACTGGGATGAGCGGATGAGCACCATCTAAATAAATAAATAAAAAGGACTTATAAGGACTCTTTAAAGTAAACAATCATAAACAAGAAAATCTAATTATAATAGCGAGCATGTGATGCGTTTCCTATGTTGTAATCCTAGTAATCCTCTAGATGTTCTAAGCGTCATTACTAGTGTTGTCTAATTACCTTAAGTTTCTAATTGCAGGCAAGCTTGGTACAATGACGTAACCAAACAATTTAGTCAGGACCTGCATGAGCCACCACTAAAAACATGTCACGATCCGCTACCCAAATTGTTGGGCCGGGCCGAGTCATGTCCAGCCTACGCTTGAGATAAAACGTAGTAAGCTGTTCTAAAGATAACAAGATAAGACTAAAATGTGCTAACAGTTCTATAAGTAATAAAGAGTCATAAATGTTCCAAACACAAAAGTCATCTCATATATAAGTATATCCCAAGTACAAGTCCGAATGTAAAGCTGGATACAGGTCCAGTCACAAAATGCATAGTCTAATACATGACTAGTCTCAAAAGTCTAAAATGTAAATAGACAACTAGACGAGTTTTCCCGCAGGTACATCCTCGTAAGACAAAGCCTGGTCCTCGACAGTAACTCCATAATATGAATCACAGAGCAACTCCTCCTCAGTAAGTATACCTACAACGTTATCCTGTCAGGACGGGAACAAGTACTGTTTCTAGCAAACTAATATACGAAACATGAAATGAACATAAGAGGAATAAACTGGAATCATGGCATCTCATAATCTATCATGGCAAGGACACATATGTCATATAGACAGATGTATATGTAATATTTAAAACTGTAGCAGGTACGTGATCGGTCAATAGGTGTACAATGTGATGTGGCACATGTAAATAAAATGTACATACGTGTAAGTCTACAAGCATAGGTGTACATCCGTACAGAAATATGGAATAATGGCCTACGGCGCAGTAACATATAGAATAAAACTTTGCTCGGTACGATAAATGGGGCATGATCACGTACCCATAACCCAGATTCTAATCATGTGAGAGATATAAAACTGTTCTAAACATGGTAGAGACTGAAAATAATACAACATGTGAAGATTTAACTTGCTATCCCAAGGATCAGCATTTAACATGGTTGTATCACAGTTCATTGATGTAACAGTATGTAAAGTTTGTAGAAGTACTTGCCTTTAGCAAAGCAAAGCAGCGATAAAAATGCTATAGATGCCTGGTGACTCGTTACTGTAGAAATAAATACATAAACTTAGTTTTTATACTAAGTTAAACACTAAGACACTAGTTGTGCAACACGACTTTCTGACTGGACTCCTAGCCAAATGGTGACTTTAGCATAGGAGACCAATGTGAGGTGACACAATAATCTAACTAACTTTTTAGGGCCTTTACACTAGTGCGGGGTGAGGTCCAATACTATAATAACTCAAAAGAACACAAATTATTGAAAGTCGTAATTATTCAATAAATAAATCAAACTGTACACTGTGTTCCAATAATTTTTGAGATAGACAAAAAGCTCAATTTTACATAAAATAAAGTACCAAAATGATCCTTGTTAATTATAGGAATTTATAATAATTTTTCTGGAATTTATAAACCTTCATAAATATTTATTAAAAATCAGGAAACATATATATACTGAAACTGAGTTCTGTTTTCCCATTTTTATAAAATACCAAAAGTACTTATTAAATGCTTATAATTTTTTTTCCAGATTTTTATAGCACTTAAAATATATATAAAAATTCAAAAACAGGAAGCAACACTTTCTGGAAATTAATTAATTAATTATTTACTATTTTGTCCATGTATTCGAAATTGAACCGAAGTCCAGATATAGGACCTAGAGCCATGAATCAAGTCCAATATGACTTGTACAGACTCTGAATGTATTAGACACAATTGGGCCCAAAAACCCATGCTAGGCTTGGACATCAATTGGTCATAATCAATAAAAAATAGTAATTTATATACATAAATATATTTTTAAAGTGCTAAAATATACAAGTCATAATTTTAATAATAAAAATGACTTGTGAATTTATACACAATAATATTTTGTACAAAGTAGAATTTGAAATACATATATAAATATACAACAACAATATTAATATATATACATACAAAAATATATATATATATATATATATATAAAATATATATATATATATATATATATATATATATATATATATATATATATATATATATATATATATATATATTTATATATTTATATATATTATATATATATATATATATATATATATATATATATATATATATATATATATATATAATGGATATATATACATATAATAAATATACATATATATATATATAAGAAATACTAAATATAAAAAATATATATATATACAAATACTGTATGCATATATATATAACAGTATATATATAATAATATATATATATACACAAATACATATACATATATACATATATATATATAAATACATATATACATATATACATATATAAATATAATAATATAACTAAAACCAAAACAAAACCAAAAAGAAAGAAGGGGGCTCGAACTCGGGTCTGGCAAAGGGGTGGGGTCTCAGCGCGCTCGGGCTGGCCAGGGGGTCAGCCTGAGTCGTGTGTTAGGGAATGGGTTAGGGTTTTAGTTATTAGGTTTTTAGGTTTAATGGGTTTAAACCCGATAGCACGAATCTAAACCCGCTAACCCTTAGTCTTTGTGTCCTGACAGTTAAGGACACAAAGACACACGAGTCTCGTGTCCGCGTTATGCACGACACGCACGACCCAAGTCAGCCGTGTCCTGACTTACCATTAGAGTCTTCGTGTCCAGGCGAGTCACATATGTGAGTACGAGACACTAATACGACACGAAACAGAACTGACACGTACGTGTCCAAGTCGAGCGGGCTGTTGGTGCGGCGATAGGGCGGAGGAAGCATCGGCGTCGCGGCGCTCGGGTGGTGCTGCACTCGTCTCGACGAGACACGTCGAGTGGTGGTGGTGGCGAGCGTCGACGTCGACTGTGGAGGTGGCGCTAGGGTGGTCGCCGGAGTTAGGGTTAGGGTTTGTGTTCTCATCTGGGAAGAAGGGGGGTCGTGGTCGGAATTTAGTCTAAGGTTAGGGTTTCGGTCTGGGGGAGTATTTATAGGCGAGTAGGGCGGTTGATTTAGGTCCTTAGATTAGGATTAGGGTTAGGGTTACGGCGAGTGTATGCCGGAGACGACGACAGCACGCGGTCGTCGGGGGCAGTTGGGTTTAGGGTTTTGCAGAAAACCCCCTAAAGATTGGGATATTACATAAAAACCCACCACCTTAGCTATTACAAATATTTAATTTGCACAAAGACCCCCGCTATGGTTCTGTGCAAATTTTAATTTGCACAGACAAATTGGTTTTTGCAAAAAGTGTTTAAAATAATTAAAAGTATTACAAATTGATATTAAAATAATTCAATTAATTATAAAATTATATATTTTGATTTAAAAATTAATTAAAAGTTATTTAAAAATTCTAGAAAAATTTCTAATAATTATTATAAATCATTTTAAAGCTAAATAGGTCATTAACATCTAATTTACACTAATTAAAGCAAATTTGAAAAATAGGGGCTGACAAGCCATTAGCTGGATTATGGAGACTGAGGGTTCACTGCAGCCAGTAGCGTACTGGCGAGGCAGGAACTTTAAGTTGAAGTAATTTCAGACAATCATAGGTTTTCGAGTACTATCGAGACTTGTCATATTCTTCATACCTTGATCTCTTGGGTTGCTTCGTCAATGATTGTTGGAAAATGGATAAGGTTGACAGATTATTCGGTGACATATTATTATTTGAGTCACGGAGCCGAAAGTCCACTGTAGTCAGATATATACTGGCGGAGTAGGATTCTAGGCAAGTGACTTCAAATAGCTATATGTTCCCGGACACCATGAAAACTATATCCCTTTTTATATGATTATTGGTTTTCGAGAATCACAGATCCTTGCATGTTCATCCTGATTTGATACTGTATCTCCTGAGTATTGCGTACGTCTCCTCAATCAACCCTTGCTAAATTTTCCTTCTAGCATTTTATCGTTAGATCATTGAACTCCTCAAAAATTGTATATTACCAGATTGTGATTCCGTACTTCGTTTGTGACTTGTCTAAACTTCGATCTTAAGTCATGTCTATCTGACCATGATTTTTTATCTTGTTCTAAGTCTACCTGTGTTAAACTATCGATTTTTGATCGTACTTAATAATTGTGTCTTCATGATTTTGTTCCTCTAAGTTGTAATTGAAACTTCATTCTATCTCGTGCCTATTTGATTCTTGTTCATTGTTATATCGTGTTATTCCAACTTCTTGTGTGTAATTATCGTACATGATCTCAAGGCTTAGGAAGCGTCTCAGAGTTGCACAGGATCGGCGGAAGCACTGGACGGACAGCAGCAGACGGCCACTTGAGTTTGCGGTTGGAGATAGAGTATTCCTGAAGATCTCACCGACTAGAGACGTCATCAGATTTGGCAGAGGCGGAAAGCTCAGTCCGAGATTCATTGGGCCTTTTGACGTGACTGCGCGGATTGGCGATGTGGCATATCGACTGGCACTTCCAGCTAGATTGGAGGGAGTGCACGATGTTTTTCACGTTTCTCAGCTACGACGCTACATTTTGGACCCGAGCCATGTGGTGGACTTTTCGGAGCTGGAGGTGGGTCCGAGATTAACCTACGAGGAGCAGCCAGTGGAGATCCTTGATCGGAGGGAGAATCGCTTGCGAAACCAGACTATTCCACTTATCTGCGTCATGTGGAGACACCACACTCCAGGAGAGTCCACATGGGAGCGCGAGGACGAGATACGGGATCGCTACCCCAATCTGTTTGATTGATTTGATTGTACTCTGTTTCTTTTGAAATTCTATAAATGACTGGTGTTTGGATCTTTGTGATTTGTTGAGATTTTTTTGGGGTCTTCGAATTCCGAGGACGAAATTTTTTAAGGGAGAGAGATTTGTAATTCCATATTTCCCATTTTAGTGGAATTTAAATTTTTTTTTATATACTTCATTCTTTTTCCTATAAATATATTATATGAATACTTTGGGAGGGAAAGTATTTGGGAGCAGAGTATTTTTTTAAAAAATAATTCAAAAGTTTGTTACAACTAACTTTGTGGTCCCCACTCAGTGTTTAAATGTTATAATTGATTTTTTTCTTAAATACTGCAATTATGAAAAGGAGAGGGGGCTTTCTGAAAGTTTTTCTTATTAAAAAGGACTTTTACAAAATCCAGGTTGAGCGGGTTTTTTTTTTTTGCTAAAGTTACATTTTTTTTAACTGAACTGAGGAGGAGGAGAGAGAGTGTAATTTCACTTTCTTTCATTTCCATTTCTGTGAACTTTTCTTAGTTTCCCCAATCCTCCTCTCGGCCAAATCTTCGGCGACGATGGCGACCACCCGGCCACGGAGGCGATGGCGACGGCGATGTAGCTGATCCGGTAGCTGGTCTGAACTAGCGACACACCATCCCAGCGTCGACTCACTTGGGCGGTACATCGAGCAGCGGCGAACCCTCTTTCCTTTTCTCGGCGACTTCGAGCAGCGGCGATCCGACCGACGGCTCCTCACACTTCGAGCGGGCGGCGACGAGCTCCGTCCCTACGCCGCGGGACTCCCATACTGCAGTGATCGTCTCCGCAGCAGCGATATGATGACTCCGATCCTCTTCTCCGGTGATCGTTGGCTCTCCGTCTTCGTCGACGTCTATAGCGGCATGTTTCCTCCCCGTGATTCCGTCGATCCACGGCCTAGGTGAGTTTTGTTGAGAAGTTTTTCCTTGAGAGCGGTTGTTCTGTTGAGATTCGAAGAAGTGATTGGTGATTGTGTGTGTGCGAACAGATCGGAAGTGATTCGTTCATTTTGAGGCTTGTTGACCTATTTCAGAGGATTCCTAAGGCTGGTGAGTGTTGATACCATTTGTGGCTAATTTGTATTAAATTTGATGATCGAGCTGGGGATTAAGCCCTTCATGGTTTGGAGTTTCGAACAGGACGACCGATCGCGGGAGCATCGAGCAATTGGGAAGGAGAAACGGTCAGGAGTTTGAGAACGACACCATCATAAGTACGGGTTCTAAATTCTTGATAATTGTATTACTGGATTGTTGTTCCCAGAGTCTTAGGGTTCGATTTCGGATTCAATCTCTCTGAGTTTTGTTCTTCTTGTGCCTGGACCTGTTTGTGATAATGTCTCAGAGTCATCTCATATTGCTTGGGTACGGGGAGATTTCTGTTCGACGCTTTGGGGAAACGAATACTTGATTCTGTGGATCCCTCTCTTTCAGGTATTTATGTTATCCCTCTATTGATGTTGATCCTTACTACACTTCTTTGAGTTCGGGGTGTTGGCCAGGAATCGATTGAGTCCGTGGTTTGGATGGGGTCAACCGTAGCAATGTTCATATAGGCGTGTTCAGTTTGGTGTATCCGTGTGGCTGGTATTGGCTATAGTACGGGTGCGTGTCCAAGAATTTGCACTAGTGGGTGTGTTCGTGTCCGTATGAATGGAGTAGCATGAACAGGATTTGCATTTTGGTTTCGTTGATTCGTTGCTGCAACAATCTCTAGCTTGAAGCTATTATTATTTTGTATATTCTTCATTATGATTGTATATGTTTTCAATCAATTTTTATATTATTCTTGGTAAATTTGGTTTTGTGTTGGGATTGATTCGAATGTATATGTTCTGGGATTGATTCGAATGTATATGTTCTGGGATTCGACTGTGTTCCAAATCTTCTTCTCCTGAGCTCTTAGTAGCCGATGGTGTTTAAGTTCAAAAGGGTTGGCTCTGTTTTGTTCTGCGTAATTAAAACAGTAATGCAAGCTGAGTCTTCCGCCGAGAAATCCCTTTCTTTTCACCATTCTTTTGCAGCTATCTTCTTCTCCATTTTTGAGGGTTTGATGATTTTAACTCGTTTACTTTGGGTCGGGATTTACAGCCCATTATAGCTTATTAGCTTAATAAATTTTTCTGTGGGTTTAACCATACAATTGGATATCCGGTTCCATTGCTGAGATTGGACTGGCTGAACAGCCCAGTAACATGTTGTGGGCTGGGATTATATATATTGATGTATTATTATTATTAATAATTTAGTTAAAAATAAATAAATGATTTATGTGTATTTTCATTTTAGTAATATTACTAATGAAGATGGTCAATAATTTACTGTGACTAATATATTTTAATATTTTATAAATTTTATGGGGTCTAACTATGTTTCTTAATAATTGATTAATGATTAAATTTTAGTTATATCACTATTTAATATTTCTATAAAGTTTGAAAATCAATTTTAATCTATTTTGAGAACTTAAATTAATTATATCTAAAAATATTAGTATAAGGATTGTGGATTGATAGCCAACTGCAATAAACCCATTGATAGTTTACCAATAATTATTCTTAATAATTTTGGTAATTAATATTTTGAAAATGTGAGTATTATTAATTATTGTGCAACCTATTATTTATTTAAATTAAACATTAATTTTTCTATATATAAAAAAAATATAGTATGTAATCTTCTTGATAATTGTTATATGTAAATATAGTTAGGATTATATTAATTAGGATTAATGGTTAGCAAGTTGTGGTTGGAAAATAAATAGTTAGTTAGATAGTAGTAGTCAAATGATATTGTTTTGAGCTTACCCCACCTATACTTATACAGGTGGACATACAGCCTTACCAACCATACTTGATCACCCTGAGCAAGGCAAGTATACTCCTCGGATTTGTTCATTTCTCATGTCTTGCATGTTCATCCCTGTATCTCCTTGATTGACACGATGTATCACGGCATTGTCTGGTTTCTTGTTTCATGTATTACTTGTGTCTGGGAGGGAAAATACTATAGATATGTGATCAAACCCTGTTACTACTCATGTGAATAGCTTGGGTCCCGTATCGTGCACGCGGGACCAAAGCCGTACCATTTCATATTCATTGCATCTACCCAAGCCGATCACACAATCTAGAAGTATTTCAATATTGCACATGTCAGGATTCAGGTTGTATTTCAGGATTCATGGTTGTATTTCATGTTCAGGTTGTATTTCATGATTCAGGTTATACTTCATGTTCAGGTTGTATTTCATGTTCAGGACTCATACCATGTTCCCTGTTTTACTTTCAGTATTTTCTGCTCAGTTTCATGTCTTATCTCATTTCCTGTATTTATATATTTTCCTGTTTCTTGATTCATACCATGATGTTCATGTTCATTTCCTTGGATATACTTAGCTCCGCTCCTGACTATGATATGTTGCAGGTGCTTGCAGGATATTGTTCTACTCTATGGGCCAGAGCCCAGGATATTAGCTGAGCAGGATGAGACTTAGCTTGAGGCTTCAGGTTTAGACTACTTAGCTTTACTTTTAGATATTGACTTTAGAGTTCATAGCACTTTTCATTCCTGTTGATTCTGGTACATTATGATATCTGGATTTGTAGATTATGGTGATCTTTCTGGGATACGTTATAGATGCTGTGATTTTTACTTGTCTTGATTATCTGGTTAGATTTTCCTAGCTTTTGGTACAGCTTACTTCATTGTGTCTAACAATGAAGGCTGGGTGTGTCTGACTCGTGTCCGATTATTCGGGTGCGGGTCGTGACAGTTTCCCCTTGGAGTCCCCCGCATGCACCAAGTTGGCCTCTGCCAACTATTTGGACAACGTGTCCAATTTGTTTTTAGCCATAAACTCATCTCTAACATTGATGTTGTGAAGTAGTTGATCCAGGTTGATTTGCATCTTCTTTATGTGCATGTCCGAGATAAAACTGCTCCATCCTGACGGAAGCTTGGCAACTATACCCCCTACGACAAAAGCGTCGATAAGTGGCATGCTATCGTCCTCAAGTTTTTGACGTAACTTGAGGAACTCCTTGACTTGAGGCAACATCGCCTTGTCGTCCTCAAATCGCATGTTCCAGACCTTCTCAGTCACATGGATCTTGTTGCGGTTCTCATCCGCCTGATAATGCTTCTCTAGAGACTCCCAGACGACCTTAGCATGGTCCGTCTTGTTGTATGACTCCGCCAGAGTATCCTCCATGGAGTTCAAAATCATCAGCTTGCAGAGATTGTTGTCTCTCCTCCATTTGTTCTGCTTTGCGGTTGCAATCGCAACTGCCCAAACAGTAGCATCATCCTCGTCTAGAATCTCCGGTTCTGGTTCTGTCAGAACGTAGTCCACCTCTGCCAGTTGCAGATTCATGCATACCTTCCTCTTCCAAGAGTTGTAATGATCCTCGTCAAACTTCTCAAGTTTGTTGAAACTTGTATCTAGAAGTTTCGCACGGCTGTTCTCCATCTACAAGGATCTTGCTTTGAGATTGTTAGTCCCGGGGCTTAATCAAAGATGATAGAACTAGATGTCGAGATCAGATGTTCAAACAAACGTTCCCCTTCTGATTATTCTCGAGATCCACGAGGAACACTATAATATAAATCTGATTACAAAAACAACAATAATGAGAAAATAAATCTCACGTTCTTTCTCGCAATCACAATTGCTGACGAAAAAAACTGAGTTACAACTCAGAGAAAATAGAAAAAAGAAGAAAGAAGAAGAGAAAATGTTCTTGCTGGGGTGATTAAGATCACCGTTGCTCAAAACAAGATTCGTCCCACCACGATCTGCTTCCAGGAACCAGCAAGTTCACGAAGAACTTCTGGAACGCTCGTAAGTCAATATTTGAGACTTGAACGGGCTTCATGGACTTTACGGACTCCCTTAACTCTCTTCTTAGTGCATCTTTCAAAGGAGGCCAAGGGGCTCTATTTATAGAGTGGATGAGAGTTCACCTTTTTTCATATCCGATGTAGGACTAAAATATCAATACTAAAAAATAGAGTTTAATATTTTAGATCATCCCACAATCAGCATAGTAGTGTGCCAGTCCACGCCTACCCCCCGAACACTTTCGTGCATGTACGAGACACCCTGGAGTCTGTGTCCGAGTCTGCACAATAAAAATCAACTTGCATCCTTGTTGTAATTAATCATTTTTCCTTCTAAAAAATACTCCCACATGACACACACTTGTGTCCCACCACACCTCATGTACTGTCATCTCCCTATTTTTTTTCCAAAATACGTAAATGACTGTATTTCTGTATTTAGAGGATTTTAAATTTTTGGGTATTCTTAAAATTTTATTTATTTTTCTGGACTTTGGTTAGCCTTAATTGTTTAGACCTGACATTTGATTATTGTCTCTATTTAATTGTTATTAATATCATTTTATTATTATTATTAGGGGTTAACATGGCTAGCTTATATTAAGTTGTTTTTATTATTATCAATTATCATCATCATTATTATTATTGTTATTATTATTATTATTATAATCCTAAATATCTACCCCCCCAAACCTAACTCTCTCTCAGCCGCCCCCCCCCCCCAATTCTCTCTCTTCACTCTCTCTCTCCCGATCCCTCTTTACTGGACCAGAGCCCCCCCTCACTCTTCTCTCTCCCCCGCTCATCTCTCTCCCGAGCTCACCCCTCTTCCCCACGCCCCCTCTCGCTCACCTCCCCTCGTCTCCGACCGCCGACCACCGCCACTGCCTCCACTGCTCCCACCACCGCCAGCCACCGTCTCCACCACCACTTCCGCGACCACCACCACCGCCATCTCCTCCGGCCACCTCCACTTCAGCCAGAACCATCGCCCCACCATCATCATCGCCGTCGCCGTCTCCTCCGTGGCCTCCGGCCCCCCATCATCGACGCCGCCGTCTCCATCTCCTCCGCCTCCCCTTCGTGGTGCAGCGCTGCTGCTGTCGCCCCTCTCTTCCGCGCCGGCGGCGAGCCCCCTCGCCTCGCCTCGACTCTCTCTCTTCTCTGAGCACCGCGCCACCGCGGCTGCTGTCCCCTCCGCCGGGAACCGACAGATCCCGGTGAGCTCCTCTGCCCCTCTCTTTCTCCTCGGTTTACGTGCTGCCTCGTGAGGCGCACCCTCGGGGTGCGAGTCCCTCGTTTTACGTGCATCTCGGGAAGCGAGCCCTCGAGCTCCGTGCACGCCTCGAGCAGCGGGACGCTTTGGGCCCCGCGCTGCTCGGGTTATGTGCCGTCTCGATACGCGTACACCTTGGTGTATGTGCTGCCTCGGTTCTCGTGTCGCCTCGATTCGCGTGTTGCCTCGGGCAGCGGGACGCTTCGAGCCCCGCACTGTCTCGGGCACCGTGCTATCTCGGTTTGCACGTTGTCTCGATTCCCGTATCTCGGTCTTTGTGCCATCTCGGTTTCAGTATCGCTTCGATTTGTGTGCGCGCGCTGATTTGCGAACTTCTCGATTTGCATGCCCGCTCCGATTTGTGTGCCGTATTGGTCCTTGTGCCGTCTCGATTCGCGTGCATGTCTCGATTTGCGTGTTGCGTGATTCGTGCACCATCTTGATATTCGTGATTTCCTCGATCTACGTGCACGTCTCGATTTACATACACGTTGTCTCCTGTTCATCTCGATTCTCGTGTGCGTCTCGATATACGTGCATGTCTCAGTTTGCGTGCCCGTATTGGTCCGCGTGTCTCGGTTTTCGTGCCAGATCCCTGCGCTGCTTGCGGGACCCGTACGGTATAGCCTCGTACCATTCATCGTGATTTTGTCATTATTTTATTATTTAATTCTAATGATTGTTTATTGTGTGTTCGGAGGATCTCGATTGGCGTGCTAGCTTGGATCACGACTGCCGAAGACTTGCTTACCTAGCCGAGCCCTCTAGGCAAGTATCTCTTGCTCATCGACGGCTCTTGCCATCTCTCCTGGATTTTATTGTATTTAATTTATTATAAAATTGTATAATCATGAGTAGTGTAGCTTAGCAGTAGAACTGCCATGATAACCTAGATTAGCTTGGTCCGATACTGGGATAGACCGTATCGGGCAACTCGGATGGGTCATCCACACCTCCGAGGACACGAGCACGACTCACATGGATGGATTGTCCCTGTATGTCCCGTGTCCGACTCGCGGTCGAGTAACGGCTTGGCTAACTTTACTTGTGGCGGTGATTGTGCTTGGGTTAGGGATTTATGGCCATGTGTTGTGGTGCGCCCTGCGAGGCGGTTATTTTATTATTATGCATGTTGGCTTGGCGCCCAGTACGCATTGTAGCGCTGCTGGAGGCCGGGACTTAGTGGTCTCGGGTTCGAGTGGTTTCCAGTACGTATCGTAGTGCTACTGGAGGCCGAGACTTAGTGTTCTCGGCTATCGATTTGTTCCCAGTACGCATTGTAGTGCTGCTGGTAGCTGAGACCTAGTGTTCTTAGTCTACGATTCTGCGATTCCGCGGCGGGTTGCGCCGAGTGGATTTTAGCCCCAACTCGCTGGGAGCTCCTGTCCAGAATACAGAGGAGACTCTGTCGGATTCTTCCAAAATTCCCGATTTGGGAATTTGGTTCGAAGGACTGGGCAGAACCATTCCTTTGGTTTGCTGGACTGGGCTCGTGCCTGTTTACCTTGGTATAGTATACCTGATCCCATTGCTTGCTAGGTAGACTCCAGACTAGATCAGTCGCCTAGCTCCTGATCTGCCTTGTCCGTCGGATAGCGCAAGGAGAGCGGTTCCACTCGGGAGACGGTCTGCAACCCTGGTCCTTGTTTGGTTTAAGGGTTGTGGATTTGCTCCAGAGCGGTCCGTGTAATTCTTGCCACTTCCGGCGATATTTATTACCGGACTCTTGTCCCCTGACCTTTCATCCTAGGGGTTGTCCTAGCCTAGTCAGATAGAGCTGATAGTTGTCCTATGTATTGGGAGTTGTGACTTGTGGATATGACTGAAGATTGAGTATTATGGAGAGTACGATCTTGGGATATTGACTTGGTGGATCTATGTGGATTCTTGGATTTTGGTGATTTCGAATATTTCGTGGAACGAGGAGAATATCGAGGGTATTATTATATGATTTTTACTCGACTTCCCAAATGCCCAAACCTGGTACCTTTGTGTATTCCGGTAGTTGGGGAAACCTGGTTTGATTGCTGTGTCTTGGTAGTTGAGGGGCTTGTTTTCTAGTGGCTTGTGATCATTGACTTGGAGGATTCTTGTGAGCCAGGGGGCCTAGCGTTGCTTATAGTGATTAGTTTGGTATTTGGTTATTGACCTTCCTGACATGATATTGATTTCCATCGTAGATAGGAGACTCGTGATAGTTTGATAAGATGGATGGATTGACTTGATGATTTGAGCTGTAGGTTCCCATGTGTACTTGACAGGCTATTATAGTAGATATTTTGATCTTGTACCCGACTTGTTATCCATGTCACGATCTGGGCATGTGACTTCTTGTGACTGATAGGTTTGACCTTGTTCCTGGTATTACACGATGACCTGGACCTGTCTTGACTCTTGATAGTGGCCCGTAGAGGTGCACTCCTGACTAGCACTCTGGACTTGACAATAAACCTGGCATGTATACTCTTGATTCTTGATAGTGGCCCGTGGTGGCGCACTCCTGGCTAGTACTCTCGACATGGCATGTTTACTCTTGATTGCTGTTGCGACAGCTAGTCCTGACTTGCTCAGCATGACCCCGTCTTGACACCGTGGTTGATTTCTCTTGATTGTGCTTGTCTAAGCCACCAGTCCAGTCTTGTCTTGCATCATGTCTAGGACATGGATCCCTGAGTACCACGGTCAGGGATCCATAATGAAACTGATTAGGCTAATAACTAGATTAATCATGTAGTTCATGGGGACTTTCCAGTGACCTGTTGCTTGTCTGACCCCGGCCCTATGTATCTATATATATATATATATATATACTAGGAATTTGTTGCTATCCGTCGAGATGAGCGCATTTCCAGCCCTCCGTCGAGTGTGGCACTTCTTTAGGGCACATGTATCTTACTGCAGTGTGCCTGCTATATCTATCTTTTTCTTTTGCTGGGGCCATTCGGGTAGTAGCAAGCAGGAGCTGGACTTTGAAGTCTCATTGCATCTTGTTAGTAATTAGGCCTGTGATAACCCTAGTTAGCTAATAATAGCAAGCCGTAGGCATTGTGTGGCCGCTTGTCCTTCTGTGTTATTTGGCTTGTTGCCTGCTAGCCAACTGATATTGATTTCCAGCTGGCAGTGCAGGTGTTAGTGGATGCTAGGAAGACTGTGATTGTGTTAGCTTCACTATACTTGTGGATTGTTATCGTGCGTTGGTACCGTACGATCCCTTACCCTTATTTACTGTTTTTAGATGTTATTCTTGTCATATTTTATTCTGCTGGTTTTCTTCGTCCGTCCTTGAGCCTTCCTTTCTGGTACTTGCTGCGGTTGGCCTGACCAACCCTGGATTGTTCCCAGATTATCTGAGACCGACCCGATGGATCTTCCAGACTTGACTTGGAGGGTGTGCTTCAGTTCCAGACATGCTAGGAACTGTGGGAAGGTATACTTGTCTACATTATTATCCTGTACTGTAGATTCCAGATTTTCATATGAGTATTTCCTGTTTTTCATATGATTATCTCTCTGATATTGTCTCATTGTGATTTACATGTGGATATGAGATCGGATTTAGGCCATAGATTGATTGCATGCTAGGATACCCAACCAGACTGGACAGCCGTCATCACCGTATAGCATATTCGTACCTTATACGGTGTAGCTGGCCGTGTACGTCTCCGTATTTCGGAACTGGGGCGTGACATGGTTTTAGTGGTGGCCCATGCAGGTCTCGTTTTGAGATTTTGTTGGATATCACATGATTATTGATCTCAGTCCACTATTTCTTGGTATTCCCACTTGTTACACTTGTCCTTCGCTCCCTTGAACCTGTGAACTGGTCCTCATCTCTACTTGGACCTATATTGCTTGGCCATGTCTTATTCGTGTTATCTACCTCTGATCTTTGTTTGATGGATATGATCCTATAGTTGGTCATGTCGATCACCTTATTTGATGAGATGTTATCTCCATCATTTGGGATACATGATTATTTATCTTGGGTTCTGCACTCTCTACCGGTATTTTGTCTTGGTTGATTTCTTGTTATCCCTTTCGTGCGTTGACTTCGTGTTGACTTAGTATCATTATCGCCCTCTTCGAGCGTTGGCTGGATTGCTGCAGGATGAAGATTTCATCAGGACTCTGAGATTGGATATTTTAACATTTGTTGAGTATCCGAGGGATATTCTCGTATCGATTCGGCTTCCTTGATTTCGGACAGTTCCGCACTCATGGTTATCTATTTCAGATATTATTTTGATTATAGATATACTTTCTATACATTATATTTTGATGTGGATTCTTGGTTTGGAGTATTTTCCTAGAAAAGCTATCTTGTGGTTATTGTTGAAGATATTTTTGGATATGTGTTACGATTCACCTGGATTTTGGATTTTGATTGTTTTCTAGGACTCTCATTACATTGTTAGAGATTTTGTGATCTTAGTGATTTGGATATTTGGGTTATGGATTTGATTTGTTTTGGATATTTGTCAAGAGTACCGGGTGACCCTAGTATACCTTGACGGCGTGGTAACGAAAGTTGCAGCCGCTCGATTAGTGTTTTGGTGAATCTTTTGCAGTCATTCCGGATGGCGCGGCAAGGAATGATCATGACACCCATTTTTCGGATATTAGGAACTACGGTCATCGGTTCGAGACAGATATCCTGTATTTTATGATTTTATGCGGATTTATTATTTTCTTATGCAGTTGGGATTTTACGTTTTTGGACATTGTTTTCGATATTTTGTACTTGTTTTGATCTATGGGGCTATTTCGTGCATCCGAGATTTTTGATTTTCGAGATTCTTTCGATGTTTTGGATTTACCTTGCGAGTTGATTTATTTAGTTAGACCTTGTTCTCCTTGATGTTTTCATATTGAGATTTTGTTCGTTTCTTATTGTATTACTTGATTTCTGTAAGGTGGGTAGAGTTTTCATGGCATAAATATATATATATATATATATATATATATATATATATATATATATATATATGTACTAGTTGTGAAAACCCTATTTTGATAACTTTGAAATTTCGAGGACGAAATTTTTGTAAGGTGGGTAGAATGTCATCTCCCTATTTTTTTCCAAAATACGTAAATAACTGTATTTCTGTATTTAGAGGATTTTAAATTTTTGGATATTCTTAAAATTTTATTTATTTTTCTGGACTTTGGTTAGCCTTAATTGTTTAGACCTGACATTTGATTATTGTCTCTATTTAATTGTTATTAATATTATTTTATTATTATTATTAGGGGTTAACATGGCTAGCTTATATTAAGTTGTTTTTATTATTATCAATTATCATCATCATTATTATTATTGTTATTATTATTATTATTATAATCCTAAATATCTACCCCCCCAAACCTAACTCTCTCTCAGCCGCCCCCCCCCCCCCCCCCAATTCTCTCTCTTCACTCTCTCTCTCCCGATCCCTCTTTACTGGACCAGAGCCCCCCCTCACTCTTCTCTCTCCCCCGCTCATCTCTCTCCCGAGCTCACCCCTCTTCCCCACGCCCCCTCTCGCTCACCTCCCCTCGTCTCCGACCGCCGACCACCGCCACTGCCTCCACTGCTCCCACCACCGCCAGCCACCGTCTCCACCACCACTTCCGCGACCACCACCACCGCCATCTCCTCCGGCCACCTCCACTTCAGCCAGCACCATCGCCCCCATCATCATCATCGCCGTCGCCGTCTCCTCCGTGGCCTCCGGGCCCCCTCCGCCGACGCCGTCGTCTCCATCTCCTCCGTCTCCCCTTCGTGGTACAGCGCTGCTGCTGCCGCCCCTCTCTTCCGTGCCGGCGGCGAGCCCCCTCGCCTCGCCTCGACTCTCTCTCTTATCTGAGCACCGTGCCACCGCGGCTGCTGTCCCCTCCGCCGGGAACCGACAGATCCCGGTGAGCTCCTCTGCCCCTCTCTTTCTCCTCGGTTTGTGTGCTGCCTCGTACGGCGCACCCTCGGGGTGCGAGTCCCTCGTTTTACGTGCATCTCGGGAAGCGAGCCCTCGAGCTCCGTGCACGCCTCGAGCAGCAGGACGCTTTGGGCCCCGCGCTGCTCGGGTTATGTGCCGTCTCGATACGCGTACATCTTGGTGTACGTGCTGCCTCGGTTCTCGTGTCGCCTCGATTCGCGTGTTGCCTCGGGCAGCGGGACGCTTCAAGCCCCGCGCTGTCTCGAGCACCGTGCTATCTCGGTTTGCACGTTATCTCGATTCCCGTGTCTCGGCCTTTGTGCCATCTCGGTTTCAGAATCGCTTCAATTTGTGTGCGCGCGCTGATTTGCGTATGTCACGCCCCAGAACCAGAATACTGGAGAGCGGGGGAGTGACTCAGCCAGCTACGTATTACGGGTAGAAGAATACCGTATAATACGATCAATGCTGTCTAACCAGACGAGGGGGTGCATACTACATAAAGGTCTTACTATGGTCATTTCACATCTATTGTCTCAATCATTCAATCAAGAAGCAAAAATAGAGAACATGTAAGATAAAGCAGTAAGGCGTCCCAAACGCTTAGTCAAAATGTCCTTGAGATCTGGCTTTACAAAACCTAGCCAGATGATGTAGTAAGGTATACACAATTGTTATCAGCTGCAGTCTGACTTTAGTTACAATTATGTAAAAAGTAAGTACAAGACAATCCGACTAACATGTCGGTGCCAAACGGCAAAGTATAAAGTATTTAACAAAACGAGCGGGGAAGCAAGAAAACCCACTCGAGTCCTCCTGCGATCATCCTTCTAGTATTGACCATCTTGGAGGTAGAAGTAAGCTGGATCCTCGGGGACTGGCTCTAAATCTGGCCATGCAAAACCAGAGAGGTTAGACCTCTAATAGCAAGTACCACAAGGGAGGACGATATGAAGGACTAAACCAGTAAGTAAGAGAATATAATAATAGATCTCTGCTTGCTACTAGGACTCACATCACATCAAGACACTTCGAACCAACCTCCCAACCAAACAAGGACAGAAGTTGGCCCGTCATGTCCTGACATTCTGATCATCCCAGTTAGGTAACAGAGTACAGTGCACAAACAAATCATCTTGAACGGCCAATCAACTCCTACGGCTTGCTATTATGAGTCCCAAGTTATCCTGGAATAATGCAATTAGGGATTCCTCAGTTCTTACTATGTACAAGCAAGGCTAGTCTATCCAGTCAATCAATTGGCCCATGCATGAATTAGACGAGTCCTAGCAGGACGCTCGTCAATATACAATATACAATAATAATAAAAGCAGATACTGTTCCCTGCCCGTGTGGCAGATTTACAGTATCTGTGGGAACCAGCCGGCCCGTCGGGTACTACTTGTTCCAAGGGGGCTGCCATGTAAGAATTCGGGAATCCATTCTCTCCATGCAATCATTATTTTATTTAACTTAATAGTCCCTACGTTGAGTAAAATCCCATGCCGTGGATCATGGTCATTCAAATGAGTACTTTCGTACGGGGTATGATATGCACAACTCTACAACGATACCAGTGCGGTTAGGTTGCAGGTCTTACATAGCGTAATGCAACAATCAAATCTAACCACGGTAATCATGCCTTGACCATAAAGTACACATACTTCTTTCGTAGAAAAATAACTAAATAATTAAATAAATAATTTGAAGCCTGCATGTGCCTGTATGTCAATATTCGAGATTAGCCAGTCGATTACAATAGTTCATTTCATGAACGTGTCTCATTCATTCAATTCAATAAGACGACTAGCCAGCCTCTTTAGTTCCAACTAGGAACGCATGATCAATTTTAGTCAAGCTAACAATTATTATCAATGGTGACAAGGCATGATCAATTATAAATCAAGATAACAATCAATGTTAATTACTGCCAAATTCGGGAGATAAAATTCATTTCAATCGTGTCAATCAAATCGTAATTTACCAAGTTCAGGACAAAAGGCGTAAGGATATAAAATGGACGTAAAATATCTAATAAAATATCAATATTCAGGGCTATAGAATAGTCATGCGGCTAAGTCTAATGCGGCCAGGATGAATTGGGTTCATGCGGCCAGGATGAATTGGGCTCATGCGGCCGAAAAAGATAAGACACATGCGGTCAGCGGAAAGGGTACTCATGCGGCTGGCGGTAAATGAGTCCATGCGGCTCAACCAAGTCGAACCCCATGCGGCCGGGTCAAGGAGATTGCTTATGCGGCTGGCGGGGGGGGGGGGGAAAGTTCATGCGGTTGAAGATTCAGGACCTCATGCGGCCAGCAAGTGAGTCAGGTTCATGCGGCTGGGTTTAGGAGAGAAATCCATGCGGTCAAGAGAGGGATTCAGTCCTATGCGGCTGAGAGTCCCATGCAGCTGAGTTTACTTGCCGCATGAAGTGTCATGCGGCCAAGTCAAGCCCATGCGGCCAGGAGAAGGAGTACAAGTTCATGCGGCTAAAAAGACGAGGGCGCATATGCGGTTAAGTGGGGAAAGTCCATGCGGCTGGGAATCACTTGTCGCATGATTTATTCATGCGGTCAAGTCAAGTACTGTTCTTCTTCTCCAAGTTTCAGAGAAGAAGAACACCATGAACCCAAGCTTCAAAGTCCCATAAAACCTTCATCCAGAGTCCAAATTCGAACCTCCTTAGGTCAAAATTGGGTAGAACGAAATTCTCTACAACATGGAATCATCAAAACTTGAAGATATCAAAGTTTACTAGATCAAAACCTAAGAAACCCGAAAATGTAACAAACTTAGATCTACAACAGATTAGCCATGGAAATTGAAAATGCTAAGTACTAAAGAGACTTAGAATCAAATAAGGAGGGTGATGGAACAATAATAATGGGGATCCATCAAGAAGCAAGTTGGCACTTGCCTACGGTTTGGTAGGTGGAGAGAGTAAAGAAGAAGAAGAAGAGGAGTAATGGTGAGAATGAGTAATGAGGAGAGAGAATGGTGAGGGTGGCTTTAAATATGGAAGGGGTGGTAGGTGGGAGTTGGGCCGGGTCCAATGGGTCGGGTTGCACGGGTCCAACAAGGCTAACCCGAAAGTAAGACTAAAGCAGGAAATAAAATGCAGGTAATAAAATTACAGGAAGAAATATAGAAATAAAATTGCAGAAAATAAATTAACATAAAAATTAAAGAGCAGCTAATTAATTAACATGAAAATTTAAAGAGCAGATAATAGAATTGCAGAAAAATAAAGTACAGAAAATAAAATACAGATAATTAATTAACATGAAGTTATTAAGAATTTAATTACAGGATACTATATGATAAATGCTAAATAAATATATTCAGGCAATATACGTATTAAAATACGCATTTTGGGAACGAGGAGTGACATCTCTACCCTCCTTAGAAAAATTCCGTCCTCGGAATTTCAAACCCAAGCAGGATAGAAACATCGGGGCTAAACTAATCTAAGTACAAGCAATTCAATGAAGCAATCCGTTTACAATGTCCATAGCAAGTAACATATATGTAAATCCATCAATCTACGATATCAAGCAATTCTACCTATAAGGTGATAAGCATGAGGAATCAGGACAATCAAGGTATACAGAAAAAGATATACCTTGTGAGTCAAACAGGTGTAGATTCCGTGATCGAATATCATCTTCACGTTCCCACGTTGACTCTCCCAAGGAGTGATGACCCCAAGCAACACGGACAAGACTAATTGTTCGGTTCTTGAGTATCTTCTCTCTTCGGTCCAAAATGGACACAGGCTGTTCCTCGTAAGACAAGTTGGTACCAACAACCAGCTCAGAATGATCAAGGATATGGCTTGGGTCCGATACATACCTTCGCAACTGAGATACATGAAATACGTCATGCACCTCTCGTAACGAAGGTGGGAGTGATAAACGATAAGCAACATCGCCTATCCGATCAAGGATAACAAATGGGCCCACGTACCGCGGACTCAGTTTCCCGCGAACGCCAAATCTAATGACCCCACGAGTAGGTGAGATCCGCAAGAATACGTGGTCCCTAACAGAGAACTCTAACGGCCTACGATGCTGGTCCGCCCAATGACGATGCCGGTCCTGCGCAACTTGAAGTCGCTCTCTAATTCCCTTAACCAATTCAACCGTCTGAACAATCATTTCTGGGCCTAACATCTTCCTCTCTCCGATATCATCCCATGCTAGTGGCGACCTGCACTTCTTACCATATAATGCCTCAAATGGCGCCATCTGGATACTGGCTTGATAACTGTTGTTGTATGAAAACTCAACTAAGTGCAGGTGGCTTTCCCAAGATCCTCCAAAATCTAGGGTGCAAGCTCGTAACATGTCTTCCAAAGTCTGAATTGTCCTTTCTGATTGCCCGTCCGTCTGTGGGTGGTAAGCTGTGCTAAATCTTAACTTGGTACCCAGACTATGATGCAAGCTCTTCCAGAAATGTGATGTAAAACGGGTATCTCTGTCGGACACAATACTGACAGGGACTCCATGCTGCCTGACTATCTGTTGCATATACAACTCTGCCAACTTTTCTGTAGGTTGCCCTACTCTGAAAGGGAGAAAATGTGCTACCTTTGTAAGCCGATCCACTATCACCCAAATAGCATCTTTACCACTTGGTGATCTCGGTAAACCGGTCACAAAGTCCATTGTAATATGTTCCCATTTCCATTCCGGAATAGGAAGCGGTTGCAATAATCCAGCTGGCCTCTGTTGTTCTGCCTTCACTTGCTGACATACCAAGCAACGAGAAACAAATCTAGCTATCTTCCTCTTCATCCCGTTCCACCAGAAGTGCTGCTTGATATCTTGGTACATCTTGGTCCCTCCAGGGTGTATAGAATACTGGGAACTGTGAGCTTCTGCCATAACCTCCTGTCTGATATCTCCACTAGGAACACATAGGCGTGACCCAAACCTAAGCGTACCATCTTCATGAATTTGCATCTCCTTTCTGAGTCCTGACTCACATTCTGTCCTAAGCTTCTGAATCCTTGGGTCTTGTGCCTGAGCTGCCTTGATCCTATCTACCAAGTCAGATTGGACTTGTAGACTAGCGAGAACTCCTACATCACTAGGAAGTATAACTTCTATGCCCATCTCCTGAAGGTCTTCTAAGATATGCTTATGCGTTGTCAACATAAATGCGCCGCCTCTTCTGCTGAGAGCGTCTGCTACCACATTAGCCTTGCCTGGATGATACTGAAGCTCCACGTCATAATCCTTGATCAACTCTAACCATCTTCTCTGCCTCATGTTCAGCTCCTTCTGATTAAAGATGTACTTCAGACTTTTATGATCTGTGTACATCTCCACTCGGTCACCATATAAGTAATGTCTCCATAGCTTCAAAGCAAACACTACTGCTGCTAACTCCAAATCATGAGTTGGGTAATTCTTCTCGTGGTCCCGAAGCTGCCTAGATGCATATGCTATCACCTTCCCATGTTGCATAAGGACGCATCCAAGTCCTTTACCTGACGCATCACAATATACTGTAAAACCTCCGGGTCCAACTGGCAATGTAAGAATAGGCGCTGATATCAACTTCTGCTTCAAATCCTCAAACGATGACTGGCATTCTGCCGACCAGACAAATGGCACATCCTTCCGGGTCAAGCGGGTCATGGGTGCTGAAAGTCTTGCAAAATCTGACACAAACCTTCTGTAATATCCTGCCAATCCCAAGAAACTCCGTACACCAGCTACGGTCTTGGGTACTGGCCAACTCTTCACTGCTTCTACCTTCTTGGGATCCACTGCTACTCCAGTTCCTGATACAATATGACCCAAAAATAAAATGTGGTCCATCCAGAACTCACACTTGCTGAGCTTGGCATACAACTGGTTCTCTCTCAGAACCTGCAACACTTTCCTGAGGTGGTCTTCATGCTCCTCTTCACTAGCAGAGTACACAAGAATATCGTCGAGAAACACCACGACAAACTGATCTAAATACGGCATAAAGATGCGATTCATCAAATCCATAAATATTGCTGGAGCATTGGTCAAACCAAACGGCATTACTAAAAATTCATAATGCCCATACTTCGACCTGAATGCTGTCTTGGGAATATCCTTCTTCCGAACCCTCACCTGATGATACCCTGAACGAAGATCTATCTTAGAGAAAACTCTAGCCTTGCTCAACTGATCAAATAAGTCGTCGATCCTGGGTAATGGGTACTTGTTCTTTACTGTTGCCGCGTTTAGCTTCCTGTAATCGATGCACAATCTGGATGACCCGTCCTTCTTTCCCACAAGTACCACTGGTGCTGCCCATGGTGACACGCTAGCTTGGATGAACTTCTTCTCCTTCAATTCTTCTATGTGCTGATACACCTTGGCCTGCTCTGAATCCGCCATTCTATAAACCCGATCTGATATCGGTTTAGTTCCTGGTGCCAATTCTATGCTGAACTCAATATCTCTAACTGGTGGTAGACTTGGAAGTTCTTCAGAAAATACGTCTAGAAATTCTTCAACTACCTTCGGAACCTGGACTTCTTCCATTGCCGCTACTACCCCCTGCTCTGGTTGAGTTGCCTCTGATCTGACTAAGGTGAATCTCTTCATGCCTGGAATGTCAAAAGATACACTCCCACTACGACAATCTATTGTCGCATGACTGTCTTTCAGCCAGTCCATGCCTAAGATAACGTCGAAATTTCCAACAGGAAATTCTATCAACTGGGCGGGTAAGGAATGCCCGCAAACTACAACACTACACGCTAGAATAACTCTACTAACTCCTACGAGCCCATTACCAGTGAGTATATTCAACCTCCCTGGCAATGCCTCGAATTCCATTCCTAGCCGTGTTGCAAATTGTGCAGATATAAATGAGTGGGATGCTCCCGAATCAAACAATACTACTGCGGGATAAGAGGCGACGAGAATGTTACCTGCCACAACATCCCCCGATGCCAATGCCTCTTCCAAGGACAGAGTGAATGCCTGCCCTCGACCTCCTTGTTGGTTTCCATGCTGTGACCTAGCCTGGTGCTGCTGCTGGCCCCTTCCTTGATGGTGTTGGGGTGGTCTATGCTGGTGTTGCTGCATCGGCGGTCCCTGCTGCCGAAACATCTGAGCCTGCGACATTAACGGGCGCTGTGCCAACGGCCTCACTGCCATCGCTGGTCCTCGATACTGTCCTGCCCCTGGTGCTGGCAGAGCAGGAAATTGCTGTACGGGTCCTCCTGACCTCGAGTTCATAGGACATGTGGTAACCCGATGGTCTGGGTTTCCACATATCAAACACTGCCCGTTCAATGTCCGACACACATCTCTAGTGTGTCCTACCTTTCCACAATAAGTACAGCCCGCCGGGGGTTGCTGGTTCTTCCTCTGTTGCTGTTGTTGTTGCCTTGGTGGTGGTGCTGGCCCTCGCATCGCCACATCGTAGATACAAATGCCAGGGGATGGTGCTATTGTTCGGGGCGCTGCTCCCCCTCCTCCTTCAATCTGACTGTGAGATCTCTTCTGACCCCCAGTCCTTACTGCAAGCCTCTGAATGGTGATTTCATGCCTGCGGGTCGCCGTCAATATCTCATCAAAAGTCTGGTAATTGTGCCCTTCTATCAATTGCAAGAGCTCAAGATGAAACCCTTGCTGAAACCTCATAGCCCTCTGGCGCTCCGTTGCTACCATCTCTGGGGCAAACCTACTCAATCTGCAGAACTCCGCTGCATAAGCATCTACAGTCTTGCCAGCCTGTCTGAGGTTGATAAACTTCTGTTGCAGCTCAAACTGCGCCACAACTCCATAATACTTCGTCTTGAAGCTTGCAGTAAAATCGTCCCAAGCAACGGGACGTCTGATACCTACTTCTTCCGTTTCCCACCAATCACGTGCGAGATCCTGAAGTAACAACTTTACTAGATCCACACGTTCTTCTGTCGGCACCTTGGCGGCTGTCAGAATAGCCTCGATATCCTTAAGCCATGCATCTGCTGAGATGGCATCCTCCGTGCCTTCGAAACGGCGGGGGTTGTACTTGCAAAATCGGGCTGACGCTCCTGAATCTGGCCTCGCCCCTCTTTCCAATGCCGTCTGCAATCCTTGGTTGAGCAACACATTCTGCTCTTGTAGCTGAGTGTGCATGCGCTGCTGGGCCAACATCTGGTGTTGTTGAGTAGCCATCATCCCTCTCATGATTTCCAGAAGGGCTGGTGTGTCCACTTCCACAGGGTTAGGTGGAACTGTTGGTGGTGGTGGAACATCCGGATACTGCGATCCAACTGCTGGTTCCACTATTACTTCTTCTTGGGTAGCCTCTTGAGTTAGTACCGGCTCTTGTTGCTGACCAACTTGGTCAGGTTGTCCATATTGCTGTCCAGCTCTGACAGGTGCGGATGAGGTGCCCCTAAGAAAAGGGACAAGAGAACAATCAAACGACCGGACATGAAGGGTCAATGAAGTCAAAGGATACTGGAATGGCAAGCTAGAGTTGAGAATTGACGAATCATGAGATCAAGGGAAAACATGTGTGATTGAGACATCCTATTAAACACCCCACAAGTCTGAAATCAGACCTGCATGGGCCACCACTAAAACCTTGTCACGCCCCAGAACCAGAATACTGGAGAGCGGGGGAGTGACTCAGCCAGCTACGTATTACGGGTAGAAGAATACCGTATAATACGATCAATGCTGTCTAACCAGACGAGGGGGTGCATACTACATAAAGGTCTTACTATGGTCATTTCACATCTATTGTCTCAATCATTCAATCAAGAAGCAAAAATAGAGAACATGTAAGATAAAGCAGTAAGGCGTCCCAAACGCTTAGTCAAAATGTCCTTGAGATCTGGCTTTACAAAACCTAGCCAGATGATGTAGTAAGGTATACACAATTGTTATCAGCTGCAGTTTGACTTTAGTTACAATTATGTAAAAAGTAAGTACAAGACAATCCGACTAACATGTCGGTGCCAAACGGCAAAGTATAAAGTATTTAACAAAATGAGCGGGGAAGCAAGAAAACCCACTCGAGTCCTCCTGCGATCATCCTTCTAGTATTGACCATCTTGGAGGTAGAAGTAAGCTGGATCCTCGGGGACTGGCTCTAAATCTGGCCATGCAAAACCAGAGAGGTTAGACCTCTAATAGCAAGTACCACAAGGGAGGACGATATGAAGGACTAAACCAGTAAGTAAGAGAATATAATAATAGATCTCTGCTTGCTACTAGGACTCACATCACATCAAGACACTTCGAACCAACCTCCCAACCAAACAAGGACAGAAGTTGGCCCGTCATGTCCTGACATTCTGATCATCCCAGTTAGGTAACAGAGTACAGTGCACAAACAAATCATCTTGAACGGCCAATCAACTCCTACGGCTTGCTATTATGAGTCCCAAGTTATCCTGGAATAATGCAATTAGGGATTCCTCAGTTCTTACTATGTGCAAGCAAGGCTACTCTATCCAGTCAATCAATTGGCCCATGCATGAATTAGACGAGTCCTAGCAGGACGCTCGTCAATATACAATATACAATAATAATAAAAGCATATACTGTTCCCTGCCCGTGTGGCAGATTTACAGTATCTGTGGGAACCAGCCGGCCCGTCGGGTACTACTTGTTCCAAGGGGGCTGCCATATAAGAATTCGGGAATCCATTCTCTCCATGCAATCATTATTTTATTTAACTTAATAGTCCCTACGTTGAGTAAAATCCCATGCCGTGGATCATGGTCATTCAAATGAGTACTTTCGTACGGGGTACGATATGCACAACTCTACAACGATACTAGTGCGGTTAGGTTGTAGGTCTTACATAGCGTAATGCAACAATCAAATCTAACCACGGTAATCATGCCTTGACCATAAAGTACACATACTTCTTTCGTAGAAAAATAACTAAATAATTAAATAAATAATTTGAAGCCTGCATGTGCCTGTATGTCAATATTCGAGATTAGCCAGTCGATTACAATAGTTCATTTCATGAACGTGTCTCATTCATTCAATTCAATAAGACGACTAGCCAGCCTCTTTAGTTCCAACTAGGAACGCATGATCAATTTTAGTCAAGCTAACAATTATTATCAATGGTGACAAGGCATGATCAATTATAAATCAAGATAACAATCAATGTTAATTACTGCCAAATTCGGGAGATAAAATTCATTTCAATCGTGTCAATCAAATCGTAATTTACCAAGTTCAGGACAAAAGGCGTAAGGATATAAAATGGACGTAAAATATCTAATAAAATATCAATATTCAGGGCTATAGAATAGTCATGCGGCTAAGTCTAATGCGGCCAGGATGAATTGGGCTCATGCGGCCGAAAAAGATAAGACACATGCGGTCAGCGGAAAGGGTACTCATGCGGCTGGCGGTAAATGAGTCCATGCGGCTCAACCAAGTCGAACCCCATGCGGCCGGGTCAAGGAGATTGCTTATGCGGCTGGCGGGGGGGGGGGAAAGTTCATGCGGTTGAAGATTCAGGACCTCATGCGGCCAGCGAGTGAGTCAGGTTCATGCGGCTGGGTTTAGGAGAGAAATCCATGCGGTCAAGAGAGGGATTCAGTCCTATGCGGCTGAGAGTCCCATGCGGCTGAGTTTACTTGCCGCATGAAGTGTCATGCGGCCAAGTCAAGCCCATGCGGCCAGGAGAAGGAGTACAAGTTCATGCGGCTAAAAAGACGAGGGCGCATATGCGGTTAAGTGGGGAAAGTCCATGCGGCTGGGAATCACTTGCCGCATGATTTATTCATGCGGTCAAGTCAAGTACTGTTCTTCTTCTCCAAGTTTCAGAGAAGAAGAACACCATGAACCCAAGCTTCAAAGTCCCATAAAACCTTCATCCAGAGTCCAAATTCGAACTTCCTTAGGTCAAAATTGGGTAGAACGAAATTCTCTACAACATGGAATCATCAAAACTTGAAGATATCAAAGTTTACTAGATCAAAACCTAAGAAACCCGAAAATGTAACAAACTTAGATCTACAACAGATTAGCCATGAAAATTGAAAATGCTAAGTACTAAAGAGACTTAGAATCAAATAAGGAGGGTGATGGAACAATAATAATGGGGATCCATCAAGAAGCAAGTTGGCACTTGCCTACGGTTTGGTAGGTGGAGAGAGTAAAGAAGAAGAAGAAGAGGAGTAATGGTGAGAATGAGTAATGAGGAGAGAGAATGGTGAGGGTGGCTTTAAATATGGAAGGGGTGGTAGGTGGGAGTTGGGCCGGGTCCAATGGGTCGGGTTGCACGGGTCCAACAAGGCTAACCCGAAAGTAAGACTAAAGCAGGAAATAAAATGCAGGTAATAAAATTACAGGAAGAAATATAGAAATAAAATTGCAGGAAATAAATTAACATGAAAATTAAAGAGCAGCTAATTAATTAACATAAAAATTTAAAGAGCAGATAATAGAATTGCAGAAAAATAAAGTGCAGAAAATAAAATACAGATAATTAATTAACATGAAGTTATTAAGAATTTAATTACAAGATACTACATGATAAATGCTAAATAAATACATTCAGGCAATATACGTATTAAAATACGCATTCTGGGAACGAGGAGTGACAGCGTACCGCCTCGATTTGCGTGCCCTCTCCGATTTACGTGCCGCATTGGTCCTTGTGCCGTCTCGATTCGCGTGCACGTCTCGATTTGCGTGTTGCATGATTCGTGCACCATCTTGATATTTGTGATTTCCTCGATCTACGTGCACGTCTCGATTTACGTGCACGTTGTCTCCTGTTCATCTCGATTCTCGTGCGCATTTTGATATACGTGTATGTCTCAGTTTGCGTGTCCGTATCGGTCCGCGTGCCTCGGTTTCCGTACCAGATCCCTGCGTTGCTTGCGGGACCCGTATGGTATAGCCTCGTGCCATTCTTCGTGATTTTGTTATTATTTTATTATTTAATTCTAATGATTGTTTATTGTGTGTTCTGAGGATCTCGATTGGCGTGCTAGCTTGGATCGCGACTGTCGAAGACTTGCTTACCTAGCCGAGCCCTCTAGGCAAGTATCCTTTGCTCGTCGACGGCTCTTGCCATCTCTCCTGGATTTTATTGTATTTAATTTATTATAAAATTGTATAATCATGAGTAGTGTAGCTTAGCAGTAGAACTGCCATGATAACCTAGACTAGCTTGGTCCGATACTGGAATAGACCGTATCGGGCAACTCGGATGGGTCATCCACACCTCCGAGGACACGAGCACGACTCACATGGATGGATTGTCCCTGTATGTCCCGTGTCCGACTCGCGGTCGAGTAACGGCTTGGCTAACTTTACTTGTGGCGGTGATTGTGCTTGGGTTAGAGATTTATGGACATGTGTTGTGGTGCGCCCTACGAGGCGGTTATTTTATTATTATGCATGTTGGCTTGGCGCCCAGTACGCATTGTAGCGCTGCTGGAGGCCGGGACTTAGTGGTCTCGGGTTCGAGTGGTTTTCAGTACGCATCGTAGTGCTACTGGAGGCCGAGACTTAGGGTCCGTTTGGATATGTTTTCTGAAATTTCTTTCTGAAAACAGTTTTTTGAAAGTAAGTTATAAAGTTGTTTTCTAAGTGTAAAAATTCTGACTTTACGTTTGGTTACTTTCATCTGAAAAATAATTTTATGAAATAAAAGTTCAAAATTCTGTTTGGTAAAATATTTTGTGAAAATAGTTTTTATTAAAATTTTATAAAATATTTATAAAATATTTATAAAATATTTATTTAAAATTAATCTGTTCGTGTCCAATTTGTGTCCCCACATTTTTTTGTGTCCAATAAAATACATGTATCGTATTTTCTGTGTCATGTTTGGACCACCCTGGGCTCGCCAGGAGATGAGGTCGCCGCCGCCGGGGGACCACCCTGGGCTCGCCGTACTGGACGACTGTGGACAACACAATACAAGTCCTAACCCCACCGCCGTCCTCACCGCCATCCTCACCGCCGTCCTCGAGCTCAAACAACCCCTTGAGCCCATCGTCATCGCCAACCACACCACCATGTGTCGAGCTCGAGCCCTAACCCCACCGCCAACCCCACCGTCGTCCCTAACCCTCGACCGCGCCTTCGTCCCCGAGCTCGACCCCTAACCCTCGACCCAGCCGTCGTCGCCAACCCCACCACCCTCTTCGAGCTCCACCGTCGTCGATGACAACCCCACCACCGTGTGTCGAGCTCGAACCCTAACCCCACCGCTGACTTCACCGTCGTCCTCGACCTCGACACACCCTAGAAAATTTCGATTTCAAAAATGAGTTCGTCGTCGTCGATTCATTCGTCATCGTCGAGGTCGAGTTCGTCGGAGTGGAAGGTGGAGGAGGAGGCGCTGGAGTTGGGGAGGAGTGGGTGGGCGTGGAGTGGAAGGCGGAGGAGGAGGCGCTGGAGTTGGGGAGGAGTAGGTGGGGTGGAGAGTTGGAGAGCAGAGAGAGAAAGAGAGAGAGAGTTTGGGTGGGAGGGTGGGATGGGGGGCCCACAGAGTTTGGGAGAATTTATTTCAGAAAACAGCTTTTTGGAGTTCTCCAAAAGCTGATTTTAAACATTGGTGTTCCCAATTTTTTTTCTAAATATAACGTTTGGAGTGGTCTCTGCCAAACACATTTTTTTACTGAGTTGATGTTTAAACTCATAAAACACTTTTTAAAATGGTAACCAAACGCAGCCTTAGTGTTCTCGGCTATCGATTTGTTCCCAGTACGCATTGTAGTGCTGCTGGTAGCTGAGACCTAGTGTTCTCAGTCTGTGATTCTGCGATTCCGCGGCGGGTTGCGCCGAGTGGATTTTAGCCCCAACTCGCTGGGAGCTCCTGTCCAGAATACAGAGGAGACTCTGTTGGATTCTTCCAAAATTCCCGATTTGGGAATTTGGTTCGAAGGACTGGGCAGAACCATTCCTTTGATTTGCTGGACTGGGCTCGTGCCTGTTTACCTTGGTATAGTATACCTGATCCCATTGCTTGCTAGGTAGACTCCAGACTAGATCAGTCGCCTAGCTCCTGATCTGCCTTGTCCGTCGGATAGCGCAAGGAGAGCGGTTCCACTCGGGAGACGGTCTGCAACCCTGGTCCTTGTTTGGTTTAAGGGTTATGGATTTGCTCCAGAGCGGTCCGTGTAATCCTTGCTACTTCCGGCGATATTTATTACCGGACTCTTGTCCCCTGACCTTTCATCCTAGGGGTTGTCCTAGCCTAGTCAGATAGAGCTGACAGTTGTCCTATGTATTGGGAGTTGTGACTTGTGGATATGACTGAAGATTGAGTATTATGGAGAGTACGATCTTGGGATATTGACTTGGTGGATCTATGTGGATTCTTGGATTTTGGTGATTTCGAATATTTCGTGGAACGAGGAGAATATCGAGGGTATTATTATATGATTTTTACTCGACTTCCCAAACGCCCAAAACCTGGTACCTTTGTGTATTCCGGTAGTTGGAGAAACCTGGTTTGATTGCTGTGTCTTGGTAGTTGAGGGACTTGTTTTCTAGTGGCTTGTGATCATTGACTTGGAGGATTCTTGTGAGCCAGGGGGCCTAGCGTTGCTTATAGTGATTAGCTTGGTATTTGGTTATTGACCTTCCTGACATGATATTGATTTCCATCGTAGATAGGAGACTCGTGATAGTTTGATAAGGTGGATGGATTGACTTGATGATTTGAGCTGTAGGTTCCCATGTGTACTTGACAGGCTATTATAGTGGAGATTTTGATCTTGTACCCGACTTGTTATCCATGTCAGATCTGGGCATGTGACTTCTTGTGACTGATAGATTTGACCTTGTTCCTGGTATTACACGATGACCTGGACCTGTCTTGACTCTTGATAGTGGCCCGTAGAGGTGCACTCCTGACTAGCACTCTGGACTTGACAGTAAACCTGGCATGTATACTCTTGATTCTTGATAGTGGCCCGTGGTGGCGCACTCCTGGCTAGTACTCTCGACATGGCATGTTTACTCTTGATTGCTGTTGCGACAGCTAGTCCTGACTTGCTCAGCATGACCCCGTCTTGACACCGTGGTTGATTTCTCTTGATTGTGCTTGTATAAGCCACCAGTCCAGTCTTGTCTTGCATCATGTCTAGGACATGGATCCCTGAGTACCACGGTCAGGGATCCATAATGAAACTGACTAGGCTAATAACTAGATTAATCATGTAGTTCATGGGGACTTCCCAGTGACCTGTTGCTTGTCTGACCCCGGCCCTATGTATATATATATATATATATACTAGGGATTTGTTGCTATCCGTCGAGATGAGCGCATTTCTAGCCCTCCGTCGAGTGTGGCACTTCTTTAGGGCACATGTATCTTACTGCAGTGTGCCTGCTATATCTATCTTTTTCTTTTGCTGGGGCCATTCGGGTAGTAGCAAGCAGGAGCTGGACTTTGAAGTCTCATTGCATCTTGTTAGTAATTAGGCCTGTGATAACCCTAGTTAGCTAATAATAGCAAGCCGTAGGCATTGTGTGGCCGCTTGTCCTTCTGTGTTGTTTGGCTTGTTGCCTGCTAGCCAGCTGATATTGATTTCCAGCTGGCAGTGCAGGTGTTAGTGGATGCTAGGGAGACTGTGATTGTGTTAGCTTCACTATACTTGTGGATTGTTATCGTGCGTTGGTACCGCACGATCCCTTACCCTTATTTACTGTTTTTAGATGTTATTCTTGTCATATTTTATCCTGCTGGTTTTTTTCGTCCGTCCTTGAGCCTTCCTTTCTGGTACTTGCTGCGGTTGGCCTGACCAACCCTGGATTGTTCCCAGATTATCTGAGATCGACCCGGTGGATCTTCCAGACTTGACTTGGAGGGTGTGCTTCAGTTCTAGACATGCTAGGAACTGTGGGAAGGTATACTTGTCTACATTATTATCCTGTACTGTAGATTCCAGATTTTCATATGAGTATTTCCTGTTTTTCATATGATTATCTCTCTGATATTGTCTCATTGTGATTTACCTGTGGATATGAGATCGGATTTAGGCCATAGATTGATTGCATGCTAGGATACCCAACCAGACTGGACAGCCGTCATCACCGTATAGCGTATTCGTACCTTATACGGTGTAGCTGGCCGTGTACGTCTCCGTATTTCGGAACTGGGACGTGACATGTACACACCTCAACATAAGCAATGCATTATATTGAGATACTCACCATTTGGTGTAGCCGATATAGGACTATCTTTCATAGTCTTAAGGCAAAAACACCAACACATAATAGCACAATATTATAACATTTCTGTTAAAAACTGAGTATGGAACAAAAAGAAACATGTTGAAAATGAGATCATGCAAGAGAAAAAAAGGTAGTAATTTATGAGAATCTCCTTAGTAAAACATGACACTTAATTTTACTCCAATTTAATATTATTATTTTTTAAATATGGTGCAATCAATGACTATCAAACAATTTTGATTCTAAGCATGCCGACTTGGAATACAGTGTGTTATAAAATTGTGAGGGAAAAAAAGGAAAGAAAAAAAGAGAGACCATTATCGTTTTTGTTAGTGTATAATTGAGATCAGAACTTGTGAGTTTTTTTTATAAGGGATATTTAACAAATACCCTCATTCAAAATATGAAACTAGTATATATCTCAATTCTTTTAAAAATTAGCAAATGTCTCCATTCCTTTGTATGGAACAAAGAGAACTTTAAGATATACACCCATTATTAAACCAATTTTTTGGCTGATTTACAAATGATGGGGACATTTTTTAGTTTTTTAAAATATTGGAAGTATATGCTAGTTTTTATATTTTGAATGGAGGCATATGCTAAAATATTCCTTTTTATAATATATACTAATTATCTATTAGTATATATTAAATCAAATATATATTGTGAATAGATAATATCATATTTGTTATCATCATAAAATTAATTTGATTATATTTTAGATAATAGCTTAAGAATCTTTTTGCATATATTTTATTTTAGATAACAAATATGGTATTATCTATTTGTTGATTTATTTTTGTTACCATTATATTTTGATACCATAATGCTATGCATTATAGATAATTGTGAATAGATAATATCAAAATATTTGTTATCATCATATTTGTTATATATGGTAGATAATTGTGAATAAATAATAGTAGATGTTGTCATATATTTGTTATATATGCTTTGTATTATAGATAATTAGTATATATTAAATCAAATATATATTGTGAATAGATAATATCATATTTGTTATCATCATAAAATTAATTTGATTCTATTTTACATAATAACTTAATAAACTTTTTGCATATATTTTATTTTATATAACAAATATGGTATTATCTATTTGTTGATTTTTTTAAAAATCAAATAAATATTGTAAATAGATAATAACAAATTATCTAATAAGAGAGAGAGGAGAGAGGAGAGAGTACGTGAGAGAGAATGGGAGATGCGCCAACTGGGTTGGCGCGTGGGAGGGAGTGGACGCCAACTCAATTGGCTCCCCCTCTCTCTCTCTCTCTCCATTTCTGACTGCACGCCATTAGAGTTGTCGTGTCCTTACCCCATTTGTAAATCTTCAAAACTTCTCCTCTTTTTTATAATTTTGAGAAACTTCTTTATGCTATATGAAAATTTCTGTAAATTGTTAGATGATTTACTTGAAAATAGTAGTGTCGCACGATACTAATCGTACGATTTCAATACACAATAAGCCAAGCAAAATCTCCAAAACCAGTAAAACTGTCAATACATGAATCCAGAAAATGACATCATGGTAAGCTATTAATGATCAAGGACTCGCATTGCAAAAATCCATAACCCTCGATCAAGATACCGGAATCACAAAAATCGAAAAAGTACAATATACGATATATATGTACGTATCCATATACGAATATCAATATGGTGAGACGAACCTTACAACGCCCATCCATAGTTATAGCAACTCTTTTGAATAATATCTTTTGGTTCCACTCGTGCCTTATGTTGACATTACTTGTTAGTAGATACAATGGTTATTTGATCCCATCACTTTTTTAATGTGGTGAATTTGTAACTGTATGGATTATTTTTTTTCAAAGTTTGTGTTAGGAACATGGTGTGATCTGAACTAGAGTTGACCCATGAGGTTTAATATTAGATTGGTCCCATATACCTTAAAGGGAAAATTCCATGTAAGACATGAATTAATCCAAAATTATCTACAAATCATGATCCCACTTCCTACCAAATGTGGGGCTAAATCCTTCGAAGCCAATTTGTCTCGAACCAATTAGAGCCGCCCATAACCAGCCCCGTAACAATGAGCTTTGATACCACTTGTCAGGAACGTTGTATGATCCGAACCTGGGTTAACCTATGAGGTATGATATTGGACTGAGCCCATATACCTTAAAAGAGAATTTTCATGTAAAGTCTGGATCAATCCTAATTATCTACACCTCATAATTTTACTTCCTATCTGATGTGGGACTAAATTATAACTCTATTTTCACAATCTTTGAGTGCTCAACTGAAACAAGATACAATCTAACAGTTTGATTAATCCTACATGTCGGGTGTAATAAGTTTGCTTTTATAGCCAGTTAACTAAATGTATATATTTTCCCAATTCGTCTTTAGTGCTTGAGTTAATAGACTCATTTTTGTTATTTCGTTATTTCGGTTTTATCGACTTATATAATATGGCTGGAATTGAATCTCACCAAGATGATGAGATAGAAAACGAGTAGGGGCAAGGAGAAGAGGATATAAATGAATATTCATCTTGGTTAAATATTGGAGGACAATTGTTTTTTTTATGAATTATCAATTTTAATTAGAAGGATTGGCAAAAATGAGTGTTTTTTTTTTGGGTTTAAAAATTGGAGCAATCCCCATTTTGGTATTTTTTGCGTTGCAACAAATTTTATTTTGGTACTATTTAATTAAAATTTATCTTTATAACTTTTTACAAAAATAGTCATTTTAATATGAATAAAAAGATTGAGAGAAAAAAAATTATATAAAAAAGAGTGTAAGAAATATAATAAGAGCATGGATGAAAAAGTATAAAATTTAATCTATACTACTATATAATGTCAAAAGTCGGATTTCACCGTGAATTTTTTTTCAAAAATATCCTTACTTATATTTACTAATTAAAAATATTACTTAAAGTTAATAGGGGTGAGTAGGTAATTATGAAAGATGACTTTTGGTCTTTATAAATAGTCTTACATGCATGTATAAAATAATAATTGTTGTGAGGCAAATTAGCTTAACATCTCAAATGGTATATCAATATATATATCTCAATGTGTATCAATCTCTCTACAAGCCATCCCAACCTCTCTTTATATAGTAAGAGAGAGGTTGGGAGTTACATAATGAAAGATCACTTAGGAGTTACAAAGTGAAGAGTCATGAGTTACAAGATGAAGAGTCACCATGATTCACCATGATGAGTTACAACACTCCCCCTTGGCTCTTCACAAACTCTGCTTGTAAACACCTCTGAGCTTCTTCGTCTGTCTGTAACTTGCAGATTCAAAAATGACCACCTACTTGTGCCTCGTTAAAAACCTTGCCAAAGAAAATCCAGTGGGAAAAAAACTTTGGTCGAAGGACAAAAGAGTACACACAGGTCAGTGTGATGGGGGTAAACTAACCATTGCAAAGATGCCTGAATCAAGTAGTTCCCGACCACGGAACGCGTTCTCGATTAGACTGAGGCGTTCGCTATATGGATTGAAACAATCCGGGTGAATGTGGTATAACCGTCTGAGCGAATACTTGATCGGTTTGGGATACATTAATAACGAACTTTGCCCATGCGTGTTCATAAAGAAATCTACTTCAGGATACGCAATCATCGCGGTCTATGTAGATGATATGAATCTCATAGGAACCGAAAAAGACTTGTCAGAAACTGCTGATATCCTGAAGAGGGAATTCGAGATGAAGGATCTTGGAAAGACACGGTTTTGCCTCGGCCTGCAGATCGAGCACCGTAAAGATGGAATTCTTGTCCATCAAGCGAACTACACCCAAAAGGTATTGAGACGCTTTAGTCATTTTGACGTTAAGCCGTCCGCTACTCCCATGATCGTCCGCTCTCTAGACATTACTAAGGACCCATTTCGTCCAAAGGAGGACGACGAAGAGATATTGAGTCCTGAGTGCTCTTATCTGGGTGCAATAGGCGCTTTATTGTACTTGGCCCAATGTACTAGACCGGACATCTCGTTTGCTGTGAATTGTCTAGCTCGACACAGCACCGCGCCAACACGCCGCCATTGGAATGGCATAAAAGACATTTTTTGCTACCTTAAGGGTACTACGGACTTGGGCTTGTTCTATCCCTACGCGGTTTTGAGTGAGTCCAATGCTCTTGGCACTCGAAGCAACGCGACCCTTGTTGGCTACGCCGATGCGGGATACTTATCTGATCCGCACAAGGGGCGTTCCCAATCTGGTTACGTCTTTACCATTGGGAACACGGCAATTTCTTGGAGGTCTCGCAAACAGACCTTAGTGGCTACTTCAACGAACCACTATGAGCTACTCGCGCTCTATGAGACGACTAGAGAGTGTGTATGGCTTCGAGCTGTTATTGGCCATATTCGAAGTACATATGATCTTCCATATGACCCAGATGAACCTGTTGTCGTCTATGAGGACAATACCGCTGTTATTGATCAAGCGAAACATGGTTACATCAAAGGGGATGCTACCAAGCACATATCGCCCAAGTTGTTCTTTACACATGAACAACAAGCGCTTCAGAAGATTGAAGTGCAACACATTGGATCGGAGAATAACCGTGCAGACTTGTTCACCAAGTCACTGCCAAAACACTCGTTCCAGAAACATGTCAGAGCGATTGGACTTAGAAAGCTTTCAGAGCTAGCCTAAGTTAAACATGTTTCCTGCACCCTGTTGTGTGCATGTGAGGGGGAGCGTCCCAACGAGCGCCTCCAAACGCCCTGTTGTGCGTATATCCCGTGCCCTGTCGAGTACGAGTGAAAAGGGAAGCATCCTGATGTATGCTTGTGTACTCTTTTTCCCTTCGACCAAAGTTTTTTCCACTGGGTTTTCTTTGGCAAGGTTTTTAACGAGACACAGTTCAAATCTCTTATTCACTAAGGACTATTGTAATCAGGGGGAGTATCCAGTGTATACTTCTAATCCATTGTGTACTCTTTTGTCCTTCGATCAGCGGTTTTTTCTACTGGGTTTTTCCTGACAAGGTTTTGACGAGGCACCTTTGCAATGGTTAGTTTACCCCCATCACACTGACCTGTGTGTACTCTTTTGTCCTTCGACCAAAGTTTTTTTCCCACTGGGTTTTCTTTGGCAAGGTTTTTGACGAGGCACAAGTAGATGGTCAAACTTGAAGATGCAAGCTACAGACAGACGAAGAAACTCAGAGATGTTTACAAGCAGAATTTCTGGAGAGCCAAGGGGGAGTGTTGTAACTCATATGGCCCTTCATTTCATCTCCTTGTAACATACAAAAGACCTTTGGCCTTTCGTTTCTTCATAACCCCCAACCTCTCTCTCTATATAAAGAGAGGTTGGGATAGCTTGTAATATGCACTTGTGTGGTTGATAATATACGAGAAAGCTTCGTCTTCATGTGTTTGAGCTTTTGCCATACGACAATAATATAATAGTAAGTTTAGAATAATTAATGTGGATAACTTTTAATCTTCTTAATAATAATATGCTACTATTATTTGATCTTTTCAAGTAGCATAAAATAAAAGGGTGCGGCTATACGCACCCAATGACTTACTTAGCATACCCCAAGTGCTAAGTACACCATATTTTAATTGATTAAAATTAGCATAAATGTTAAGTACACCCCATCAAATGATCAAAATATCCTTTTTTTATTCTAACCTAAAACATATCTATCATTCCTAAGCACACCCCAAATCATTCTAACCTCTTTATTCTCCTCTCTCCTCTCTCCAACTGACCGGCCCTCTCTCCTCTCCGATCCCCTCTGCTCCCAAGACCAATCCCAAGATCACTGCTAGGATTTTTCGCTTAGGATCACTGTTAGGGTTTTTCGAATCCCTTCAATCGTGTGAGAACGAAAAAAATTTTGAATTTTTTTTGGGTTTTCACGGTTCTGTTCGAGCCTGGTTTGTCGAGCGCTCGAACTGGAGTTCGACCCACGACAATCGAACTTCTTTGCTAACGTTCGACCAAAGCTGGTCGAACGAAAAATTAAATGAAAAAACACAATGTTCGACCACAACTAGTCGGACAAAGCTCTATTGTTCGACCATTACAGGTCAAACTGTCCTATATATGTTCGGTAGACACAGGTCGAGCAGACAGTGTTCCGTTCGACTTGTGTTGATCGTGCTTATCATGGATTTTTTTTTTTTGGTTCAACAATTCACATACAGTGCTTCAAACCGAGAAAGAAGGATTGTGTCTTTGAAGTGGACTTCCTTCCTCCATGATGCTTTTTTCACAATTTCAAAGTAGGATTTTTTTTAGGATTTTGAGGTTGGGTTGGAGAAGAATGTGAAAATGAAAGAAGGAAGAAGAAGGAGGATAGTGGGGTGTGATAGGAAGGTCATATGGGTATGAGTCTTTTAACATTAATCTAATTTATTTTCAACTTAAGTTATATGGGGGGTGCTTAGAAAGTTATGGGGTGCGTATAGCCGCACACAAAATAAAGGCTAGTTATAAAGGCACTGCACCTTTTGATCAGGGCTAGCCCATTAGGGCTAGCCCCTGATCAAAAAGTGAAGTGTCTTTTATAACAAGGACTGCCCAAATTTCTGGCAGTCCTACATACAGTAAGGACTGCCAGAAAAATGGGCAGTCCTTTTGTTTCACATGCTGAGACTTAGGACTGCCAAGTTTTCTGGCAGTCCATTCAGTTTGCAGAACTGCCCGAAAATTGGGCAATCCTTGTTATAAAAGGTACTTCACTTTTTGATCAGGGGCTAGCCCACAGCCCTGCTCAAAAGGTACAGTGCCTTTATAAAAAGCCAAAATAAAATACATGTACACTATGTTTGGGAAGGAGAGAAAATAGAGGGGGAGGAAAATTTGAGGGAAAAGTGGAGGGAAAAGTAAAAGTTGTGATGTTTGGAAAGGGAGGAAAGAAAAAAGAGGAGAAAAATTTGGAGGGAAAATAGTAGTAGGTCCCACCAAATATTTTCCTCCCAAAACCGGGAGGAAAATTTTTGTACGTGAGGGGAATGAGTAAAATTTACTCAATTGCCCTCTCTTTTCTTTCTCTCTTTGTCCGTTGATATTCTTCTTTCTGTGTTATATATTTCTCTCTTGAGCAAATTCTATCTTGTATGACCGGTGGGAATCAACATCAGGTACATTATATTATCTTCATCTCTCATTTTTTTTGTTCTATCAAAATTTGATAATGATGTAATCTGTTATATACTTTGTTCCGATCTATAATTTTTGTCTGATCTTTTTATAAATGTTGATGTATGTTGATAGATGATGTAATCTGTTATAGATTTTGATAATGATGTAATCTGTTATCAACATCTTTTTTTTTGTTCTTTCATCTCTCTTGTAATCTGTTATAGATGATGTAATCTGTTATAGATTTTTTTGTTCTTTCATCTTTTAATATCAAGTTAACCAAGTGAATATTGAAATAAGCTGAGATTTAAATAAAAATAACTAGTTGAAATTAATAAGCATCCATGATTTAAAAAAAATGCTGAGATTTTTTTGTAATTTCATCTCTCTTGTTATTTGATTTATGGTCAAGCAAATAACAGCATCCATAATGCTGAGATTTTTTTGTTCTTTCATCTCTCTTGTTATTTGATTTATGGTCAAGCAAATGCTGACATTTTTTTGTTCTTTCATCTCCCCACGAACAACATCCATAATAACTAGTTGAAATTAATAAGCATTCATTTATTTGCTTTGTTAGTTTCTTTGTCTGATTTTTTTCATGTAAAATATTTTTAGATTCAAAGATGGATCCAAAATCTGAAGAATTATTAGAATTTTTACATGTCCGAATTAGAGAACACCGGGGGATGGTTGAAAGATGGGAGCAAAGACGTCGTAGTGCAGTTGTCCAGCTTATATGCAATATTGTTCATTTATTAGTAATATGGCGATCTGTTAATCAAATTAGAGATGTACCTGTAAGAAATGATATGGTTGAGAGATCAAATGTTCGACGGCAAGTAATGTCACATTTTATGGAAAATGAGAGGGTTTGTCGAGATGTTTTGCGGATGAACCCATTTGCTTTTTCTACACTATGTGATAAATTACGTTCGACGAGGCTATTAAAAGATTTTTCTCGAGCAACTATAGAAGAGCAGGTGGCCAAGTTTCTTCACGTATTAGGACAAAATTGGAAATATCGTGCAATCGGATGTTACTTTCGTCGCTCAAGTGAGACAACAAGTCGACATTTTCATAATGTATTAAGAGCTATCATATCTTTGGAGAGTGAATTTCTCAAACAATCTTCTGGGATTGATGTTGCTCCTCAAATCCTACAGAGTTCTAGATTTTACCCATATTTCAAGGTATGTTAAGTTCATTAAGATATAAGTAGCTAATTTAGTTATTTAAAAACTTAATAACTATATGTCATTTAAAAATACAGGACTCTATTGGAGCAATAGATGGGACACATGTTCGTGTAAAAGTTTCACGGGCAGATGCACCTAGGTTCCGTGGTAGAAAGGATTGGCCAACCCAAAATGTCTTGGCAGCTTGTTCCTTTGATATGAGATTCACTTATGTTTTACCTGGTTGGGAAGGGACTGCATCAGACTCCAGAATAATGAAAAATGCTCTTAGTAGGCAGGATAAACTCATAATACCTCCAGGTTAGTGTCAACAAATTAAGCCATCAATATAGAAATATTTTGGTGTTATCTTAATATACTTAAATTATTTTTTTAGGAAATTTTTTCTTGGTTGATGCGGGCTTTATGCTGAAAAGTGGATTAATCACGCCATATAGAGGTGTTCGATACCATTTGAAAGAATATTCTTCGCGTGGTCCAGAAAATGCTAAAGAGTTATTCAATTTAAGGCATTCATCACTCCGCAATGTCATTGAGAGAGCATTTGGCGTTTTGAAGAAGAGATTTCCTATCATTGCTAGTGGGAATAAATCATATTATTCAGTAGAAACAACTTCAGAGATTATATTAGCATGCTGCATATTACACAACTTTCTGATGGGTGTAGATCCGGATGAACATTTGATAAATGAAGTTGACCGTGAAATGCAAAATGGTCAAGCAGTCAACTCTAGAGAAGTTTCAACTGTAATAAATGAAGATTCAAGATTAGGTGCAATCCTGAGGGACAACATTGCAAACCACATGTGGAATGATTATGATAAATAGTGGCTTACAAAATAAATATGTTAAACAACTACTTATTTGCTAGCTTCAGATTTGCTATTTGGATGTACTCAGTTTAGACATTTCAATTCCAACTTTGTTTATTTTATTTCATGTGTTATGGTTATCTTCTGAGTTTAGATATTTCAATTTTGTTAATTTTATTTTATTGATGTATCTGTTTTTTGTTGCATATGTAGTATACAATGTCAAAGATTCATATGAAAGAAAACGACATGGATGCGTCTAAATTGAGTAACAATTTTATATGGACCGAGGAGTTTGATGATTTGTTGGTAGATGCATTGTTGGATGAAAAAATAAAAGGAAATAGGCATGATGGGACCTTCACTACACAAGCTTATAATAATATAATGCTAGCATTGACTCCTATTTTGGGTCCAAGGTTAGAGAAAGGGCATGTCAAAAATCGTGTGAAGACCTTGAAGAAAAAATTTGCCGAATGTAAGGATTTATTTGATGGGTTAGAGTGGTTTTGCTTGGAATGCAGAAAAGTGTATGTTTGAAGCAACACACGAGGTGTGGATGGCGCTTATTCAGGTATATCATTTTACTAAAAAAATTTGTCTTACTTAATTTGTTCAAAATGTATATTATTGTCTATTAGTTGAATTATAAATATTTACTCATGAATTTTAATTTTTTTATTATAGGCGAAACCATCTGCAAGTAAGTGGATGAATAAACATGTACGAAATTATGGAAAACTCTATGATATTTATGGAGAAGATCGAGCCAATGGTGATAAAGCCGAGAGTGCAAAGGAGAAGGTGACAAGATGGCAAACGGAGGGTAACTTTGATTTGAATGATGATATATTGATGTTCGATAATGAATTTAGTGGTGCAAACAATGTACCCATGGAGAATGCAAGTAATATTAGTCCTTCTTCAACTCATTATTCTCCAACACCTACATCCGAAGTTGGTCAATCTTCAAAGGGTAAAAAACGCAAGGCCTCAATGATTGAGGCATTGGAGAAACAATTTGAATATGTGACTGAGAGCATGAATAAGGTTGCATGTGTATTACAAGAAGGAAATACAATAATGAAAGATAGTAATGTGATTGCCGAAAGGGCCGTTGATGTAGTTGAAAAAGGGAGGCCACGATTTTATAATGAAGATGAGATATATTCCGCAGTCCAAGATTTGGGAATGCCTCGCAATATGCAATTGGATGCATATTTGTTCCTTATTAATAACAATACTGCTGCTAGATCTTTTTTTGGTACTCCCCCACTTATGAGGTATGAAGTGTTGATGAAGATGATGAACTGAATCTAGAGTAATGAAGATGAAGATGCAAATGAAGAGATCGACTTTTAAAGTTATTTTCAGACATTGGACTTGCTCTCAGAGATATTAGTATTTATGTTATCTATTATGTTTTTATTAGTTTGATGATTGACTTAATTATCGTCAGTTTGTACTGACATTCCAGTTGATGTGTTAGTACTTGAAAATTGTCTATTATCTACATTTCAGTTTGTACTGACATTTCAGTTTGAAGATTGACCAACTTAATTATCTACAACTTCTGTTGAGGTGTTAGTACTTGAAAATTGTATGAATGAGATTGCAAACTTGATTGGAATGATGAGATTGCAAACTTAGTAATGTCTATTAGGTGAATGTCTATTCCAGGTGGGCGGATGAGGTTGCAATCAAGCTTCCAGGAACCGCCCACACGGTTGATTTTACTGACATTCCAGGTGAATGTCTATTTTATTTGGGTCCGACTATTGACACCCCATCTATTTCTAAGTTGACCCCAATTTCTTTTCATAACTTAAGTTGTATTATGAAAGGACTGTTTTATCCTTTTCCTATTTCTAATTCTACCCAAACCCAAACAGCCATAGGACCCCACCCCTTCACTAACCCCACCCCTTCAATAACTAATTCAAAAACCCTAGAAGACATTATTTGAAGCTTGAAGAAATTACAATGGAGGGCCAAAGTAATGATAGAAGATCTCCCGTACCCAATGTAAGTCCTACCAATGTTTTTTTTCAAGTATTGATTCGGCTGTTTCGATTTTCAGAAAAAAACAAAATTCGCGGACTGTTCGACCATAACAAGTCGGACAAGTCTACACTGTTCGACGAGGGGAGGTCGAACGTTTTTTGAACTGTCCGACCTGTACTTGTCGAACAGTGTGGATTTATCCGGAATATGTCGGCCGAACAGTACTTTTTTTGAGTTAAATTTAAAAATTTTATTTTCCAACCTAATCCGATATTTGTATTTATCTTCATAGGAAAACACTTCAGATGACATTGCGGTTAACACTGAGATGAGTATTGTCACGCACCCGATGTACGAACAACAACTTGATTTCACTGAAGAATTTCAAACTGATCAATTATTTGTTAGTCGAGAGTCATTGGTGAATTGGGTACGATCGATAGGAAACCTTCATAATATAGTAGTTTTGGTTAAACGGTCGGATAAAGGAGAAGGAAGACGAGCTCGAGTAATCCTGGGTTGCGAGCGAGGGGGTAAATATGTGCGACGGAAGGTAAAAGTTGATGAAGCAAATTTGGCTAATATTGCGAAGAAGCGAAGACCTGAACGGCTTACGGGCACGAAAAAATGTGATTGTCCGTTTCAGTTGAAAGGAGTACAATGCAATGATGTTGGGCAATGGTCACTTAAGGTTATGTGCGGCACACATAATCACCCAATGGGTCGAAATTTGGTTGGGCACTCCTATGTTGGTCGACTAACAGCAGCCGAAGACCAACTCGTCAAAGATTTGACGAAAAATAATACAAGGCCAAAAGATATATTGAGCACGTTGAAGGAATCCTTTGGGGAGAATGAATCGACATTGAAGACAATTTATAATGCTCGTCATAAGCATAGACTTGCCGAGCATGGAGGGCTATCCCAAATGCAATACTTGTTGGGAAAGTTGGAGTCGGAAAAGTATTATTATCTGGTGAGGAGATGTGAGCAAACAGATAGAGTGAAGGATCTTTTTTATGCCCACCCGACAAGTGTGGACTTGTTGCATGCTTTTCCCAACGTTTTATTGATGGATTGTACCTACAAGACTAATAGGTACAAGATGCCACTATTGGAAGTAGTTGGAGTAACTTCCACGGATATTACATTTTCTGTGGCGTGTATATATTTGGAGGCGGAACGGGAGGACAATTATATATGGGCGCTTAGTACGATTAAAGATCTATTTGCTCAACCAAGCTTACCCAATGTCATTGTCACTGATCGTGAGATTGCACTTATGAATGCTATCAGTGTTACGTTTCCCAGGGCTGCACATTTGCTATGTCGGTGGCATATAAGCAAGAATATATTGGCTAACTGTAAGAATTTATTTCGTATGAAGGAGAAGTGGGATTCTTTCAATAACTCTTGGAATTCGTTGATTCTTGCTGAAGATCAACTGAGATTCAATGAATTACTTAGAAGATTTCATGAAGATTTCCGGGATTACCCAAAAGCAGTTAATTATGCTGTGAAGAATTGGATAGAGCCGTATAAAGAAAATTTTGTTTCATGTTGGACTAATAATGTCATGCATTTTGGGAACACGGCGAGTAGTAGGTATGTGTTTTCAAGCAATACTTTGTATATACATATGAATGTTTTTTTTACAGTATTACGTGAGTTTTTTGACTCCATGTTTTCGATACTCACAGGGCCGAGAGTGCACACGCAAAGTTGAAAAAACAACTTGGGACTAGTCAATCAACTTTCGAGATATCGTGGGAAAGGATACATAGTCTGCTGACAAATTCACACAACCAAATTAAGAGCTCATTTGAGACGAGCCTTAATGTGACACCCCATCGATACAGTTCTCCCTTGTTTAAGATTATTCGCGGGTTGGTGTCTCATAATGCTCTCAGTAGGATTTATGACGAGTTGAAGAGTTTAGATGATACCGGCGTCGATCCCCTACTTTGTGGTTGTGTGTTGAGAAGAACTTGCGGGCTACCTTGTGCACATGAGCTTGCACAGCTAAAACGGGATGGACAATACATCCAGCTTGATATGGTTGACAAATACTGGAGAAAGCTCGATTGTGAACCTGCCAAAACAGACAAAGTACATGATGAAGATATCCGAAGTCGTTGGGTTGAGACCATGGATAATATTAACCATATGTTTGATGTGGCTAATGATTCCCAAAGGCTCTTATTGCTTAAAAGACTCCGGGAGATATCAGTTCCTTCAACGTCTTTGTTGCTCGAACCGGTTGTCAACACTCGACCTCGTGGTAGGCCAAACAAGAAAAAAACACACAATACAAACTCGACGAAACGTGAGCGAAGCAAATTTGAAATAGTTGAAGCCGCTCACGATAGTTGTTTACCGTTGGAGCAAACTTTAATTGTCGGTGGACCCCCGTCGGCAAAACCAATGTTTACTTCTATTCGAAGGAAGAAGGTACCGGATAAATGTAAGTCATTGCGCAATGACACCCTTATTGCATATCTGGAGAAGATTCCACCTCGATTTCATTCGTACGTGTCGAGTGTGGTAGACGTTCTTGGGGATGGACATTGTGGTTTCCGATGCGTAGCCCATGCAGTAGGGTTGGGGGAGGAGTCATGGGCAAAAGTACGTAATGACCTCATGCAAGAGTTGTCATCGAGGGTCGATTTATACGGCAAGTGTTACTTGAGTAAGGGCTCTCCCGCACAATTACTTGAATCTTTGAATTACTTCTCAGCTCCGGTTATGGACAGTAACTACTGGTGGAGATATCCCGATAATTATTTGTTGGCGGCATCGGCGTACAACATGGCGTTTGTCCACATTCATGAGCTGGAGAGCGCTACGTTTCTTCCTATGGTGACAGAAGTTCCGACGAACCCTCGGCTAATCTGCATGGCTTTTGTTAACAATAATCATTTCATAGTGGTAATGTTTTTCTCCTAATGTGTATTTTTTTGTGTATACAACAACTATTATCTAATATGTTTCAATCCATCTGTATGTAGGTCAATTTGTCCGAAGACGCAATATTACCACCCGTTGTCAGCAGTTGGTCTACTTTGCGTCTTCCGTGTGCATCTGGTTGGGGCAAAATTTTGGAGCATCGGTTGCAGAAGTATCGTGCAACTTTTCCCGTACAAGTCGCGGCTTCACCGATTATATTGAATTGAATTTGCTTCAAGCTCATTAATTAATTGTAATGGAACGTTTGAACGTATAATGAACTTGTGCTAATATTTTGTGGGACATTTGAACGTATAATGAACTGTGGCTCGTATTTTGAGAAATTTATAATGAATTTGTGCTAATATTTTGTGGGACGTTTGAACGTATGTTGCATATGTTAAAACATGTACTGTTCGACCTGGAAAATTCGAACAGTGTACATATGATCGACCTGTATATGTCGAACATTATTGAACTGTTCGACCTGTATAAGTCGAACAGTATACATATGTTCGACCTGTATATGTCGAACATTATTGAACTGTTCGACCTGTTATGGTCGAACATTATTGAACTGTTCGACCTGTTATGGTCGAACAGTATGCAATTGTTCGACATATGTTTGCCGAACAGCACTGGTACAGGCAATTCACAAGACAAGATATCTAGCGTTGATGACGCATTCGAGTATATCACAAAATATCACAAAACATAACAAGATATCTAGCGTCGATGACGCATTCGAGTATATCACAAAATATCACAAAACATAACAAGATATCTAGCGTCGATGACGCATTCGAGTATATCACAAAATATCACAAAACATAACATGATATCTAGCGTCGATGACGCATTCGAGTATATCACAAAATATCACAAAACATAACAAGATATCTAGCGTCGATGACGCATTCGAGTATATCACAAAATATCACAAAACAAGATATCACAAATCTACGATCTACGTCGCCTACGTCTACCAGTCTCCCTCGTTGAAGATTCAGGTTCCTCTGGAGACTGTAGCTTCAATGCTCGATATGCTCCGATCATTGCCGTCTCATAGGTCGGAATGTCTAGCGCCTCTCGGTTTGAGATCCATGTCTGGTAGACTGGTTCCAGATATCCCAAAGCATTCCCAATCATGTCCCATGGTTGTGGCCCTGTCTGTGTAGATGTAGTCCCCGCAGCACTAGAGACGTTCTCCGGATTCTGGACAATAGGATGTGAAAACTTTTTGTACCAGTCCATATAATCAGGTGAACACTCCCATGCAGGGTTTGCAGTTCCCCCACGGGCTTCGGCAGACAGTACATGGCTGTGCCAGTATTGGAAGTAGCCTCCTAGAACATGGAACGCCAGCTTGTACTTCTGGCTCGTGTTTCCCCGTCGAACCTCATTTGGAAACAACGGAGGATAAGGAACTTTCTGCCGTAGTCCAAATTGTCGAAGGACACGGTCGGGATGATATGGCTCTACATTGTCAAATGCACGTATACATCCATGAAAAAAAGTCACCTCGTCCCGAGGAAAAGTGTCCCTCATCCCGTTATAGGGTGTCCAATTCACCTACAATAAAAATTTAAGCAATTATAGAACACATATATAGCGACAGTAAAAATTTAAGCGAAATTACACTCACATTGTGGACTTGAAGATTGTCCAATACCTCCCTGATGGATGAGATCAGGTTGGTACCTCCTCCAGCATGGGGCCTATTGGCCCACCTCATAGCAAGTGGTTCCCCCATCCGATAATTGACGTTATGGGTAGGCCTCGTGAACGGAAAGTACTCGAAGATCCAGGCCTACAAAAAAAAAATATGAAGCATATTGGTCGGATGTATAACATTAAATTAAAACATATAAGTAGGAGATATAGTTACCTCCAGTTAAGTCAGGTATCCACAAATTTGCCGCACCCCACTCCGAGATGCTACTCCAAGCTGTCGATACAAGAAAGCTAAAGCAGCTGCTCCCCAAGCGTAGTCATCGACGTTGTTGACATTCTCCAGAAGGGCTAGAATTTTTGTGTCAACCCGTGTCCCACTTTTGTCAGCAAAAATGGTGCATCCAAGCACATACCATAAGTACGCACGGGCAGCACGTCTTCTTTTCGACGAATCCGTGCTACTCACATCCGACTCAAATCTAGCCCGGAGCCACTCCATCCGGACCGAGCTACCTCTTTGACTCAATAGCTCATCCTGTGCCTCAATTTCTGACACCCCCAACAATCTACGAATCATCTTCTTAGGGTCCTCCGGTCCCCTTGCTGACACTGGTTCCACCACCGGTAAGCCACTTACTGGTAGTCCGGTAAGACAAAAAACATCATCTAATGTAATTGTCATCTCTCCGAACGGCATGTGAAATGTGTTGGTCTCCGGTTGCCAACGCTCAACAAACGCACAAATTAGATTCTTATTTGGCGTCTTGTACGAAAACGACCTTATGTTGGCTATACGAGAATTTTGAAGGACATGATTTATGTTACCTTCCAACTTCCATGCGTACAGCTTGGTTGTGTGGCACCAACACCTTAACACGTCCCTCTCAATGCCATTCCAAATCTCGTACGCCACATGTGTCTTGAAACTTGGAATAAGTTGTGGATCTTCGGGTCCACCGGGACAAGGCCCTGTCAAAATGTCAGGATCCTCATCCTCTTCTTCATCAGTTTGGCGCTCTTCATCAGTGTGGCGTTCTTGCTCCTGCTCTTGGTCGGCCGTTTGAGTCGAAGCAACAAGTGCTTGTTGTTGAAGACGTGCAAGTTCCTCCTCTTCAGCCCGACGTCTCCTAGCTGAAGCATGAGTCGTTTCCCTCCTACTAGTTTGCTTTCCTACAAGTTCCACCAAAATAACATGGCTTAAAGAAATATTTTTTAAATTGTATTGTTCGGTCCCTATATGTCGAACTAACCCACACTGTTCGACCATAACAGGTCGAACAAATCTGTACTGTTCGACTGAAACAGGTCGAACAGTAAGCAAGGTGTTCGACTATCGTGAGTCGAACACATTGCTGTATGTCCGACCGACCAGAGTCGAACAGATCCGTAAATTTTGGGAAAAAATTCGATCTGTTCTTTCGTTCTAACCCTAAATGGTCGACAAAACAATGTGGTTCTAACCCTAAATGCTCGACAAAACAATGGGAGAGAATGTAGTTTGGATTGAAATGTTTGATACTCACCTCGATCCATGGTGAAGAGACTTCTCGGAGTGGGGTGAACAATGGGAGACTTCTCCGACTCAAATCTGGTGTTGGAGAGATGGGGAAGAGAGTAGTGTGGAGGAAGAGAGTAGTTAGGGTTAGGGTTAGGGTTTGATGGGGAAGAGAGTAGAGTGGAGGTGTATGTAGGGAGAGAGGAGAGTGGGGTGAATGTAGAATTTTGTGTATAGAGAGGAATGGGGTGTACTTAGAAATTGGGATGTGGGGGTTGTACACTATGGTTTAAGTCATAAGGGTATTTTTGTCAACATTTGGGGTGTACTTAGTATTTTTATAAGTTATTTTATTTTTAGGTGGGGTGTACTTAGAAATTGGGGTCAACTTAGAAATAGATGGGGTGTCAATAGTCGGACCCATTTTATTTTTGTGCTAACACCAGAACTAGAAAGAAGGACAAATTAGTAATTATGTATGTATCACACAAAAAAATAGCATATTAGTTCTTTACTTTTTCCTCCCTACTTTTTGATTATCCAAACAAGAAGAGGTAAAATTAATTTTCCTCTCCCTCTATTTTTCTCTCTCTCAAATTTACCTTCCCCTCCCTCCAAATGTTCCCAAACATAGTGGTAAGGAACGTGCATATATTGAAGTTCTACATAATACTTGATCTACAATCCTCTGAAATTATCCTTATTTAAATAGCAAATGAATTATTTCCTAAACAACCTAACAAACAAATTGACAGCAGTGCAGAGCAGGTGTTGCAGCTTTTGCTAAAATACTTGGGTCTTCTCTTTTGTGTGCGCGTTTTGCTTTCTATTTCTTTAAACGATCGATCGAGATCGATTCTGGATATCAGAGAGAGGTATCGCCATCGATCTACCTGTCCATCAGTGTCAGTATAGTCATGCAGGCCAGCGACAGTTCCAACATCAATCAATTTGTTTGCTCGTTCCTTTTCTTAGGTAGGTAGGTCCCAGGAGGAGGAGGGAGGAGGAAGAGGAGGGTTTGATGACGACGAGTAGTAATGGAGATCAGGAGATCACGACCAAACGGTCGGCAGGAGGAGGAGGAGGAGGAGTGATATTGGGTCTCGATGGAGGAACCACCTCCACCGTCTGCGTCTGCGTGTCGGCATCCCTTCTTTCTTCTTCTTCGCTATGTCACCGCCAGATCCCTATACTCTCCCGCGCCATCGCCGGCTGTACCAACCACAATTCAGTAGGAGGTATCTTCTCTCTTCTCTTCTTACACATTTATTCAAACACCTTTCTTTCTTTCTTTCTTCTTTTCTCCACACACACGCACACACACTTGTGTACATTCATCAACCGAGATTTTGAAACAATTAATTTTAAGAGAAGGATCACTCTTCGCTACCCCCATAAACAGTTTTTTTTTTTTTTTTTACACAAGCCAATAACTAGTCTACTCTCTTCCCTTCTTGGCTGCCACGCTTGATCAATTCCCCCCTCCTGTGTCTGTGTGAGAAAAAAAAAAAACTTCAATTCTATTACAAAGCGGTCTGATTAGCTTATGGATTATAGATCTAATATGAAGATGCAACTTGACTCATGCGACAACCTTCCATTTACGGAGCTCATGGATCATAAGCCTCTCCGAGAGGCTACAACTCAGCCCGAAGGCCTGTATATACAATCCCTAGCCCGAAGGCCCCATCCGCCCTGGAGGCCTTACGCAGCCGAAGTTGCAGCACTATACCGCGCCGCACCAACTCCGCACTAGCACTAGCACTAGCAACGCACCTGCACCCGCATCGCATCCACGCACCTCCCTGGTCGCACCGCACCACGCACCTCCCTGGTCGCACCGCACCCAACCACCACCCCACTACTTAATTCCCCCAAAGGGAATTAAATGGCAACCCCGTTGCTCGAACCCGCAACCTCATGGGGGGTGCATCGGTCTTGACCGATATATATATATATATATATATTTTTTTTTTGGGAGGTAAATTTTATTCCAAAGCAACACAGTAATCGTACAACATACAATCAAAGTGAGGACTCCCACTCATCAAGACCTCATAACATTTACATCAAATTCGATGTTATGAAGCATGCCCACCAGAGGTGTAACCAGTCCCTCGAATATCCGACGGTTTCGTTTCCGCCAGACGTGCCAAACCGAAGCAGCCAGACGAACCCTGGCGGTCCGGAACCAGTCCTCCCCTCGACCTCTACTATCGCGGATCACCGTAATGATGTCCCCAATACTCTTCCCGGAGACGCAACCTCCTAATATTCTACTCTGCTCCTTCCATATCTGCCAAGCCAGGTCACACTCAAAGAAGATGTGGCAGATAGATTCTTGCTCCAAACCGCACAACACACACTTGGGATATGGGACCGACACTCCAAAAGAACTCAACCGATCTCTAGTAAGAAGGCGACCCAATAGGAGCTTGTAAATACAGAGCTGCATCTTCCTTGCCAGGTCCTTGCACCATACGAATTCGTAGTCAGGGCTCTGAGGAAAAGTGCGCCTGATGAGATTGTAGCAACTCCTGAATTGGAACTCCCCAGTACCCGGGGACGCACCAGTCGGCTCCCAAATCCACCGATCTGCAGGCAAGCCCGGATCAATGGCAATATTGCTAATGATATCTCCCAGCTCCATGGTAAAACGATAGGACTCCGGCCTCTACTCCCCATCCCGAATGATCCGACTGCACGTCAGGCCCCGCCTGTCCTCCTGGTGAGTCTGAGCCCCCCCTAATGTCCAGTAACGAGCACCGATCTAGCCAGGAATCTCGCCAGAGGTTCGTTCCAGACCCATCCTTCATGACCTTCCTGATAGCAGACTTGAGAATCCCCCTGTGTCTCAGGACAGTCTTGAACGTGACGGAATGATTGTTGTCAGAAGTACACGTCCAAAAGTTGTCCTGCTTCACATATCTGCTATGCATCCAGGCAGCCGAGAGAGATCCCCCATTTATGAATTTCCATGCCAGCTTAAGCGCGGAGGCCTCCCGAATCTCCAGCAGCGGCCTAATTCCCTCTCCTCCCTCCTTTCTGGGGTGACAGAGCTGATCCCAAGAGATCGCATGCATACCCCCTCTCCAAATGAAATCTGCACAAATCCGATCCACTTTCCTAACAGTAGCGATAGGAAGGAGGATGGATTGTCGCCAGAAATGGGCTACAGCTGTAATCACTGACCGTACCAGCTCAATGCGACCGCCAAATGACAATCCCGAGGCTTGCCAACCTTCCACTCTCCTCTGGACGTACTCCACCAAACTATGGCAATCCTGATCCCGCGCATAATTGACCCTGAGGGATACTCCTAAATAGCGCACCGGAAGATCACTCCTCTCGATACCCAACACGTCAGCCCGCTCCTCCTTCTCGGGATATAAGGAGCTGAAGTACACTCGGCTCTTCTCCCTGTTCTGCTGAAGGCCTGATAGGGAATGTAACTTATATATATATATATATATATATATATACACACACACACACACACACACACACACACACACATATATATATATACACACACACACATGCACCCCCCCCCCCCCCCCCCCACCCACCCACCCTCACCCCCCCTCCCCAACACCCACCCTCACCCCCCCCCCCCCCCCAAACTATTTTGGTGTGTCCTAATGTATTTGGGAGAATCTGCTATGTGTACGACACGACACAGCCCTAACACACACACACACACACTATTTTGGTGTGTCCTTATGTATTTTGGAGAGTCTGCTATGTGTCAAGTACGACATGACACAGCCCTAATTTTTGGATTGTCCGTGCTTTCTAGCTTTTTATACGTTCCAATTTCCGACTAAATAGATTTCGTATTTATTCGTTGACAATATTTTTCTCTTTTATTTTCATCGTAAAGCATTTTAAACATTATTATAACCTTTGAGAGACTCATCCGTATGACCCTTAATAGAGCTGAATGGAAGATAAGTGTTATGTAGCTACCCCAAAAAAATTGGGATGAAGGCTTTGTTTTGTAGACTCGGTTATTTCGGGAGAGCGCAAATGGAAAATGGAGACCATTAGATTCTGGGGAAACATGATTCCCTTGCCAATTTTATAAAGGGAATAAAGATGGGACTTCCTATATTATTGCAGCCTCGAGACAGAAAAATAAAAATATAAAGTACAATCTCTCTTCCGTACTTCCCCTTTTATTCATCAATTCAATTCGTTCTATTTTCGAGACAATGCAAGAACACATAAGAGTTTGTGTAGTTTAGTGCACAACGGAGATGGACCAAACAAGCTGGATTGCATTCTTGACTGCAGCATGCGCGTGGAAATCTATCCTACGAAGAACATTCTCTATTGTGCCTCATTTGTTTTTTTATATTACATCCTTTGAATGTGATTTTTTCTCCTACATCATTTGTCTTCTTTAGGACTCGAATACTAATATTCTTAGTATACATTTCTCATCCTTTTAATGTGGACTGCAATCTTTCACCATCCATTGTATCCCAAGACATTTGAGTCTTTGACACATAGATCTCAAGAGATGACAATGCCTAATGCTCTGTGGGCTTTGTCATCTTAAATTGGCTTTTTTGTGCTGGATGAGTCATGTCTGCCAGAAGTATATTTACATATGTCATGAATCCTAAGTTGCCTATCTGGCCACCTTTGTTACCTTTCTGCCTTGTTAAGTGTGCAAAGGGCTTTGGGCAGCCTTGCCCTAAAGAAAATATTTCATTGCGGGGTGGGGCAAAGGTCTATAATAGTATAATAAGAACAGGGTGAAACGTGCCTTGGTTCATTTTTATTTTCTCTCATTTGCATGTGAACTTGTATTTGCCATACTTTATATCTTCTTTATAACCTATATTCCAACAGTTTCATCACTTGCTATGCCAACATGAAATTGGAATTGGTTTTTTTGTCTTTTAGCTGTCATGTGGTATAATTTTGATATTTATAGGTGAGAAGATTTCTTTAGTTTTGATGTGTTGTAGACTACTATGAAATATTGTGAAATTAAAGGATTGCTATTTTGGGTTCTGTAGAAACTGCAGCCAGGGAGACATTGGAGAAAGTTATGGCGGAAGCCCTTTCAAAGGCTGATTCTAATCGCTCAGATGTTCAGGCAGTTTGCTTGTCTGTATCTGGCATTAATCATCCTTCAGACCAGCAGAGGGTACTGGAATGGCTCAGGTCATTTCCATAATTCCTCCTCAGCAAAACAACATTAGTAATAGTACTTTTGCAATACCCATTGTCTGAATTTCTCCAATTTATTCGTAGTACTGTGGCTGCCATTTATGATTATCATGTTGAGCTATTTCCTCGGCTTACAACTATTTGATATATTGCTGAGATTATTTTTCCACAGTCAAAGCCAATAGTACATCAATAAAATTTGGATAATGAATTGTATTGTAGAAAAGCTTATCCTATGACCTGTCCAAACTTCCTCTTTGTGTTAGTATTTTTGGAATATATGGATAAAGGCTTTATTAATGTTGGTTCCATATTTGGGAATATATGGATAATGTTTGTCTTAGTTTGTAACAAAATATCAATTACCATTGAAAAAAAAATCCTTCTGTCGTTTTGGGTGTCGTCTTATTCTAGGGTTAATAGTAATCAGCGTTTGAGGAACACTCAGACCTAGATATTTACCTCTATGTATGGGGTTGAAATAAGAAAAATCTAGGTGCCTTGTGGAATTGACATTACTTCCCTCTTGTTCTGGATAGATAATTGATAATCGACTCATGACCCGTATATTAGTGTTTGGGTATCATAGGTAACTCCACCTAACTTCTTTCCCATCCTCCCCTTGTAATTTATATCAAGTATATGATGGAAAATGAAACACCGAACCATGTGTGTATTTTATTCTGTGAAAGTTGGTGTACGCTATGGAAAACTAATAATGTCAAGTTAAAGTTCTATGCTGACTATTCTAGTACTTGAGCATTGGTCATTTGATGATTCAGCAATTGGTGCCTGTACTATTTGTGTCCTTTCGAGTAACCCTCTTACCCATCCTTAAATTTCCATGTAGTGGGTGAATTGTGACCAAGTATTGCTGGCTATATCTATTTAGCTGCCAATTTTAGTTAATTGCGTATGCTACTAACAACTGCAATGGTTGCACTTGTCAGGATCTTGAACTTTCTACTAACCTTAAGGTACAAAATAAGATATAGTGCCTAAATGCTAATTATGTCATAGCTCTACACTACTCTCAAGAGCTTCTAATATGTGTTCCAACCTATGTTGTCATAGGCGACACCTAGGCAGCCTAGACGTGCAGGTTGGAGGAGGCACCTCGACCTGGAGAAAATTGTCCTGGGTGTGGCGATGGTCGCCTATGTGTGCCTAGGCGACCGCCTAGGGTCGGCCAGGGAAAAAGAAGAAGACGGTATTTAGACGGGTTATTAGAACTTATTAGTTATAGACTTCTTGTGTTTCTTCATGAATGCTTGCTTAATGCTTATTAGAACTTATTATTAGTGTTACTTATATGCTTATTGCTTAATGTCTAGTAACCTTACTTGATGTTGAATATTGGTTATTTGTTGCTTCTTACATTGCATATAGTATATGTATAGTTGTATACGGAATTGCAGAATATCAAAGAACATACACGAATCTGGGCGGACGCCTAGGCGTCGCCTAATCGAGGCGGGTGGCCTGTCGCCTCGCCTAGCTCCCAGTACAACATAGGTTCCAACATAAATGTCTTCATTCAGTTAGCAGGTATCCAGTTAGGACATGTTTGGTTCAACGAAGTGGGAGGAATTCCTTGGAATTAAGGTGGGGACCTCATGAAACTTCGTGTTGTTCAATGTTTGGTTACTGAAGAGGTGAACATTACCCCATGGTACCAACTTCCTGTAACCCCCCCCCCCCCCCCCCCCCCCCCCCCCCCCCCCAACCCCAAATGTCAGCACACATCATTGAATTCTAAAACCAAAATCCACACTAAGCCTAAGGAAATGGATGGAATTGGGAAAAAGTGAGCCCTGTCGTTGGATTAGGTCATCTCTTTGTGTACGTATATGGTATAAAAATAAAAGTGGGGCCCATGCAAGTTAAACCTCCTTTCTTCCTTTTTACCAAACAATGGAAAAGTATGGAAGCCCACCTTTTGTTGAATGTCAAACTCTGCAGATTACTGAAATCCTGTTCCTTCTCCAATTTTCTGGAACCAAACGGGCCCTTAATCTCACAACCCAAAAAAGTAGGAGAAGGTTTGGTGATTATAGCATATTAATTAGATATGCAGCTTTATAGCTAAATAAACGCACAAGTGGAGGAGGGAAGAATACCAATCTTTGCCCCTTTTCATTAGTTAATGAACTATTTTGTTCTTAAAGCGGGTAAGAGTCAGGAGAGGCCTTTACTGATGTCCTCAGAAAATGATAGGTGTATCAAGGAAGTCCAAGTCAGCAGACGATGGTTCTATCCCCTTTTCAGGAGGATTTTATGCATTCCCCAAATTGGCACCTTCTTCCAAAGTTTTATTCTCTCCGTTCTACACTTGTAAATTAGCAAGGCAAAGATAGCATGGAATATTGGTGTGGAAGCATTGATATCTTAGTTGTGCAAGCCTTTTCTTGCTGTGCTGGTAAAAGAAATGGGGATTGGAGTGGGTTCAGAAACTACTTTGTATACTCCAAGGGGTGATATGATGCCTTCTAGTCATATAGCTTTGTTGACATGCCATAAAATTTTCAATATGAATTGAATTAAAAAAATTGAGACACCTTACATGAATAATTTTGGAGTTAATTTGGGTCTCTTGTTCGTGTCTTGATATACATAGAGATCAGATATGAATCAAAGTATCTGTTCCTTCCTTTACAGAGACTTGTTTCCAAGTCATGTTAAATTGTTTGTGGAAAATGACTCGGTGGCTGCATTGGCAAGTGGAACAATGGGCAAGCTCCATGGCTGTGTATTAATTGCTGGCACCGGTTCAATTGCTTATGGATTCGCTGAAGATGGAAGAGAAGCCCGAGCTGCAGGTGCTGGTCCTGTTTTAGGTGATTGGGGCAGGTTAGCTTTTGCACTTCTTATGTACAACATACTATTGTGATCCTTCAGCTCTATTATACGATGCATTTTAAGTTGATTCATGTTTCCTGGGAAGAGATTGAACTAATTGTGTTAATCATCACATCACATCATGAGTTATGAGATTTCAAGATTACAATCTTGATATTTCATATGTGTGTGTCTTTTACTTAAATACCTTGAACTTTGTCCCATGTTCATTTTGATACCATCACCATTTTTTGTTCACATTAATTCCTTGAACTCTTTTTATCACTTAAATACCATGTCAACAAAACAATAAAGTGAACTTTATACCACCATCAGTTATGTGCTATAATACCTTGAAGAGGATTGGTGGTGATGGAGGGTGCTAGGGGCCTGATCGGTGAGGGGGGCTAGTCAACAATGGTGCCAACAGGGAGAGGAGAGAAGGTTGCTGTCAATATGAGAGGAGGGAATGAAGGAGATAGTGGTGGTTACCATTTAGGGAGAAGGACAAAGATGGTGGTTGTAGGTTAGGGGTTAGGGACAAGAAAGGAGGAAGTAGATGGTCGTGGTGGGTTAGGGTTGCAGAATTAAGAAAATGGTTATAGTGGGGTAGGGTTTAGGAGGAGGAAGATAATGCTGAGGTTGGATATGGTTTAGAGATGAGGAAGGAATAAGAAGAAGATGGTGGTGGGTTAGGCTTTGAGGACGTAATTTTTTTATTATCAAGGTATTATTGTGACAGTTGATAACAAAGTGAAATTACTTAAAATAGTAAGGTACTATTATGAACAAAAATGGTCATGGTAGGAAAGTAAACATAGGGTAAAGTCCATGGTATTTAAGTGCAAAACTCTCTCTCTCTCTCTCTCTCTCTCTCTCTCTTCTTGTGACAAAAGGCCTTAATAAATTCAAGGGATTTTGCATCCATCAACTTTGGTGGTTGCTGTTGCACCTCCCACTTTTACCATCTTGGTATGATAGTTTGTCTTAATCATTTTAGGTTCCATATTTTCTACTTTGCACTAGTACCAAGGACAATTACCGTCTACCTGATCACTTGTGAGTCCAGTAATCTGATTTTGCATCTCATATCAATTGACCAAAATTTGGCCGTCTAGTACCATTATATTGTGACCTGTCAGTCAATATAGAAGAAGTGCATCATAACAGGCCCTGTGATGGGAAGGCTTGTATATTAAATATGATAATGTATATTATTATTGGTGGTATAATTCTATGGATGTAGGAAAAGTCTGTAACTAGAAGGTAAAGTTATTCAAGGTAAGTTCGCTACTTTAGACAAATTATACCTCTCCATCTTGTTCTTTTCAAAATTAATTTCCACATAATTACTTCCTAACTAAGCAATGCAATGTGCATTTTAAACATCTAAATTCCAACGATGAAATACAGTAAATCTTCAATATTTTAATTGCAATGACAACAAAATTTAGCATCAAATAAATTGTCAGAGAAAGATCTCTACAACCAAGGTTGTCAAATCGTGTATCGGAACCCGCATCGATTTTCAAATTTTATGTATTGTAAAATGTATCGTAAGATACAATTTAATGTGTGTGTGCGTGTGTGTCAAGACTTGATAGCTCAAGTGGCTAGAGTGGAGAAATAAGATCCGAGAGGGTGGTGTTTGAATTCCAGTGGGAGCAAGAGCGATCATGACATCATTTGCATATATATATATATATATATATATATATATATATATATATATATATATATATATATATATTTTTTTTTTTTTGCATATATATATCTATTCTACTATATAATAGGAAAGCTTAGATGGTGAAACTTTTGAATTCCGAAAATACCCTTACATTCTTATCTATCTATTCTACTATATAATAGGAAAACTTAGATGGTGAAACTTTTGAATTCCGAAAATACCCTTACATACTTATACTAATTAAAAATAGTTCATTAATTTTAATAAGGATAACTTAGTAATTAGGAAGACTACCCTTTGGTCTTCCTAAAGAGTCTTCCTAAACTAATTAAGAAATGTTAAAATACGTGCAAGGCACGTGCACATATGCTAGTTCTACTATATCTATTCTACTATATAATAGGAAAACTTAGATGGTGAAACTTTTGAATTCCGAAAATACCCTTACATACTTATACTAATTAAAAATAGTTCATTAATTTTAATAAGGATAACTTAGTAATTAGGAAGACTACCCTTTGGTCTTCCTAAAGAGTCTTCCTAAACTAATTAAGAAATGTTAAAATACGTGCAAGGCACGTGCACATATGCTAGTTCTACTATATAATAGGAAAACTTAGATGGTGAAACTTTTGAATTCCGAAAATACCCTTACATTCTTATATTAATTAAAAATATCTATTCTACTATATAATAGGAAAACTTAGATGGTGAAACTTTTGAATTCCGAAAATACCTTTACATTCTTATACTAATTAAAAATAGTTCATTAATTTTAATAAGGACAACTTAGTAATTACGAAGACTACCCTTTGGTCTTCCTAAAGAGTCTTCCTAAACTAATCTATTCTACTATATAATAGGAAAACTTAGATGGTGAAACTTTTGAATTCCGAAAATACCCTTACATTCTTATACTAATTAAAAATAGTCCATTAATTTTAATAAGGACAACTTAGTAATTAGGAAGACTACCCTTTGGTCTTCCTAAAGAGTCTTCCTAAACTAATTAAGAAATGTTAAAATACGTGCTTGCACGTGCACATATGCTAGTATATATATATATATATATATATATATATATATATATATATATATATATATATATATATATATGCAAATGATGTACATAATAATCCAAAAGATCAACCATAAAGTTTAAGGATACTACTAGTCATTGTCATTTGCAATACTTTACCGAAAAAAACTTAAACATTTCAAAAAGATGTCCATCAAAATCCTAGCATCCACATCACTAAATAGTAGAGTTAAGCGCCTCAAGATCAATAGAAAGATTGTGGATGATCTTTCGATTGCCTTTTAAAGCTTTTTTTCCTTTTTGTAATTTTTAATTACAGAATTTAAGGGTGGATATATGTATCGGACGATACGCGATAAATATATAATATGTCACGATACGCACGATACACTAATTGTATCATACGATACATGTTAAATTCGATACGGTTGTCCGATACGTATCGAAAACTCTGAAATATGATACGTTTCGTAGGAAACGTATTGCATATCGTACGATAATGACAACCTTGTCTACAACTAGCATAAAAGATTGAATAATGCTTGATTATGTGATTATGATTACTTTCAGCATGTTTTGTTATTTAATAGAAGTTTAACCTAATAGTCAAATTGCATAGTTAATTTTCTTGAGCCACGTTCGGCATTGCCAAGTGCTCCTTCAATTCCCAACATTTGATGGTCTTGTCCCTAAGGCACTAGCCTAGTGGTAGTGCGGGAGGCCACCCGAGCATAGGTCCCGGGTTCGAATCCTCTCCCGGGCGGCTGGGTGGCTTTGGGCCACGGCTCGGCTTGGAGAAAGGACACCTCAAAAAAAACATTTGATGGTCTTGAAAAATGAAACCTACTTTCCCAGGCAAATCTTTCAGCTAGTGTATATATTGCCCTTGCATTCCTACAGGGACGTGAATAGTTAGGCTATTATTAAAAATATGAGCTTTGGTTTTCAGATTCTTACTCATTGTGGGTTAGATACGTTGCATGGACACGAGATACATATCGTATCTGTACTCATGCATGATAGGTGACTACTATTGTACCCATAAGATTTCCGTATCCTGTATCCGAATTCGTGCAGCAAAGAGGTTAGTGTATCTATAATGAATGAGAAGACGGTGATGATCCTGTCAATTGCTTTAGCCTCTTTACTGGAGTTGACTAGTATTGAATATTGCAATCAATGCTCTGGTATTTGAATGAACACCTGCAGTAGCAAATATTGTTTTCTGGATAAGTGTCTCTTTCTAACATGCTTCTTATCTCTTCACTAAGTACATCTCTTTTCAATTCTAGTTGAATTACCGTTGCCAGCTGGTAATGGCGTTTTAAGATATAAGGGGTCGCCCATTTGGCATTTAGAAATCCAGCTTAAAGATTTTATACAATTGCTTTAGTCATTTACTGGTTATATGATGGGTCATCGTCTATGTTTGTGAAAAATGCTGATTTTGTCATCAACTAAACTTTTTGTTTCCCATGCTGGAATCTTGATTCCTGGAAACAAGGACATTATTCATCAATTTATTTTTCTAAATTTTGCTAAAAGAGACCCATGAGCACACCAGTTATAGAAAGAGCTGAACCAAAGTCACATGCACGAAAGCAAAGCGAATTTTCTGACTATTGTTGCACATCATTGTAGCTCTGAAGAATCAGATGGTAATTGTATCAATAGATTGTCATGACCGGTTTCGTAGAACCGAAAAGTTGCCAAATGAACATAGTTGATAATTGATCTCAAAACAAGGTTATTGCGGCAAAAATAAACAAATAATTGAAATCACATCAAAATATATGAAAATAATTTCTTTTATTGATAATTGCATGCGATATACAAAGGCTCTCAATAGTCAACTGAAATATGCCAACTTAGCTTACAACTCACAAGACTAATACAAATGTACAATATTCCACATATTATGTCCTTTATTACAAAAGATAACATCTTCAAGAGAAAAGCTTGAAGTTGCCCTCCAAGCGACTCCCTACACCTGTGGAGGAGGGGGTCAACACATTGAAAAATGACTAGTGAGCGGTATCAATCCGACTTACCTAAATCACAATTGTAATAATGTGAAGCATACTAATTAATTATTTGGTCTTGCTATATATTTTTAGGTTCAATTAACAATTCATAGAAACGTAAACATATTCGATGATTATTACTAAACAATGATTTATTTACCTAACGACAAAGATTTCTTCCCTGTAAAAACAAGGACTAAAATGCAATATTGGGTTTCCCTCTTACCCATCTAAGCAAGACAATATTAGAAATCATATATATATATATATATATATATATATATATATATATATATATATATATATAGAAACATGTAATTGTTCATGTTCACTTCCACCGTGATTTGAACACTGCCCACTAGGTACTTGTGTCTCCACTCTAGCCACTTGAGCTATTAAGTCTTGACACCAAGGTTCGAAGTATCGATATTGGAATCGGTATAGGACCGTTCTTATGAGTATCGGGATCGGCGGTATCGGAGGTTTCAGATCGGAGTATCGGATTTTTTGGTATCGAAAAACAAACAATTATTAACATTTTAGAAAATATATTTGATACATTTAGCCATAATTTTAATATTTTCGGTGTTGTTTTTTAGTAATTTTGAAATTAAATGAAATAATAGTCATCCTTACCGATTGATTTACGTACGATAGATAAGTTTTCTTCTTTTACATGTTTTTATAACCTTTCTATGCTTTTACACCCTTACTGATTATTATTTTTCTTTTAATTTTTTTTGTCGAATTGACCGAAAAAGAGACCCCAAAAGTCGGTATCGGTCAGTATCGGGTATCGGTAGGTATCGGATCGGGACATGCCAAACCGCATCGGTATCGACCGTATCGGATCGCAATCACTGCGAACTATGCTTGACACTATATATATATATATATATATATATATATATATATAGGGGCGGAGCCAGGATAAAAATTATGGATGGACCGTGCTACTACATATAGAAATCTTTAAAGTTGTCATGTTAATTGGACTTCAATAGCAAAAAATATACTAAAACTCAAACAAGAATGAGCAAAAAATAAAGCCAATATTTTCAAATTGTTACAAAATAGGAAGCAAAACATTATACATAAAAGATTTCTAAAATATATAATAATGTGAGAGGTGTAGTTTGAACTTGCAACCTCTAAATTGAAAGTCCAAAGCACTACCACTTGAGCTAGCTTATACTTTATACATTAGTGGGTCAAACTAATATATATTGTAAACTTGTAAAAAAGTTCTATATAGTAATCAACATTTTAAAAAAATATTGGCGGGACCGTGGCATCCCTTGGACCCTATATATATATATATATATATATATATATATATATATATATATATATATTCTACTATATAATACGAAAAGTTGGTGGTGAAACTTTTGAATTCCTAAAATACCCTCGAGTATATTATAAACATGATGTTATTATGTCAACCTGCATGTCATTTATGTTTAATAGTCAAAATAATAAAGTTTGCATGCAAATTTTCTTTTACCATACAACTTTTCATGTTTCAATGGTAAAAAAAATTTATCCTTATCATTTTCCAAAGATTATTATTCTCAATAGAAAATTAAAAAAAACAAAATTTGTACTTTGAATTTTTTGGCATTGTAAAAAAGAAAACACACATGAATAATAACATGAAAAAACGAAAACACAACTGACCTTATGATATTCTAATTAAAATACGTATAAAGTACGTGCATGTAGACTAGTATATATATATATATATGCCGGTGGCGCGGTGGCGCACCGGTAAGACTGCTGGCACTCAGGGGTGAGGGTGCGGGTTCGAGCCCCCACTCCCACGGGGGCGGCTGGGTGGCGTTGTCCACGGGCCTTGGTTTTGAAAAATTATATATATATATATATATATATATATATATATATATATATATATATATATATATATATAACCATTCTACGGATTGGCAACCAACACCGGGGGGTTCGAACTGAGTACTCCCTACGAGGCCCCCCATCTTGACTACACACACACACATTCCGTCCCTGCCTATGTTGTTACAGGCGATGCCTAGGTGGCCTAGACGTGCAGGTTGGAAAGGTCTCGCCTTGACCTGGAATTTTTTTTTTCCTTGGGTGCGATTTTGCTCCCCTAGGCGCCCGCTTAGGGTCGTTCATGAGCAAAAAAGGTCCTCCTGGGGTCGTCCAATTATGTTTACTATCCTTGATGTTGAATATTGATTATTTCATAATTGTTGCTTCTTATATTACTTTTATGCTTATTGCTTATTAGTTATATTACATATTTGTTGCATGCATAATTGCAGATTTTTTTGATTCAAAGCAGCAGATCCTTGACGGGAGCTTAGGCGGCGCCTAGACGAGGCGGGTGGCCTGTCGCCTCGCCTCGTCTATCGTCCAGTACAACATAGGACTCCCTGCATCAATTGGTTAGGTTTCCAAAATAATTGTCATTAGTATGCAGTCTAACTACATGACGGTCACTGGTGATACACCATTCTGAACTATCTATGGTGTTACGACATTCCCAGTTCAGGTAGACAACCTTACTGGAGGATTTTAATACTCGTGTCCTTCTCTCACGAATCCGTACCATTCTTTTCTCTTAGGTACATGTGCCTATTCTCTTGGCGAGGAGAATGCACTTCCACCATTTTCTCTTAGACCGACATTGTCTCAGTGCTCCGGGTACCGTTCGAGTAATCAAACCTTGTGTACAAGTTGACTATGACCATGAAAATGCGTATGCTCTAGCTACAAAACATAATTTGCATAGTAATGAAAAACTGAAAAACGAATGCAATGCGATCTCCATTTTTATTTCTCATTTCTCGAGCCTCATGCTCGTAACACATACCCCCATTTCAGGTTTTATGAAAGCTTAGAATACAATCTCTCTTTAAATTATACTTTTAAAGGCCTACTATCTCATTCTCGTTCATAAGTGCACCAACACTTTACATATCCAACATTTCAAATAACAACATTAATAACATATAAGTGATTTCTTTTATCTTTATTCTTATTAGGGCATCATCAATAATAAGAGCGTTGCAAAAGAAACAAAAAAGTTATTTTATTAAGCGTGATGATAAAGGAAAGAATGATCAATACCACTCACCATTTGACAAGTAATCTTTCTGTCCTGATCATGTAGTTACTGAACGATTCCTAAAAGATACAATTTGATGTGATACACGGTCGTCTTAATTGGTATAACCATACAAGTGAGCCATGCTCAATAAACCATTCAATTCGACCTAATTAAGCAAGTCTGTATCACCGTTCAAATCTCACGATTTCTCGCACAACTCAAATCCAATCAGCCACCAACACAATACCTCTGCTCAGAACGGGACATTACATAGATGACGCAACAAGTTAGAAGAGATATATGAAATGTGCCAAAAGTCGTTGAGATGGGGTTTCTTACATAGCATTGTTAATTATTAGTTCCAATACTCTTGTAGCACGCTTCACTTAATACTAGGATAGTGTCAATTCCTCAAACATGTTATAAATGTGCACATGTATGTCACAAACCTCAAACGTATGTTCTTACATATTTAGGGTTGGACGGAGAAGTCTTGATCATTTACCCCTCTTTCATTTCCCTTGTAGTTAACTGCTGTTTACATTATGCAGTGGATATGGAATTGGTGCACAGGCATTAACAGCAGTAATGAGGGCTCATGATGGCCGTGGACCCCAAACAGCTCTTACGAATAGCATCCTCAACATGCTTGGGCTTTCTTCACCAGATGAACTGATTGGGTATTTTCTTAATTTCACTTGTATTTTGGTCTTTATGTGTGGCCTATTACTTGATTCTTTAAATTTTGGACAAATGAGCAACTGAGACAATTTGATGGCTGAAAAGTATGTGACTAATGGTTTCCTATTGATTCGCTCCACTGTTATTTCTTTAACAGTTTTCTATGACGAGATGGGAATGCTATCATTTTCTCTTTGGGTTAATGTGTCATAGAGATGGATGCATTATCCGAATGAATCAAATTAGAGATTATGTTTCCGTAACTTGAAGAACTCGGAATTGAATAGAGAATTAATAGTGGAAGGAAAAGAAAAACTTTTGTACAATGGTGATGGAAGATCATCACAACATAGTTTTATTAACTATACTCTTGTCTCTTCAATTAGAGAGGAAGAGCGCACAAAATTAATTGTGGAAGAGTTTATTACAGTAGAGGCTCAAGCTCTCCTTTTATACCTTTAGGCAACCTCGTATATAACAAATTTTTATTAGGACTAGAAACAACTAATCCTGTAAAAACTAAGTTAAAATCTTAAATTATCCCTAACACACCATAAAAAAAAAAAGCAAGATGGTATAATAATCCTAATTACTTTCCAAAAGGAAACTAGAGAGGGAATAGTAATCCTAAAAATTAAACTTAATAGGAGATATTCCTGGATAAATGCGATCATGTGTAGAATTTGTATCATTTTACCTCTCCGTCTAGGTTCTTTATAGTCTAGGAAAACTTGGAGGATGCTCCTTGGTTGCATGAACTTAAACTTACCTAAAAGGTGGGTCAACTATCCCCGCCAACTGGCCGTCTAGGTTTATGGTATGACCCTCTCTTGCTCATAGCAACTTTTGCTAGAACTCGGCACCGACATAAAGGGTTGACGTATGGTCGACTTCCGGTCATAAATACTGTCATATCCTTTACGGATATTTCTTATGCTCCATAGCCGAGCCCATTATGATGCGAGAAGGCTTGGATGATAATGATGTTTCCTTTTGTTGGGGGGGGGGGGGGGGGGGGGGGGGGTGTCTCAAGTTGAATTTTAGGATGTGTTGCTAAAGAAGAATACATCCTTTTTCCAATTCATAGAATTACAAGTAATGAAACTACTTCTTTAATATGTAACTTATAAATTTGCTAAATAAAGAAGAGAAGAATCATAGACATAAGTTAGATGGATCAATAGTCAAACTATCAGAAGACTTGAACCTGCACCAAAAGGAGGGAAAAGATCTCATGAACTTATCCTTTTATATGGATAGATGGGTACCTTGTCTTAGATTTTGATGAAGTTGAGTGCTTGCACCCAAGTCCATTTCCCTTTTATTTTTGAATCCCTGAACTGATTAATTAGTTAAGCATGCTTTAATCATTTCAATTCTACGAGACAAGTTGCTATTAAACTGGTTAATTTCTTGACTCTTTCTGATTTGGTGTCACTACTCACTAGGATATAAGTTCTATCGTGCATTTGCTCCATTTGTGCACTATTACTCAGTCCTCTTTAGGAGAAAGATATAGATGGACTAAGCTCCTCCTGAGAGGATAAGAAAAAGATGACTTGGTTCATCCTGAGCCTTTTATTAATTTTTGAAACTTTAGTACCTTGGAAACATGTGAAATGTTACAAGGATTGCTAACTAAATTCAGTATTTGGTACGTTCATGTGTCTGTTCTTCATGTTATATATTCCATTATATTAGTAAAAAAACAGAGAAGTATTAATTGTCAAAAGGAAAAAAAAGGCATTTGTAACCATAATATATCATGCTTATTACAAATATTTTGGGTGACTTCCCATGGACGCATGAATCTGTTGATTTTATTGTTAAATCATGCGCTTCACTCTTTTTATTTCTTGTCATAGGTGGACCTATGCAGATCCCTCTTGGGCTCGTATTGCAGCACTTGTTCCAATTGTGGTCTCTTGTGCAGAAGATGGCGATGAACTTGCAAGCAAAATATTGCGTGATGCAGTCCAGGAGTTGGCTGATAGTGTCAAGGCTGTTGTCCAGAGACTTGGATTGTGTGGTGAAGGTGAAATAACTTCACATAATATCATTGTAGAAGTTCTTAAGTTATATCCTATTTACTTCTGAACACTTTTATTTCAAAGCTGTTTTTTTCATCATCAACAAGTAAAATTTATAACCAAAAGGTATTTGTGACCTGCAGATGGGCAGGCTCTTTTCCCCCTGGTCATGGTTGGTGGTGTTCTTAAAGCTAATAAAAGCTGGGATATAGGGAAGGAAGTTGTAGACTGTATCTCCAAGGTCTACTCAGGGGTTCATCCTATTCATCCTGAGGTAAGTTAACTTAATATTATGCTTTCGCCGATCATAAGATTCCATAAGAACTTTCTGGGTATGTGTTTTGTGAGGAGAATTTGGAGTTCTTATTATTGAAGGTTCCTGCTACCGGTATGCAGATTAATCAATTTCTTTATGTGTTTCAGCAGATGGGTGTTATTCTATCTAATGTTGTTCACAATATTCAAAAGGGTTCACAAAGACAGCCCAGCATGTCAATGATAATGGATAACTGTAAATGTTTGGGCATATTTAACCAAGTGCTTGATTTTGGTTTGTATGGTCAGAAAGGAGATGGTTCTTTTTTTTTTTTTAGGGTTATTTACACTAACTACCCATATGTTTTTTGTTTATAACACGTGGTACCCCTACTTTTAAACTATTTAGACTGACCACCCCTACTTTTTTGGTTTATTACATGGGGTCCCCTACTTTAAGATAAAAATAAAAAAATGTAACACTAACTACCCCTATTTTTATTTTATTTTTCTAAAGGGAGGGGTGGTCAGTGTAATTTGTTTAAAAGCAGGGGTACTCTTTGTTATAAACCAAAAACATAGGGGTGATTAATGTAAATAACCCCTTTTTTTAATCTTTCAGACAGTATAGAAGACTTTGCAGAGAGTTATTAGTTAATGGTTGTGTTGACACTAGATGCAGAATAAGAAGTCAAAGATGGTAGATTCAGTTGAGTACGAAAACGAGAACTTTTAAGATGGGTGGAAGTGGCAGAACTAGCAATGCAAGTTTAATACGATTGCACTAGAGGAGGTGCACAAGTTGTTAATTTAGGATGAAGATGTAGGGAATGTGATATAGGCTCATGTGTATGCATGTCTCTAGTAACAGGTCGAACCTCAATTCTTGCAAATGATGCTTTACCTGGACTTGATAAGAATCTTGGAAAAGAGGAATGAGCGTTGTTCAAGAAAAGCTTTTAGTAGGAACGGTTGTGGCATAAGAAAACATATAGCCTGAGCAATGATTGAATTTAACTTGATTGAAACATTGTAAATAGGAGAGGGAGGGGAAAGTAAGAAAGTTTCTAATATTTGGTGAACGAAGCTAAAGCCGATCAATAGAGCATATGTACTTTGTAATCAAATCACATGATTCATACACAATTCTATACCTTTATAATACTGATTGACCATTTTTAACAGGAAGATTATTTCTGTCGAGTTGCAGGTGGAACCTGCAGTTGGAGCAGCTATGGTGGCTTGGACCCGCTACGTGAAAGCGTCCCAATGTGACGATGGCAGCTGACGTTTACAGCAAATTTTCAGCATGTACAATTACACAATTGCAGATTTACACACTTGCAGATAACAGGTGACAACGGAGGTAGGATGGAAAACTAAGCTGTTATTGGCAGTGGATTGGCAATTGAACTTTATGCTGTCATTTAACATCACAACCCTGGATTATCCAACATTTGGAGTTCGTTTCTGTGCGACGGGCTTCCACAAAGCAGGATTTTCTATGCTTCAAGAAGAAGAGAGTAAATGGGAGTTGAAAGAAAGTTTAATCATTTGTTAGGCAGCTCATGGTTACTTCTCAGAACATTACTTAAATTATATTTTGTGCAGAATTATGTGCGCAATCATCATCATCTTAATGAGAAACCTGCAAGTTTGATGCCACCATTAAATACCAGCTAAACTTGTGAAGCTTCCCTTGTTGCACAACCACAGAAGTAATACTAATTTGAACTGGAAATTAATGCCATAGACATTCCATGTAGAGAAAAAACAGTGAGGATTCACTACCAAAAAAACAAGAATTTAAGTGCTTGAGCTTGTAGCATGATTTTGGAGGTCAGCTACATCGTTCCTGAGCTCTTCTTTTGGCAATACATAGCTATCAGAGATTATGAATTATTTTCTCCAGAACCTAAACCTGAAAAGAAAAAACAAGCAGCAGAGTGGTAAAGGTAGAAATATTTGAACACTTGAACTTATGGGTGACAAAATATGTTCCCAAAAGAAAGGGGAGCTTGCATTGCAAAAGACTAGGTTTTTTAAACAAACTTGTATGGTGGTGCTCACTTGGGTTTTGTCATCTCCATATCGATCCATCAATTTTTTTAGGTCATCACAATACCTTGAGAAGAGTAGGGAAGTTGACCGATGAATATATTTTCCGTTGGGTTATTTAGTAATCGGGTCTTGTATAATAGTTAAAATTAGGATTTGGGTTTCGAAAATGACCGGCGTTGGGTTTTTAAATTACGTTCATTTGCCTACGTGAGCAGTGATTTAAAAATCCAAATCCCGACGTCGGTCATTTTTTATATCCAAATTCTAATATCCACTACTATACGAGACCTATTACTAAATAACCCTTTTCCTTTCCAAGATTATATTTATATCAATTGAGTGAGATAATAAGCATTCCGACTTCAGAGTTAAGTGCAGTAATAAACAAGTACTTATCCCTTACAACCTACTAAGCAAGCAAAAGCACAGCACTGTGTTTAAGTTTATACCTCTGTTTCAGCTTTATGAAGAAATCCTATGCTTACAACTAATTTTGATTGTAAGTTTGGCATCCATTTATTGGGGGAGAGAATATTTGATAGTAAACTTAGCATTTTCCTTTTTCAAAACTTTGTTAGTGTGCTGCATAAGCTGACCACAACATTGGCAACTCAGCATTTTCATCATGTAAATAAGATAAACAACAGTTAATTAAATCTCTCCACACAAACAGACATAAAATAGGGCTAAATCTAAAGGTACTCCAAAATTTACTTGGGTCTAGCCCTTACTACAGGACAGTCCAGTTTTGTGAAACTTTTACTCAGGAGTCCAACCCCCAAGTTTTCTATCGTTGGAGCCAAGGATGCGGACGTCGGCAGGGTGCGTGGGGGCACGGGGGGAGAAGACGCCGGCAGGGACGCGGGGGCGTGGACGAGCGTCGCCGTCGAGCTCTGGGGGGACGAGGAGGAGGAGGAGGAAGAGGAGGAGGAGGAGGAGGGGGAAGGGGGAGAGGGGCGGCAGAGGAGGATGGGGAGAAGAACGAGGAGGAGGAGAGGAGGAAGAGAGGAGGTGGGGGAGGACGAGCAAGGGGGAAGCGACACAGTGAGGTTAGCGATCGGAAGGAGGAGGACTGTCAAAAATTTGACAGTCCTTCTTATTGGAAGGACTGTCAATTTTTTTGACACAATATGAAGGACTGTCAATATTTTGACAGTCCTGGAAAAAATTGGGCTAGCCTGAAACAATTTTTTGGGTGACAAACTTATAAATCATTTGGAAAAAAATTTGGACTAGCTCCAAGTAAAACTTGAAGTACCTTTAGAATTAGCCTAATATAGACCTTCAGTAAAAAGGAAAAACGAAACATCAAAAGTAACTACAGATTGGATAAAGTGTGTACAGGTTTCGTATATAAGAGCCTAGGGGACAAGTCTAGTCTATAAGACTGCTTGAATACCGCATAAAAACTATGCAATGTTTTGCGATGTATTGTCGCTTCTTGAATTTATTGGACGACGGCCTAGGCCGTCATCTGGTCGTTGCCTAGTTGTGTGTCCTAATTTTAAAACAAAACAACACCGATCGATCCCCACTCTCTCGTCTCTTCGTGCCTCCTCCGATTCCTCTCTTCCTTCGATCCTCGAGGATCCTCCGGTATGCCTCCTCCTCCTCCTCTGATTCCCTTTATCTCTTTGGGGGAAATAACTTTTTATCAAAATCACAATAAGGTTGGAGATGCTCTAATGAATGGATTTAATCAATGTGGCCATGGATTTGCTTGCTTTTGATTTGATTTGGTTGATAGATCATCTTCCTAGAGGCCCTGGATTTACAGTATTTTTAGCTGAAATCACCATTATAGCTATGAAATTGAGTACAAAACTAAAGAATTTGGGAAAGAAGAAGGAGAAGTTGGGGACAAAAAGAAGAAATATTCGGATCCAAAATTATTTTCCTCTTTTTGTAACAAAGACACTAGACTGAACTGAATTGTCAGTGATATGAACACCACACTGGTGGATTGATACTAGCTACTCTTACTACTGATACTAGGTTTATTGATACAACAATATTGATACACACTACACCATATTGTACTGCTCTGATACTTCGATACTAAGTCCAGATACTGATGGAAATGTTGCCTGTTTAGGACTAAGTTCTGAATTGGAAACTTATCAACGGTGTTGTGTGAGACCATTCGAATATAGCCTTTTACCCTAAAATGTGAAAGTTATTTTGTATTAAATGGAAATAATATATACATATGTATTTAGCAAGCTAAACATAAGCATGGTTCTAGCACATATCATTGGTCAATGGTTCTTAGAAACTGCAATATTTTGCTTTGAAAGACTTTAGCATTTATTAAAACATTCACTTTAAATCCTATATGGTTGTACTGGAGGACATAAATTTTTGGAAAATTTAGAATAGAGGAAGTCTTCTAACTTAGGTTACATGTCTCTTTGGAGAGATTCATTGAGTGATGAACATCTAACTTGGTTTCTTGTTAGTGTGTGTATGTGTCAATGATGAGGAGTAGGTTAGTATCAGTGTGTTTCAGTAAGTGTCAGTAGAATATAGATAAATATAAAGTAGCCTCTGCAACCATTTGACTAGCGAGACAGAGACCATGCAGTCGTAGTAACATTGTATGTCCCCCCCACCCCTCAGCATCCCTCGAATGATGATACCGTAACCCGTCACTATATTTCATAGTGACAATGAGTGACGAAAGCTCCTCATTTGGAAGATAAGTCGCATGCCTATGGTCTTGACAAATGTTCTGATGATGGATTAGGAGAAAAAAGTAGAAGCAACTCATGATGTTGTGCTTTTCACATGAGATGGATAGTTACCTCATAGACAAACTAGATTCAAATAACTGTTAGTGCCGGGGCACAATTTTCGATGGAAAACTGAAAAAATGAAACAATTGTAAAAATAATGTTTCAAATCAACACTTCAATGAAGGTGATTTTGAATTACGAGAATCTAAAAAGATTTCGTAATCAACAACAATCGATCGTAGTACTTCTAAAAAGAAGTTACAATCAGAATTACTGGCAGCAACGAAGAAGGTGACTGGCGAAAGATGGAAGATGGCCTGCTGGGGTGAATGATCACCGTTGCTCAAAGCTTTATTCGCCCTACACGAACAGCTTCCAGGAACCAGCAAGTTCGTTGGAGAACTTGGAACACTCCTGCTCTTCTGACTCCTCGGACGGACACGAACTCCCGTGCAAAAGCAACGTTGGTGCGGCGCCTTTCCTCTCTCTCTCTCGAAGGCTACTGGAAGATCATAACTGTGTTAAAGAACACTTATGAATACTCTGTTTACTTGTGCTAAAAAACACTCGTAAACTTTCTGTGGTGGCTTCCGTTTCTATTCTGTAATGTACTCAGCCTTGAGAGAGAGAGGATGCCTTATATAGGCCTTGCAGCAACTGTTCGGTTGCCACAAAGTTAGGGACGTGGTAACAACCACCCCAAACATGTAGCAACCGCCCAGAACATGCAAACGCACGTTCTGCTGCAAGTTGCGCCAACTGCGCACACCCCGCGCTTCTTGCACTCTGCGCGACAGAGCGCGCACTGAACTGCGCACACTGCACGCACTGCGCGCAGCGCGCCCGCACAACCCGAGCAACCCTCATGAGCTCATGAGCCCGAGTCCGAGTCCGAGTCCGAAGCCGAGTCCGAGTCGCTAAGCCCCTACGGGGCTTAGCTCCCATGGAAATAAATTTTCCAAGAGCAAAAAGCATGAATGCTTTAATTGTTGATTTTAGCATTTTTTCCATTAGAAAAATAACCCCACATGGCAAACCCATGTGCACCTCCACACCACATGTGCATCTCCAATAATAGCAAAGCTAATATATAGAGATACAATCTCTTTGTTTTTTCCGATGTGGAACTAAAGCTTTCTAAAGGAAAAACCAAAACTCCAACAATAACAAGAATGACAAGTTTGACATTTTGAAGTGGTGGAGGTCGGAGTTCATACCAACACTTGCCATGGTAGAGAAATATGTGTTGGTTATTCAAGTTTTGAGAGTTGCTAGTGAGAGTGTTTTTAACATTGGCGGGAGGGTAATTAATCCATTTAGATCATCTCTCACTCCAAGATCGGTGGAGGCATTGATATGTCTTCAAAATTGGTTGAAAAGTGAAGACATTAGTCATATTTAGTATGAAGCAAGTGCAATAGAACTTGAATTCTATCAATAGTGTGAAAACGGTAAGTAAGACACTTGCTATTCATATTGATTAGTTGCTTCTTTTTATTTATCATGCATTTGTTAAGAGTAATGCTATTAATCCCTCCAAAGTGTTCCTCCAAATCATCTCCCTCTTTTTGTGGCAACTGACGTGACATGTTAAATAACATTATTCTAGTATTTCAATTATTCTGATATGACAAATTTTAACCAAAAAAATTCATCACCCATTTTCTAATATTAATATTAATTTTAATGTTAATTTAAAATTTGTCATGTCAGAGTCATGTCAGCTGCCACATAAAGAGAGATGGTTTGGAACGACACTTTGGAGGGACACTTTGGATGGATTAATAGTATTTTTTATATTTGTTAATTGACCTATTTCTCGTGTTTGTGGTAGAGTATCAAAGAGGCAAAGATTCGAGTATAAGCTCGAAGTGCTCAAACCGAAACAACTCAAGGTCATACAAACAAAGGAGTTGTGATTCTCTAAATGTTTATAAGTATTTTGTTTTAGGAGTTTGGTACTTTGGATTTAATATTGCTTGCATGGGGAGACATGTTTTGTTTTGTTTTTTTTTGAACAGGGGGGAGACATGTTTTGTTGTTATAGTTCGAATCCATCAATTTTAGTCCGGTCCACCTAGTATTTTGCCTAAACCAAAATTAATGATCTTTTGTCCAACTCGGTTATCCTATATTTTCTATTTTGAACTGTAGAATTCAAATTTTGTGATCTACTTACTATTGAGATAATTTGAAGGAACTATATTCTTATTTGAAATTTGTTTTATGTTGAGAAAATTAATTTGATATTGCATATTTTAAGACGCAATTCATCTTGCATAAAATCGACATAAATAGAGTAAAAATTGACAAATTGAAGTTGAAAAAATAACTTTAGTTAAAACAAAAATTCAATAACCACACCCATCAGATTTATTATAAGCAAAATAGTGCACTATTTAATGGTTAAAAATACTAATCTTATGAAACATGTAATAATAAATTTGTACTGATTGGACATCAGGAGAGTTTTTTTTTTACATAAGTTTGTCGAGCTATGAATTTAAAATATATTAATAAGTATGTTTTTGTTTGACTAATTCTTTTGACATTGTTTAAATTACTATATAATTAACTATTGATTATCCACGTATATTATTATTATTATTATTATTATTATTATTATTATTATTATTATTATTATTATTATTATTATTATTATTATTAATGTGCATTGTACGCGCGTAAAAAATATTTAAAAAATTAATTGTTAATGATCAACTTATATTATTATTATTAGTAGTAATGTGTATTGCACGTGCGTAAAAAATATTAAAAAATTAAAATATAAAATTATTATAAAACTGTTTTTTTATTGTCCTACGTAACGTACGAGACTTTGTGCACGCTGCGTTGCATGCCATTTGGGTCCACTGTCCCAAAAATTTACACAAACACCCACACCTCCCCCTCAGTTCGATTTCGAGACCGTCCGTCTAGTCAAGGAGGTTGTACCTCTCATCGCAACCACAAGAGCCAGCTGATATTATAAAATTGTCATTCCTAGGAATTGAACTTAAGCAATTAAGAAAATGTATCTCACCCTAACCATTTGAGTTATAATTGTTAGTTATAAATATATTATGTTAGGTAGTTAAATATTTGATTATTTTTTTAATATTTAGTGAAGTACCTAGTTATCTTTTATTAATTTTTTTAATTTATTTAAATGATGATATAGTAGAAGATGAATAATAATGTATTTTCTATATGGGGCCGGCTATCCACATCCCAACCATTTCTAAGGACACCCTGTCAGTCCCTGTTTTTCAAATTTGGTTTAATTAGTGTAAATTAGTTGCTAATGACCTATTTAGCTTTAAAATAATTTATTATAATTTATAGAAATTTTTCTAGAATTTTTAAATGATTTTTAAATAGTTTTTAAATCAAAATATATCTTTTTGTAATTAACTGAAATATTTTAATAATATTTTGTAATATTTAAATTTGTTTTAATATTAGTTTGTAATTAAGTGAATTGTTTTATTGCGGTTTGCAAATAAGTATTTGCAAACTGTTTGGGTTGGGGCTTTTGTGCAAATCCCCAATCCCTAGGGACCTTTCTGGAATTTGCCCGTCACCCACCCCGACGACCACCGACCTATCCCCCGCCATTTTCGGCCAGCCACAGCCCCAAATCGACCTCATTTCTCCTATAAATAACCCTCCAGACCTAAATCCTAACCCTAGTTCATTTCCGACCACCCAGCCACCATCAACCGTCCCATTTCACTAACCCTAACCCTAACTCCGGCAACCACCCCAGCGCCACCTCCACAGTCGCCTACACCACCCACAACCACCACCGACGAGTTCGCCACGTTGAGACGAGCGCAGCGCCACCCGAGCGCCGCGTCCACGACGCCCCAGCCGCTGTCCAGTGCCCTCGACTTCCACCCCGACGCCGGACACGTAGGTAACAATCCCAAGTTTGTGTCGTGCGTGTCTCGAACTCACGCGTGGAGTTTGCCTGGACACGGGAAGCCTAACCATAGAATTGGACACGCGTTTACAGTGTCGTGTGTGTCATGCTAGGCGCGGACACACGACACTGGATCAGATTGTATTTACTCGTGTCCTGAACAGTCTGAACACGAGCCGAACTGTTATTGGGTTTAGACCCATTAAACTAACCTAACACTAACCCAAACCATTTCCTAACAAATGGCTTGGGCTGACCCCTTGGATAGCCCGACCGTGCCTAACCCCCCCCCCCCCCCCCCCCCCCCCCCCCCCCCCCCCCCCCCCCCCCTTCCTTTGCCAGACCCGAGTTCGAGCCCCCCTTTGGTTTGTTGTTTTGATTTATTTTTTGTTTTTATTTTATTAGTTATTATTATATGTATATATGTATATGTATTTTTGTATGTATATATATATATATTATTATATATACACTGTTTTATGTATATATATACAGTTGTATATATATATATATATATATATATATATATATATATATATATATATATATATATATATATATATATATATATATATATATATATATATATATGTATATATGTATATGTCTTTATGTATATATATATATATATATATATATATATATATATATATATATATATATATATATATTGAAGCAATGGGTACTTGTGGCGAACTCGCCTCCACTGAGGCTCGAACTCCCGACCACCTGGGCCGCATGCATATCTCTTAACCACTAGGCTAGAGGTTATATGTCTTTATGTATATATATATATATATATATATATATATATATATATATATATATATTGTAAGTCCCTGTTTTTCAAATTTTATTTTAATTAGTGTTAATTAATTTTTAATGTCAATTTTAGCCTTAAAATAATTATTTAGATTTTTAGGAATTTTTCTAGAATTTTTAAATAATTTTTAAATGAGTTTTAAAATACAAAAATATTAATTTGCAATTTTCTAAATTGTTTTAATATCATTCTGTAATTTTTAGATTTATTTTTATATCAGTATGCAATTAGTGAAATGTTTTAAAGTGTGGAATGCAAATTTCTTTTTGCATTTAAACTCTGTAAGGGGCCTTAGTGTAATATCCTAAACTATAGGGGCCTAGGTGCTAATCTCCTACCCACTCCCTGCCCGACGACCGACGACCGGGCTGCCCCCGCCATTTCCGGCCAGCGCGACAGCCCCCGACCGCCCTAACTAGCCTATAAAACTCTCCCCTCTTCCCCAGACCTGACCCTAACCCTAAATCCTCCCCAGCCGCCCACAACCGCCCCATCTTCCCCACTTAAAACCCGCCGTAACCCTAACTCCGGCTAACCCCAGCGCAAGCCCCCACGACGAACGCCATCCCCTACCACCACCACCATTCGGTTCGCCCCGACGAGAGGAGCCCAGCGCCACCAAGGCGCCCCGACCACGACGTCTCCTCCGCCCGCCAGCACCCTCGATTTCCCCCTTCGACGATCGGACACGTGAGTAGCAGTGTCAAATCGTGTCGTGTGAGTCTCGTGCACACATATGTGGTTCGCCGTGTCCTGACGAGCACGAGAGTAGGATTGGACACGGAAGACTCGTGTTGTGCGTGTCGAAATCGACCCGGACACGTAAAATCCTGTGTCCCTAACTGTCCGGACACAGGATCGATTTTATTATTTTTTTATGTGTAATGTTAAACCTAACCTAAATAAAATTAACCTACTCCTAATCCTAACACAAGCCGTGGGTTGACCCCCTGGCCAGCCCGACCCGACTTTAAACCCTCCCCCCCCCCCCCCAGCGCTCTGGCTCGGGTTCGAGACCCCCCTTTATTGATGTTTCTTTTTTTTTCTTTTCCTTTTTCTTTTTCTGTTTTATATATATACATTTATATATATATGTATATATATATTTATATATATATATATATGTATATATATGTATATTAGTATATATATATGTATATACTGTATATTTGGCAGTATTTTATATATGTATATATAATTTTATAGTTAGTAAATTTATATATATATATATATTTGTATTTATATACATATATGTATATATTTTCATGTGTATATATATTATTATATATATACTATTATATATATATGTATACAATATTTGTATACGTATATATACTTTACAATTAAGTATTTTCTTATATATATATGTACTTTTAACATAGGTATGTATATATTCATTTTGTATAATTTTACCTTATTATAATATTAATATTTAATTTGCACTTTTTACCAATTTGTATTTTTGTATATTTAAATTACTGCAACCATTTGGTGTCCAAGCCTAGCATGGGTTTTTGGGCCCAAATGTGTCTTCACACATTCAAGACCTGTACAAGTCATATTGGACTTGATTCATGGCCTTGGGTCCTGTATTTGAACTTTGGTTCAAATTATGTACATGGACAAAATACGCAGATAATTAATTATTTTAATTTCAATTGTGTGTAATGCTGTTTTTCGATTTCTAAAAATACTTAAAGTACTGTTAAAATTCTGGAAAAATAGTATTTAGATACTATGTTAATTTAGCTAATTTAGTATAATTTTTATAGTATTTAATTTATAGTTTTGCCACTAGTTTGGCATATGAAACCAAAACTCATTTTCTGTATACTTAGGAAAACTGATTTTTTTATAAAATACTTGTACTGGTTAATAAATTCCAAAAAAATTATAATAAATTTCTACAATTAGCAAGGATCATTTTGGTACTTTGTTTTATGTAAAATTAAGCTTTTTGTCTATCTAAAAAAATTGTTAAAATACAATGATCATTTGATTAATTACGACTTGTAACTTTTTGTGTTATTTTGAGTTTTAGCCGTATTGGACCTCACCCCTCACTAGTGTAAAGACCCTGAAAAGTTAGTTAAAGTAGTGTGTCACCCCACATTGGTCTCCTATGCTAAAGTCATCATTTTGGCTAGGTGCCCAGTCACAAGTCGTGTTGCACCAATTAGTGTCTTAGCGTTTTAGCTTAGTGTAAAAACTAAGTTATTGTATTTATTTCTACAGTGACGAGTTACCGGATATCTATAGCATTTTTATCGCAGCTTGTTTTGCTTTGCTTTGCTAGAGGCAAGTACTTTCTACAAACTTTACATACTGTTACATAAATGAACTGCTAATCCAACCATGTTAAATGCTGATCCTTGGGATAGCAAGTTAAAGTGTTACATGTTGTACTTTTCATTACTACCATGCTTAGAATAGTTTTTATGTATCTCTCACATGATTAGAATATGGGTTATGGAGAAACTGACAGTTGAGTACGTGATCATGACCCCCCTATAGTAGCGAGCGAGGTCGCATTTTATATGCATACCTTGCCGCAGGCCATTATCCCGCATTTCTGTACGGATGTACACCTATGCTTGTTAACTTGTACGTATGTATATTTTATTTACATATACCACAGTACATTGTACATCTATTGACCGATCACGTACCTGCTACAGTTTTAAACATTACATATACATCTGTCTCTATGACATATGTATCCTTGCCATGATAGATTATGTGATGCCATGTTTACAGTTATTCCTCTATGTTCATTTCCATGTTTCATATGCTAGTTTGCTAGATTCAGTACTTACTCTCGTCCTGACAGGATAACGTTGTAGGTGTCCTTACTGAGGAGGAGTTACTCTGCGACACATATTATGGAGTTACTGTCGAGGACCCGGCTTTGCTTTACGAGGATGTTCCTGCAGGGAACCTCGCCTAGTTGTCTTTTGTTTTTAGACTTTTGAGAGTAGTCATGTATTAGGCTACATATTTTGTAACTGGACATGTATCCGGTTTTTACATTTCAGACTTGTACTTTGGACATTTTACTATATGATACGACTTTTGTGTTTGGAGCATTTATGACTTTTATTCACTTATAGAACTGTTAGCACATTTAGTCTTATCCTGTTGTCTTTAGAATAGCTTACTACGTTTTATATCAAACGTAGGCTGGGCATGACTCGGCCTGGCCCAACAATTTGGGTAGCGGATCGTGACATGTTTTTAGTGGTGGCCCAATGCAGGTCCTGACAAAAATTGTTTGGTTACGTTATTGTACCAAGCATGCCTGCAATTAGGAACTTAAGGTAATTAGACAACATTAGGAATGACGCGTAGAACACCTAGAGGAATGCTAGGATTGCAACATAGGAAAAACATTACATGTTTGCTATTATAATTAGATTTTCTTGTCTATGATTGCTTACTTTATGTAACACCCATATTCTGAATACGTATTTTGTCAAGCTTGCATGTATTTCAGACCTGTATTTATTTTCTCGGATTTTGGCATGTACTTGTAATTGGCTTGACTTGCAGATTTTGGTTCTCGTAATTGGGTTTTACCTGGCTTGGTTTATTTTGTAGAGGAGAATTGGTTTGATTTGGTTTGGTTTGGTTTAACATGCATTGGAGCACTTTAACCTACACTCCACCCTCAACACAACACAACTCACCCTCATTAAAACTCCACCTACTTTTCTCTCTCCTCTTTATTCTCTCATTTATTTCTCCATATTCTTCTTCTTCCTTCCTCTACACAACACCAAACACCATAGGCAAGTGCACCTTGCCACCACATGAGAACCACATTTTATTTGTTCATTAGCTAGATTAGGCCATGGTGATCAACATTAGCGCTTGACATTTTGTGATTTGGAGTCTCCATTGTTCTAGATCTAGGTTTTAACTATTTTTGGATTTACATGGTTTTGATCTATTTTGGTTAGATTTTTGTGGGTTTTGATGCTTCCATGTGGAAGAGAATTTAATTTTACACAAGTTAGACCCTTGGAAATCTAGATTTGGTTTTGATTTGACCATGATATGAAGATTTGAACTTTGGTGTTCTTGAAGAGTTCCTCTCGGCCTGGAGTAGCAGACTGCAGCCTGCGCTCTTTAGCGCAGTGCTGGACTGCGCATCCCCTCTCGGCCTGCGCTCTTTAGCACAGCGTCGACCGCGCTGCTTTCCCCTTGGCGAATTGCGCTCAGCCCCTGCGCAGCTCACCCCTGCGCGGTTGGCTCCCGCGCAATCTAACCCTGCGCACTCCACCCCTGCGCAGTTCATTCCTGCGCCAACCATTCCTGCGCAGTTCATTCATGCGCTAACCATTCCTGCGCTATTCATTCCTGCGCCATCCACTTCTGCGCAACCCGACCCGAGGGACCCTTGCGCAATCTGTCCAATCATGGAGATTTGGTTTTATTTTTTTTTCCTTAAGCTTGGCTCTTCTATGGCCCTGTATATTGATATTTTATTAGATATTTTACGCCCATTTTATATCCTTACGCCTTTTGTCATGAACTTGATTTTACTTAATATGTTTGGAATGACTATTGTACATGGCATGGTATGACAAGGAACTAGCATAACACGACAGTGACCCGTAGTGGTGCACTCCTGACATGACCAACCCGACATGATAGTGGCCCGTCGTGGCGCACTCCTGACAAATACCCTGACATGATTTATCTTGATGCTGTTGCGACGGCTAACTTGACTCGTATAATCAACTTGACACCGTGGGTGTTCCTGCTTGCTTGCTTGTGCAATCCACTTGTCTTGTCTTGCATCATGTCTAGCACATGACTCCCTGGTTCCCACGGTCAGGGATTCATACTGAATATGGATTAGGCTAATGACTAGATAAAACTATAGTTCATGGAGAATTTCCAGTCACTGGCAATCTCGTTATCTGGGCGCTCTTAATTGGACTTGTAGCTTGCCGACGAGTAGAGCACATTTCCAGCGCACTGTCATGTGTTGCACCCTCTAAGTCACCTAAGGGTATATCGTCTCCGGGGCGATGTACCCAACCATACTCTCAACCCGCGGAAGGATAACTGGATGGTCTGCAGGGCTTGGGACTGGGAAATTCTCATTGCATCTTGTTAGTAATTAGGCTTGTGACAACCCTAGTTTGTTAAAGTAGTAAGCCGTAGTAATTGCTTGGCCGCTTGTGAATGGATGATGTCTAGCCCTGTCTAAGTCATGTCTAGTCCCTGTACCCTGGTACTCCTGAACATGATTGTTTTACTTGCTTTAACAATAAATGGATAGAGACAAGTGCTATTCAGGCGAAGGGTTACAACCCCGGTCCTTGTTTGGTTTACGGGTTGTAACCTGGTTTCCAGAATGGTTCCACGTCCCTAGCCGTTTATTGTCCTGACGTGCTCTTTATTTACTTGTATCTTCTTCCATTTCTTTTCTTATGTTCTGATATGCTGGCTTTTGTTCTTATTTCGTGGCCTCCTTTGTGGCACTTGCTCTTTCTGGGGTTTGACCCAGCTGGTTTTGTGTGGCCAGATTTTGGAGCAGCTTCCGAGGATCTTCCGAACCTCCAGCCCGATGGTGGCGACTAGAAGGAACCCGGGCTACGAGTAGATTTTCTGTTTTGTTTCGCTCACTCTATTGTAAAGTTATTCTTTTGAGGGGTTTAGCCGACGAGCACCTGTTAGCTCGGTGCACTTTTACTTACTGTCTGCCTACGGGCTGTAAACATGATTAACAAATCCTAGGGTTGATCATGTATGACTTAACTCTTGCTAGTCCTAGCATTTTGTACGACTAGCTTCATGATCAGCTGATATGTAATATTTGGGACGCCTTTTATTGTATATTGGTGGTCAAACATCTTGTGATTATATTATTTGCTTGAGATTGAGACAGTATGCTTGACCTTAAGAGACCGTTGGCTTGTAGTAAACCCTCATATCTAGACAGCCGTGATCGTATAGCGAGATGGACTTCATTTCAATATACGTAGCTGGCTATGTTGGCCCCCGCTCTCCAGTATTCTGGTTCTGGGCCGTGACACTTTAACAAGTCCTTATAAGTCCTTTTTATTTTTTTATTAGATGGTGCTTACTCGTTCATCCCAGTATGTTACACCTGAGAATGGTGCACTCCCTATCCAGTCAGCTGACCAGTTGACTGATACACCCCCACCTCCACCTACCACACTCCTCCACTCCACAGATCCACAGACCCAGATGCCTCCACCACCTTCCACATCCCAGTCCCAGCAGGCCCCGATACTTCCACCCCCCCCTATCATCATACCTACCCAGGCTTCCGTCACACTCGACGGGAACCAGCTGCTCACTATGATCCAGGGGTTCCTAACAACCCATCAGGAGCAGACTGCCCTACTCCGCCAGAGCATGGAGCGTTCCGAGGAACGTCCCGTGGTCCCACCACCTGTAGAGCCACGGCAGAGAGCGGGGACGTTCAAGGACTTCATGGGTCTGAATCCCAAGGAGTTCTCAGGGACTGAGGGCATAGTAGTAGCAGATGATTGGCTAGATTCGGTAGAGAGGAAACTCCTAGGAGTCAGGATGCCGGGTGACCTCCAGGTCGAGGCAGCAAGATTTCTGCTGATAGACTTGGCAGGAGTCTGGTTCCGGAATGAGCCGTTATTTGCGAGAGGGAGAGCCACTTGGGATCAGTTCAAGACCCAGTTCAAGAAGAAATTCTTCTCGACCACTGCTAGAGTAGCCATGGGGCTACGATTCCAGAACAACCAGCAGGAAAACCGTTCTGTTGATGAGTATACGGCAGAGTTTAGTCGCCTGAGCCGTTTCGCTCCTAGTCTAGTTGCAGATCCAGAGGAGATGACCCGTAGGTTTTGCCATGGTCTAGTTCCAGACATTGGCATCCTTATAGTGGCGAACGGTACGACTGACTACTACCAGAGCCTAGAGTTAGCCCGGAGCATCGAGGAGCGTCTTCTGTCATGCAAGAGGCCGGCTTCTATACACCATGAGGGATCGTCCAAGCGTCAGGCTTTCCAGCAGAGAGCACCGATTCCACCCCAGCAGACTTACCGTCCCCCTACACCACATCATCAGACCCCGCCAGTTAGAGCCCCGGGACCCCGATATCAGCAGCAGCAGCAGCAGAGGGGAGCTATATGTTCTTTCTGCGGAAGACTAGGGCACGACATCTCCATTTGCAGGAAGAGGTTGAAGCAGTGCTTAGTCTGTGAGTCTGCCACCCATCAGATTCGGGACTGCCCAGTAGCGAAGACTAGAGGACCGCTTCCGACTCGGCAGCAGAGATTTGGGCAGCATCTGCAGCAGCAGAAGGGACCTCAGGGGAAGGTCTATAGCCTAGCCCTTGAGCCGGAGCCGGAGCAGGTTTCGGAGCCAGATTACTTAGCTGACGTCATCACAGGTCATGTTTATTTGCATACTTTTTTAGCTGTATGTTTGTTTGATTCTGGTGCATCTCATAGCTTCTTATCATTAGAGTTTATGCATAAACACCATCTAGTAGCTACACCTACTACGGAGATTAGTAGAGTGATGACGGGAGGAGGACCAGTGCCTATTAGATCTATCTATCGATATTCTATTTTTATAGCCGGGAGAGAGTTCAGGGGACGATTCTTTGTGATGCCACTCCCCGGTTATGATATCATATTAGGGATGGACTGGCTTAGCTATGCCCATGCATCTATAGATTGTCATGAGGGTAGTATTTTGTTCAGTCCCCCAGGCACAGCACCATTCAGTGTCAGGAGGACAGGGCCGGAGATCAGCCTAGAGCCGAACTGTTGTGCGACAGTTGGGGACGTAGCACCGCCACACCCTATCATTAGGGAGTTTATGGATGTATTCCCAGAGGATCTTCCAGGGCTTCCGCCTGACAGAGATGTGGAGTTCACCATAGATTTAGTGCCGGGTTCATCACCAGTATCCCGGGCTTGCTATAGAGTGAATCCCAAGGAGGCAGTAGAGATGAAAGAGCAGATTGATGACCTGTTGAAGAAGGGTTTCATTCGATCCAGTGCTTCTCCATGGGGAGCGCCAGTGCTCTTTGTGCCTAAGAAGGATGGTACAGTCCGGTTGTGTATTGACTACCGGGCCTTGAATGCCATCACCATCAAGAACAAATATCCTCTGCCCAGGATAGATGATTTGTTCGACTAGTTGAGCGGGGCGAAGGTGTTTTCCAGGATAGACTTGAGATCCGGGTACCACCAGGTGAAGGTTAGGGCAGCAGACATCCAGAAGACGGCGTTCAACACGAAGTACGGACAGTACGAGTTTCTGGTGATGCCATTTGGTCTCACAAATGCGCCAGCTGTCTTTATGAACTTGATGAATAAGATATTTCACCAGTATCTGGATAAGTTCGTCATAGTGTTTATCGACGACATCCTGATATACTCGAAGACGCCAGAGGAGCATGCAGAGCACTTGCGGATAGTTTTGGGGATTCTGAGACGGAAGAGATTGTTTGCCAAATTGCCGAAGTGCGAGTTCTTTTTAGACCGAGTGGAGTTTCTCGGCCATGTAGTCACTGGAGATGGAATCTCGGTGGATCCCAGAAAGATTGCTGCAGTTGAGACATGGAAGGCTCCGACGTCAGTTTCAGAGATCAGGAGCTTTTTGGGTTTAGCAGGCTATTATAGAAAGTTCGTCCAGGACTTTGCTAGGATAGTTGAACCCATGACGAAGCTGACGCGGAAGGACGCAGAGTACATCTGGTCAGAGGACTGCCAGGCAGCGTTTGAGGAGCTGAAGAGGAGGCTGACGACCGCTCCAGTTCTGACTTTACCTTCAGGTTCTGGAGGTTTCATAATTTACAGCGATGCTTCTGGGAAAGGGCTAGGATGTGTCCTACAGCAGCATGGGAAAGTAATTGCTTATGCATCTAGGCAATTGCGGACTCATGAGAGGAATTATCCTACCCATGATCTAGAGTTAGCTGCGGTGATCTTTGCACTCAAGTTATGGAAACGTTACTTATACGGAGAGCGTGTGGAGATCTTTACTGACCATAAAAGCATGAAGTATGTGTTCACGCAGAAAGAGATGAACATGAGGCAAAGACGATGGTTGGAGTTGATGAAAGACTTCAACATCGATTTACAGTATCACCCTGGGAAGGTAAATATGGTGGCGAATGCGCTGAGCAGGCATCCTATGGCATGGTACCTGATGATTGATCGGCATTTACGGGAGGATCTGGAGAAGCTCGGTATCGAGCTAGTTCGGCCAGGATCAGTGATACAGATGATGGCGCTTGACATTCAGTCAGGTTTGATGGAGCAGATCAGGGAGGCACAGTCTACAGATGAGAGCCTTCGCAGACTTCGAGCCCAGGCGTTAGCTGGATTGCTGGATGACTTCACGATAGCAGAGGATGGATCCTTGAGGCATGGCAGCCGATTGTACGTGCCGAAGGGAGAGCTGGTAGAGGCAGTCTTGCAGGAGGTGCACCGATCGAGATATTCTATTCACCCTGGTGCTAACAAGATGTACCGTGACTTGCAGGAACATCTTTGGTGGCACGGGATGAAGAGGGATGTATCACGTTTTATCTCGAGATGCCTAGTTTGCCAGCAAGTCAAGGCGGAGCGCCAGAGGCCAGCTGGTTTGTTGCAGCCGTTACCCATTTCCGAGTGGAAGTGGGAACATATTACGATGGACTTCGTCTCAGGGCTTCCTCATTCCCAAGGAGGGAAGGATGCCATTTGGGTCATCGTGGACAGGCTGACGAAGTGTGCGTATTTCATACCCTTCAAGGTGGAGCTTTCCACCGAGAAGTTGGCGGAGCTATATATGCAGCAGATAGTTCGCCTACACGGAGTGCCGGTGAGCATCGTGTCAGACAGAGACAGCAGATTCACATCCCACTACTGGAGGAGCTTGCAGAAGGAGTTGGGCAGTAGGCTCAAGTTCAGTACGACGTACAACCCGCAGACAGATGGGCAGTCCGAGAGGACGATACAGACACTAGAGGATATGCTGAGGACCTGCGTGCTAGACTTCGGAGGATCATGGGAGAGCCATCTGCACTTGGTAGATTTTTCATACAACAATAGCTACCAAGCCAGTATCGGTATGTCTCCTTTCGAGGCGCTTTATGGACGACGATGCCGCACACCACTCTTTTGGGATGATGTTGGAGACAGAGTTATGCTTGGGCCAGAGATGATCACAGATGCAGCAGAGAAAGTCGGGATGATCAGAGATAGGCTCAGAGTAGCTCAGGATAGGCAGAAATACTGGGCTGATGCTAGTCGCAGGCCGATGGAGTTCGCAGACGATGATATGGTGCTAGTGAAGATATCACCTACTAGAGGGACGATCCGGTTCGGACGAAGAGGGAAGCTGAGCCCCAGATACATCGGGCCATTCGAGGTACTTGGCAGGATCGGAGAGGTAGCTTACAGGGTTGCACTTCCACCCAACCTAGCTGGAGTTCACGATGTCTTTCACGTATCTCAGCTGAGGAGATATGTTCCAGACCCCAGTCATGTGCTAGATCATACAGAGTTGGAGGTCGGACCGAGCCTTACAGTTTCTGAGCAGTCAGTGGAGATATTAGACAGGAGAGAGAAGAGGCTAAGGAACAAGGTTATACCCCTAGTGCGAGTAGCTTGGAACCGTCACTCTCCAGGTGAATCTACTTGGGAGAGGGAGTCGGACATGAGGGAGAGATATCCTTACTTGTTCGATCCAACCGCTGCGAGGGAACCACCCGTTCCCGCTTGATACCTTAGAGGTTAGTTTCGATCGCAGCCTTAGTCATTTTGTTGCATTGCTTGCTATGTTAGAATATTGTAGGGTCTTCAATCCTTGTGAATTTCGAGGACGAAATTTTTCAAGGAGGGAAGACTTGTAAGCCCCTATTTTTCAAATTTCATTTTAATTAGGTTAATTAATTTTTAATGTCAATTTTAGCCTTAAAATAATTATTTAGATTTTTAGAATTTTTTCTAGAATTTTTAAATGATTTTTAAATGAGTTTTAAAATACAAAAATATTAATTTGCAATTTTCTAAATTGTTTTAATATCATTCTGTAATTTTTAGATTTGTTTTTATATCAGTATGCAATTTGTCACAACCTCAATTGATAATACTTTAAATTATTATTTTATTTAAATTGTTGTATCTCGTAATAAAGTATATGGTATCAGACATCTCCGTATTTGCGTAATTTGATTTGTTTTATATATATTCTAGGTAGCCACATTTTATTTTATATATGTGTTAAATAAGGATTATTCCAAAGGAATCAATTATATATATATTAATTGTTTTATTAAACAAAAAATAATAATTGCAAATATAACCTTGAGAAATTTTGTAATTATATAATTTTCCATGACACATAACCCTCCAAGTGTCTCCATGCATGTAGAGATAGGGGTATTTAAGTAATTTCACGTGAAGACATGTGTCATCATGCATGGGTTTAAATTAGTTGTTAAAAAAAAGGAAAAGGAGAAGGAAAAAATAAATAAATAAATTTAGAGAAAGAGAGAGGGGCAGCCCCATCACCCGACCGCCCTCTCTCCCTCTTTCTCTCGGTTTTCTCTCTCTCCCTCACTCTCTCGGTTCCCCCTCTCTCTCTCTCTCGGCACTCTCTCCCCCTCTCTCACTCTCACTCTCCTTTCTCCCTCAACCTCTCTAGGTCTCTCTCTCGGGCCTCTTCCGCACACCCGTGCCGTCGGCGTCGCCTGTGGCGGCCACCACCACCGTCGCCGTCGGCCCCGTCGACCGTCGAGCCTACGACCGCCGGCCTCCCTCCTGGCCGCCGCCTCACCGTCACCTCCACCATCATCTTCATTTCCATCCTCACTACCATCATCAAATAAACCCTAACCCCCTTATTAAAAAAGAAGAAGAAGAAGAAGGATTGGAAGAAGATGAAGATGGAACAAAGAAGGAGAAATTGGAGAAGAAGTAAGCCCTAATCCCCAATTTCAAACCCAAGTCATTTCTCCAAGGCAAGCCCTCCCTTCCTTTCCATCAATTTCTCAAATTTTTAATATTAATTTGATAAATTAGAGAGAGTAGATGTCATGTTTAAAATATAGTTGATTTCTGAATTTTGTATATATACTATAGTACGACACCGACGTGAAACTAGGACACGATATGGATATGTCGACACACGTGGATAACAATACAATGTTGTAGATTGTAATTGGGTGTAGGTTGTGACCAACTTTTTATAATATATGTATGAATTTATTTATGAATATATGTGACAAATATATGTAAAGTCTTGGAAATGTAGGTATGTAAATGATTGTGCTGTGTCGGACACAATATCGTGGACCTATTGTAAATTCGACAACGTGTCCTAAATGGACCTTCCTTAGGACTTGAAATATGGAAATATATGTATAATTATATAGAAGTATATATCATATATGTTTATGAATATATGTGTATTGACTTATACGGTAAGTATATTAGAATTTGTCAATCTAGTCTGCTTCATAGAAAATTTGGTATACTAAGTTATCATCAAGAACTAATCATTACACCCTGCTGTCTGGAATTAAAATCAGACTTAATTAGATACTATTAAGCTATTTCTAGGTCATCTAAATATGAATTCATACTTCGGGTGCATAGGCAACCTAAAGATATGATTTCGGATACGACATAGGCTGTACCGGACTCCAATATCTTAACTTGGAATAGATTTTTGAATCTTGATCTAGAAGTAACTATAATATTTATCCTTTTGCGAGAAGTCATGAAATACAACTTTAAAGATATCAATAGAAGGATACCCAAAGTAACTGTATCGGTCTAAATTAGACTCTTGGCCTAAAGTATTTTAGGAAGTCAAATTTCTGGCAGAAGTTACTCTTCCAACAATTTAGACTATTTTTGAAATCCAAATCTTGGTTAATTATGTATCACAATGACATAACCACTATGTTAGAGTTAGAACTTGAAGAAATTTTGATCCTAGAGTAAGGTGGTGACCAATACATTACGTATGTGATATTTTTATAAATGAATATATATTCCAATATGTGTGATTTTTCTTGATTATGGATTAACTAACTTCATATGTTGTTTATATTATAAATTTCTTACTAACTGAAGATTAGTTTCTTAAACAAAAATGGAGCATTTGCAAAATAGCTACGGTAATACACTTTGGTAAGAAATTTCGTCATTGGAAGCTCTAATTTTATTGTTTATATCAATACTTTTAATTGCGTGGGTTCCGGTGTTGAGAGTTGCTCCACCGAAGGGGTCGACGTACCCGAGATTTTATATATTGCGTGATACCGGTGTTGAGGGTTGCTCCACCGAAGGGGTCGGCGAACCCGGGGTTATGTTTTATATTAATGTCTATTTGTGAAAATTTCGGGCTCCAAAATACAAAGGAGATTCTGCCAAAATTTTTGAGAAATTTCAGAATTAACCATTTTAGAAATGTCGAAATGATTAAACCCTAGTTCTTGATTTTATCCAAGTTTCTAATACAAACATAACCCTGAAATCCTTGAAAGTGTTGCCTTCGGCGCACAAATTCTAGTTTGACATTTTATTTCCGCTAAAACGGAATCTCCTGCTTAACTTTATTCTCGTTTAATGTATGTTCTCTATCACACGAAAAACGAGATACAAAATTGAAATGTACTTTAACTAAGTTACATTTTGGTAAGAATTGCATTTGGGATGGAAGAGAAAACTTTGGATCACACCTTCGAAATCTTTGCAATATTATATTTTACAAAACTGATCAGTTCCTGTTACCGGCACTCGTATGGCCATACGGGTCTGTCGGGGTGAGGCTTAGCTCACTTCCTATTTTCCTGTTTCCTGTTTCTTATTTCCTGATTTCCATTGGATTTCGAATCCCCGAATTCGGCCCTGTAATATCCAATGTAGCCTGCTCCGATATTCTTGAAAAATTTCAAGTCATACGACAATTGTTATAACACTTGATTCCGATAACTCGGAAAACCACTCATGTGTTATCCTGAATTTTATCACATCAATATGTGATCCTGATACTAATGGGACGGATAAATCTAAGCACCGCCCATTTAGTATAAACCTGATCCCGGGTAAATGGGATTATTGTTGAGAAAATAGAAGTTGTGTGATCCAGAAGTGTTTCTCTAAATATTGTATTTTTCATACAAGATTTGTTTGATTACTTACACATTTATACCTGACACACTTACATTATTTTAGGAAAAGATGTTAATACGATAAGAAATTTTATCAGTGAATATACCTTTTAAATTATCCTTTCCTTCAGTTCAATTTCGATAATTTTATCATCTTACCTTACCTACTTTACTCCTTTGACTGAGGGCTTGCTCGTCGTATTGACGACCTAGTTTTGTTCACTAGGTTTTGATGAAAGACAGGAGAGAATGCAGATGCACACTGAAGAGAAGTTTTTATGAATGAGACAAAGAGGAGGTTGACTTGGTATCAACTAGTAAAACTTTGTAGTTGGTAATGTAAAATATGTATTGGGTTAATGGTTGTAATCGGGTAGAATAATAAAATTTCTGTTCATAGTTTAGAATATCCTTTAATCAACCTGTCATTTATTATTCTATGCATCATGTGACCTGTGATCAACCTATCCTAGAACTCTACGGGCGACAATCGCGAATATGGGTACTGGAGTATTCATATGTTGCGTAGCCTGGGGATGATGTTACGTACTCGGCTCGCCTTATTTTGGGAGCGGGGCATGACACAATTAGTGAAATATTTTAAAGTGTGGAATACAAATTTCTTTTTGCATTTAAACTCTGTAAGGGCCTTAGTATAATATCCTAAACTATAGGGGCCTAGGTGCTAATCTCCTACCCACTCCCTGCCCGACGACCGACGACCGACGACCGGGCTGCCCCCGCCATTTTTGGCCAGCGCGACAGCCCCCGACCGCCCTAACTAGCCTATAAAACTCCCCCCTCTTTCCCAGACCTGACCCTAACCCTAAATCCTCCCCAGCCGCCCACAACCGCCCCATCTTCCCCACTTAAAACCCGTCGTAACCCTAACTCCGGCTAACCCCAGCGCAGCTCCCACGACGAACGCCACCCCCTACCACCACCACCATTCGGTTCGCCCCGACGAGAGGAGCCCAGCGCCACCAAGGCGCCCCGACCACGACGTCTCCTCCGCCCGCCAGCACCCTCGATTTCCCCCTTCGACGATCGGACACGTGAGTAGCAGTGTCAAATCGTGTCGTGTGAGTCTCGTGCACACATATGTGGTTCGTCGTGTCCTGGCGAGCACGAGAGTAGGATTGGACACGGAAGACTCGTGTCGTGCGTGTCGAAATCGACCCGGACACGTAAAATCCTGTGTCCCTAACTGTCCGGACACAGGATCGATTTTATTATTTTTTATGTGTAATGTTAAACCTAACCTAAATAAAATTAACCTACTCCTAATCCTAACACAAGCCGTGGGTTGACCCCCTGGCCAGCCCGACCTGACTTTAAACCCCCCCCAGCGCTCTGGCTCGGGTTCGAGACCCCCTTTACTGTTGTTTCTTTTTCTTTTTCTTTTCCTTTTTCTTTTTCTGTTTTATATATATATATTTATATATATATGTATATATATATATATATATACTGTATATTTGGCAGTATTTTATATATGTATATATAATTTTATAGTTAGTAAATTTATATATATATATATATATATATATATATATATATATATATATATATATATATATATATATATATATATATATTTGTATTTATATACATATATGTATATATGTATATATTTTCATGTGTATATATATTATTATATATATACTATTATATATATATGTATACAATATTTGTATACGTATATATACTTTACAATTAAGTATTTTCTTATATATATATGTACTTTTAACATAGGTATGTATATATTCATTTTGTATAATTTTACCTTATTATAATATTAATATTTAATTTGTACTTTTTACCAATTTGTATTTTTGTATATTTAAATTACTGCAACCATTTGGTGTCCAAGCCTAGCATGGGTTTTTGGGCCCAAATATGTTTTCACACATTCAAGACCTGTACAAGTCATATTGGACTTGATTCATGGTCTTGGATCCTGTATTTGAACTTTGGTTCAAATTATGTACATGGACAAAATACGCAGATAATTAATTATTTTAATTTCAATTGTGTGTAATGCTGTTTTTGGATTTCTAAAAATACTTAAAGTACTGTTAAAATTCTGCAAAATAGTATTTAGATACTATGTTAATTTAGCTAATTTAGTATAATTTTTATAGTATTTAATTCACAGTTTTGCCACTAGTTTGGCATATGAAACCAAAACTCATTTTCTGTATACTTAGGAAAACTGATTTTTATAAAATACTTGTACTGGTTAATAAATTCCAGAAAAATTATAATAAATTTCTACAATTAGCAAGGATCATTTTGGTACTTTGTTTTATGTAAAATTAAGCTTTTTGTCTATCTAAAAAAATTGTTAAAATATAATAATCATTTGATTTATTTATTGATTAATTACGATTTGTAACTTTTTGTGTTATTTTTAGTTTTAGCCGTATTGGACCTCACCCCTCACTAGTGTAAAGACCCTGGAAAGTTAGTTAAAGTAGTATGTCACCCCACATTGGTCTCCTATGCTAAAGTCATCATTTTGGCTAGGTGCCCAGTCACAAGTCGTGTTGCACCAATTAGTGTCTTAGCGTTTTAGCTTAGTGTAAAAACTAAGTTATTGCATTTATTTCGACAGTGACGAGTTACCGGACATCTATAGCACTTTTATCGCAGCTTGTTTTGCTTTGCTTTGCTAGAGACAAGTACTTTCTACAAACTTTACATACTGTTACATAAATTAACTGCTAATCCAACCATGTTAAATGTTGATCCTTGGGGTAGCAAGTTAAAGTGTCACATGTTGTACTTTCCATTACTACCATGCTTAGAATAGTTTTTATGTATCTCTCACATGATTAGAATATGGGGGTATTTTAGTCATTTTTAGAATTTAAATTGAATTATTATTATTATTTATAATTATTGTGATTTTTGAGTGATTTTTAGAATAATTGTTTTTGGTGTTTTAGAGACTTTGACTTAAGTTGACCTTGTAGACTAACCTAGTGGCTAACCTAGGTCTTGACTAAGAGATTAGGATTTGAGAACCTAGGTTGACTTAAGTTCATGAGGATGAACTCATTGGGATTAATTTGGTGAAATTAGGAATTAGTTTGGTCTAAGAATGGCTTGTGAAGTCACAAGTCATAATCATGACTTAAATCAATTAGGACTCAACCAACTAGCCAAAACCCTAGTCCTAGGCCATATGGCCAGCCAAGAGACAGCCCCTCCCCCTATATATATCCTCCCAAATTTTAGGGCTAGCCTCTTTTCTTAGGGTTCATCAAGTTTTTAGAAAGAGGTAAGTTCCATCTTCATAAATTCCTATTAAATCCAAATTAAGTCCTTTTTCCTTCAAACAAATTCCTATAGGCTCTAAATCTCGTGCTCTTACTGTTGGAAATAAGTTTTGACAGGGAGCAATCAATTTAGGGAGCTTTTGGTGCTTTGAGAGATCCTCCTCTTTGGAGCTTTTTGGAGCTTGGAACACCTTTAGGTATAATCCTTTATAATGCCTCTAAATTCCTGTAAAAATCATTTTTAGGGTCCCCTAGTCCTCACCCAACTGTAGGGAAGACTAACCCTAAGTTTTGGTCTCGTTTCGTGTCTGTATCGGACACATATCAGAGATCTAGTTTAGGTGCTCGACGAAATGTCCCAAAGGACTGTTCAGTCGAGATTTCGAAATCTCTTTGATCAGGAAACTAGATCTAGGTATCGTCTAGGGTTTCCATGTGTCATGTGCTGTTGTTCGTGTCGCGTCGTGTCGTGGGGAACACGGGACACGCGTGTGCGGGTGCGCGCGCGCGGCACTGTAGCTCCCATGCTACTCGGGGGCTACTGCGTGCTGGACACGCGACGCCGACACTAGAAAATTGGTATAGGGATAGGGGCAATGACTGACACGAGGCTCGCCAAGTTTCACGAGTCCTCGTGTCGTGTCGGACACGTTCTTTGATGTGCACGGGGAAACCACTGGGGTGCGTGTATTCTGGACTATGTGCTGTGTGTATTCTCTGTTGTTAAATCGTATTTAAATGATTGTAAAATGTTGTTTCATGCTTAATCAGATCCTAATTATCCTGTTTAATCTCTGTTACAACATATTACTTAATGGGTTGGGTTTTAAAGTGAAATGTGATTCGAATATGGGTTGGCTCGGGGGAAAAACTCTGATACATGTTGATACTGGTTTCCCAGTTCTTCCCAATCAGTTTTAATCCTCCCTTATATTATGTTTTCATCTGTAATTTGATTTCCCTCATGTTACATGCTTATTAGCTAAGTTATTCTTTCAATTTTAGGCTTTTGGTTATGTATTTGAGTTTTTGAATATGGTTGTGAGTTGTTTCCAGTTTCAACAGGAAACTGTGATATGAATTTCGAAATGAATGTCAAACCTGAGTTGAAGTTCATTCCTGGGAATTATTTAGATTGAACTGAAATGAACTAGTGTTTATAAGTTTATTTACATTGATTTCAATATTCTTCTATTGACTGTTATGTTCACATGAATTGTTTTCATTTCCCTTGCAATGAACAAACCTTGGATTAGTTTCAAAAACCTGAGAATGAGTTCATATGTTTAGACTGAAATAAAAACCTATAACCTGGTATTGATTTCCCTTACATTCATGTATAAACCTAAGAATGTATTTTCAAATTAAGATTTCCTCCTCATTGTTTAGTGTAGGCTGGACGTACCCACGTCACGTGCCCTTATTCTAGGGTGCGGGTCGTGACACGTTTTTAGTGGTGGCCCATGCAGGTCCAGTTTATGTAGTGGTATTCGAACTAGAGTATTACTACAGCCTGCAGTAGGATTAGGATATATTTTAAGGGTACTCAATCACAGTTAGGATTCCTTGAAAGATTCCTGGGACGACCCTTGAGAATCTTATTTAAACTTCAATTTGAAATCCTTCCCTTGTTTTGTTCGCTCTCACTCCTTGATTGTTGAATTGGACTTTGATGAATCGTTGTTGATTTTGATTTTTCCATCGAGATGAATTTTATGGCCTGAGTTACGGTACCTTCTGATAACATATATTGACGGAAATACAGGGATGGTAAAACGTCTACATGATTATGGAACCTGTAGTTTATCGCAGCCATATTAGCTGGCGTGGCGGAAACATGGAGATCTGGCTTCGGATGTACGTATCTTGATTATGAGATTTAGAATTTCTCGCAGCTATACTAGTCGGCATAGCGAGATTTTCAGACGACATGATTGTAGAGGTGCATACCCTAGTTATGGAATCTATCGTTTTTTGCAGCCTTGCTTACTGGCATGGCGAGGACTCTGAGTAACATAATTTTGGACAGACGCATATGATTATCAGATTGTATCTTGAGAAGGTTTTTAACATATCATCTCTATCGTACCATTCTGTTGTATAATTTGCACCCCATTATCAAATAACTTAGGAGTAGGAGTATGAGTAGGAGTAGCTTAGCTATTATTATAAGATTTGTGTAACTTCTTGCTATAAATTCTTCCTAATACAATGAATTGGTGATTTTGCTAGACCTTGACTTAGATTGATGTTATAGCTCTGGTTTCAAATAGTTCATTCTTTAAACAGATAGGCAGAACAGATTTTATCATTATTTTCTCCTTGCCATTGATTCTGATATTACCCTAATATATAGTGGACACAGATACTTGCCTGACACGTATGCATACTACACTTGTTTACCAACCTATCTAAATGCATGTTAACATGATTAATGTTAAGTTCTCAAAATCCTAGTATTCCAATATAGTGCAGTATCAGTGACTAGTTCTATGTTTCTCCATATTAAATTCGTAATTTAAATTTAAATTTCGTGTTATTAGTTTGCTTACATCACTACACATATATGTTATATACAGGGCTTTATTTCAAAAAAAATTGGTTGAGTTTTGTGTTGAATTGTCAAATCTGAGACTGTGTACATAGTAAACCCTTAACCTTGGATTCTAAGAGTTTAGTTCAAATTGCAGTTTTAAATTGTAATGTTTTGAGCCGTATACATGGTTGTGTGCAGGTATATAATGTTAGGTTCATACTCTTACATGTTAGGTTGTGGTTGTGGTAAACATTGAGTTGGTTTTGATATTTGAATTCTCCAAAATTTTGAAAACTGAATTCATGTTAACATTTTTACACTGCTATCAATATGTGTAGTTCAATTTCAGATCTAATATGTAATATTGAGCTAGCTGAATGATTGAACCCCTTTATTTCAAGTCTTAACCCATGTACACATGACACTCTACACTAATGTACACAACTGCCATGAAAACCTAACCTTTCATCTCTATGTTATGATCATATAGCTATATAGATATATATATAGTTCTGTAAACATGTTATAATGTATGTAGATGCATAATTAAATCTTTACCTCTCTATACATATAGATATACATATATACACGGTTAGCCATACATGCTAGGAGTAAATAGCTTGTACCTTGTAGACTGCTTAACCAATATGCCATGAATAGTGTAACTTGATAGCTACAGTTGAGACTCAAATCCTCCTATACACTTTCATGTATATTTCATACTAACCATATCACCTTTACATAATGATAGCTTTTTTCCCCCTAACACTCTCTCTTTTATATATATTAGATTGTGATTGGATTCAATGCTATTGACTTTCGTTCCTTAAACTTTTGGTTTGATTTTTTTTTTCTTAAATAGTACCCTTTGTAGATGATTGGTGGTTGTCTCATTTTATTTCTTGATAAATACCAGTTTTCAGATAGGATGGTAGATTGTTGTACAGCCTTAATGATTGTTGTGTTTTTATCCCTTCCAGTATGGCACCCATGACCCGAGCCTGTCGCCTGAGAGCAGCTGTAGCTACTGGTAGTGTGCTTCCACCTCCTATTGCTCAGGAGGTAGTGACCCCTCAGGCTGACCCAAGGGTAGTGGCACCTCCCGCCATCAAGGAGGTGTCAGCATCCTTACCAGAGAGTCTTCCTCCACCACCTGTTACTCAGGAGAGAGTGGCAGTCTCATCTGAGACCAAGAGTCCTTCCCCGTCTCCTCCTCTGCCTCCAGGAGCAGTACCCCATACCATACCCTCGGCAGGTTTGTTTCCTGACGGAGCTCAGATATCCAGACTTCTCCGGGATGTGTTGGAGACACAGAGAGTTCAGACTGAGATCCTGAAGGAGCAGGGTCGTGGAATCCAACTGCTGTGGGATTTGGTACATTCAGGAGGAGAGCCTAGTTCTAAGAGGCCGAGGAGCAGTGTATACCCAGAGCCCCATGAGCACCCAGACTATCAGCCTAGACCAGCCTACCCAGTCCAGACTCATGTTCAGCAGAGGTCAGCTGAGAAGGTGCCTACATGCACCTTCTGTAAAAAGCCTGGACATGTGTGGGGCATCTGTAGGAAGAGAAGAGGAGTGTGCCTGTTATGTGGGTCAGCTGCACACAGGCTGCGAGACTGTCCTGCTGCACTTATCCCAGCCAGGACTCTGTCTTCGGGAGGGAGTTCCAGCCACCAGACCTAGTTGGAGGTGAGTCCTTGACCTATATCTTAGCCAGTCTTTTGAAATTGATACACTTTACCATATTGTTGTATGTTTTGATACCTTGTGATTGCCTGGTACTGTAGCATGTTGGTGTAACTAGATGAGACCCCAAACTGATATTACATGCCATGACCCCATAGGTTACATTTTCTAACTGGATGATTAAATAGGTTTCTGAGACTTTGTTTGTGGGGGTTTGACCTAGGAGGGGTACGATCATTTTAATTTCGAGGACGAAATTTTTCTAAGGTGGGTAGGATTGTAACACCCAGTTTTCCAAATGAGAGTATTTTAGTCATTTTTAAAATTTTAGAATTTAAATTGAATTATTATTATTATTTATAATTATTGTGATTTTTGAGTGATTTTTAGAATAATTTTTTTTGGTGTTTTAGAGACTTTGACTTAAGTTGACCTTGTAGACTAACCTAGTGGCTAACCTAGGTCTTGACTAAGAGATTAGGATTTGAGAACCTAGGTTGACTTAAGTTCATGAGGATGAACTCATTGGGATTAATTTGGTGAAATTAGGAATTAGTTTGGTCTAAGAATGGTTTGTGAAGTCACAAGTCATAATCATGACTTAAATCAATTAGGACTCAACCAACTAGCCAAAACCCTAGTCCTAGGCCCTATGGCCAGCCAAGAGACAACCCCTCCCCCTATATATATCCTCCCAAATTTTAGGGCTAGCCTCTTTTCTTAGGGTTCATCAAGTTTTTAGAAATAGGTAAGTTCCATCTTCATAAATTCCTATTAAATCCAAATTAAGTCCTTTTTCCTTCAAACAAATTCCTATAGGCTCTAAATCTCGTGCTCTTGCTGTTGGAAATAAGTTTTGACATGGAGCAATCAATTTAGGGAGCTTTTGGTGCTTTGAGAGATCCTCCTCTTTGGAGCTTTTTGGAGCTTGGAACACCTTTAGGTATAAACCTTTGTAATGCCTCTAAATTCCTGTAAAAATTATTTTTAGGGTCCCCTAGTCCTCACCCAACTGTAGGGAAGACTAACCCTAAGTTTTGGTCTCGTTTCGTGTCCGTATCGGACACATATCAGAGATCTAGTTTAGGTGCTCGACGAAATGTCCCAAAGGACTATTCAGTCGAGATTTCGAAATCTCTTTGATCAGGAAACTAGATCTAGGTGTCGTCTAGGGTTTCCATGTGTCGTGTGCTATTGTTCGTGTCGCATCGTGTCGTGGGGAACACGGGACACGCGTGTGCGGGTGTGCGCACGCGGCACTGTAGCTCCCCTGCTACTCGGGGGCTACTGCGCGCTGGACACGCGACGCCGACACTAGAAAATTGGTATTACACGAGGCTCGCCAAGTTTCACGAGTCCTCGTGTCGTGTCGGACACGTTCTTTGATGTGCACGGGGAAACCACTGGGGTGCGTGTGTTTTGGACTGTGTGCTGTGTGTATTCTCTGTTGTTAAATCATATTTAAATGATTGTAAAATGTTGTTTCATGCTTAATTAGATCCTAATTATCCTGTTTAATCTCTGTTACAACATATTACTTAATGGGTTGGGTTTTAAAGTGAAATGTGATTCGAATATGGGTTGGCTCGGGGGGAAAACTCTGATACATGTTGATACTGGTTTCCCAGTTCTTCCCAATCAGTTTTAATCCTCCCTTATATTATGTTTTCATCTGCAATTTGATTTCCCTCATGTTACATGCTTATTAGCTAAGTTATTCTTTCAATTTTAGGCTTTTGGTTATGTATTTGAGTTTTTGAATATGGTTGTGAGTTGTTTCCAGTTTCAACAGGAAACTGTGATATGAATTTCGAAATGAATGTCAAACCTGAGTTGAAGTTCATTCCTGGGAATTATTTAGATTGAACTGAAATGAACTAGTGTTCATAAGTTTATTTACATTGATTTCAATATTCTTCTATTGACTGTTATGTTCACATGAATTGTTTTCATTTCCCTTGCAATGAACAAACCTGTGATTAGTTTCAAAAACCTGAGAATGAGTTCATATGTTTAGACTGAAATAAAAACCTATAACCTGGTATTGATTTCCCTTACATTCATGTATAAACCTGAGAATGTATTTTCAAATTAAGATTTCCTCCTCATTGTTTAGTGTAGGCTGGACGTACCCACGTCACGTGCCCTTATTCTAGGGTGCGGGTCGTGACAAGACTTTTGAGAGTAGTCATGTATTAGGCTACATATTTTGTAACTGGACATGTATCCAATTTTTACATTTCAGACTTGTACTTTGGACATTTTACTATATGATACGACTTTTGTGTTTGGAGCATTTATGACTTTTATTCACTTATAGAACTGTTAGCACATTTAGTATTATCCTGTTGTCTTTAGAACAGCTTACTACGTTTTATATCAAACGTAGGCTGGGCATGACTCGGCCTGGCCCAACAATTTGGATAGCGGGTCGTGACATATATATATACTGTTATATATATATATATATATATATATATATATATATATATATATATATATATATATATATATATATATATATATATATATATATATATATTTTTTTTTTTTTTTTTTTTTTATATATATATATATATTGTTGTTAAAAAAAATATAAATATTGTTGTTGTATATTTATATATGTATTTCAATTCTACCTTGTATAAAATATTATTATGTAAAATTTTACAAGTTATTTTATTATATATTTTGTGACTTGTATATTTTTACCACTCTAAATATATATATTATTTAATTCTTGTATTTTAATTGCTATGACCAATTGATGTCCAAACCTAGCATGAGTTTTTGGGCCCGATTGTGTCAAATACATTCAGAGTCTGTACAAGTCATATTGGACTTGATTCATGGCTCTGGGTCCTGTATCTGGACTTCGGTTCAATTTCGAATACATGGACAAAAATAGTAAATAATTAATTAATTAATTAACAGAAACTGTTGCTTGCCTTTTTTGAATTTTTATATATATTTTAATTGCTGTATAAATCTAAAAAAAATTGTATTTAAATACTATGTTAATTTAGATAATTTATTATAATTTTTCCAGTATTTAATAAGTGCTTTTGGTATTTTATAAAAATAGGAAAACAGAACTCATTTTCAGTGTATATATGTTTGCTGATTTTTAATAATTATTTATGAAGGTTTATAAATTCCAGAAAAATAAGTATAAATTTCTATAATTAACAAGGATCATTTTGGTACTTTATTTTATGAAAAATTTAGCTTTTTGTCTATCTCAAAAATTGTTGGAACATAGTGTACAGTTTGATTTAATTATTGTATAGTTACGACTTGCAACTTTTTGTGTTGTTTTGAGTTTTAGTCGTCTTGGACCTCTCCCCGCACTAGTGTAAAGGCCCTAGAAAGTTAGATAGGGTATTGTGTCACCCCACATTGGTCTCCTATGTTAAAGTCATCATTTGGCTAGGTGTCTAGTCAGAAAGTCGTGTTGTACCACTAGTATTTTAGTATTTAACTTAGTGTAAAAACTAAATTTATGTATTTATTTCTATAGTAACGAGTTACCAGGCATCTATAGCATTTTTATCGCTGCTTTGCTTTGCTAAAGGCAAGTACTTATACAAATTTTACATACTGTTACATCAATGAACTACGAAACCAACCATGTTAAATGCTGATCCTTGGGGTAGCAAGTTAAATCTTCACATGTTGTATTTACCTTCAGCCACTACCATGTTTAGAACAGTTTTATACCTCTCACATGATTAGAATCTGGGTATGAAGAAATTGATAGTTGAGTACGTGATCATGTCCCCTTTATCGTACCGAACAAAGTTTCATTCTACATGTTACTGCGCCGTAGGCCATTATCCCGCATTTCTGTACGGATGTACACCTATGCTTGTGTACTTGTACGTATGTACATTTTATTTATATTGTGCCTCAGTACATTGTACACCTATTGACCGATCACGTACCTGCTACAGTTTTAAACATTACATATACATCTGTCTATGTCACGCCCCAGAACCAGAATACTGGAGAGCGGGGGCAGACATAGCCAGCTACGTACAACGGAATGGAATCCACACCGCTATACGGTAACGGCTGTCTAGATATGTGAGGGTTTCACTACAATCCATCAGTCTCTTGAGGTCATAAAATAGCCTATTGTCTCAATCTCAGCCAACTAATAATAGTTACAAGATGTCAGACCACCAAATACACAATAGTAAGGCATCCCAAACATTATATATTCGGAATGATCATGAAGCTAGTCGTTACAAAATGTGAGGACTAGCAAGAGTTCAGTCATACATGATCAACCTCCGGGGCTTGTCAATCATGTTACAGCCCGTAGGCAGACAGTAAGTAAGTACAATCGAGCTAACACTTGCTCGTCGACTAAACACCTCAAAAGAATAATTTACAATATTACAGTGGGAGAACAAAAGAAACCCACTCGATGCCCTGGTTACACCGGGTGTCACGACCCGCACCCTAGAGTAAGGGCACGAGAACGTAACAACGCCCAGCCTACGCCGCAGTGTCGACGGTAGAACGCTGTCCTAGGTCAATCATCTAACAATATAAAGGTACATGTACAGTATATACACTCCGAATGGAGGTGACATAGCAGTATACAGTCTCAATCACATCTAAAGCAGAATGAAAAGATAGGAAGATAGATAGATACTGGAATGAAGGAAAAATCACATAAACACAACCAAAGAGTCTAACAAATCAGAACATCCAGCTCAATACAAGACTCTAACACTGAAATGAAAGAATATATACAATCTAGAGCTCAAATGACAGAAAATAGAAAACCTAGACTAGGGAGCCTCAGTCTCTCTAAACTAGTGGATCAGGCTGGAAATCTGGGTCACACATGGCATCTACAGCTGCCCCATAGTAGGTGTCTATGCAGGCCTCCTCCTCATCCTCTGTAAAATTTTCAACAGGTCCAGTCAGGACGGGAGCGAGCACAAAATATCTCACGCAGTTCATAACGAGTTAGGAAATATAAAGCATGCAATAGAGTAAAGTACATGAAACGCTGAAAGAAGAAGATATATGAAAAACAGTAGAGGTTTGATAACAGAAAATATCTAAATATGATAAGTAAGACTGTAAGGAACATGTGATTTTAGAGCACAATATGGTTATGTAAACGGGTTAGGTTATACAATAAAATGGGACTCCTTTGTACGTGGGTGTACAATGGACATATACAATTTTTTATACAATACGATTGATCACATAACCATTTCTACTCCCCCTCCCCAATCAATACACAAGGATCCAATTCAGTTACGTTACCTTATACAATGACTTGTACAATGGCTTGTACAATGGCTCAATGTGATACTGAGAGTACAATATGCACAATGAGTGTACCATGATAAGGGTATTCAATAAATACAACATGTAAGTGAAACGCACATCACAATATGTACCTAGTGAATACAAGGAGATAATATCTCAGAAGAAGATCCATATAGTACCAATCCGTGATAAGATCGTGTCAGCATCAAGTACAGTAATCTAGAGCAAGAATGTAAATCCATACAAGTATGAAACGGTCAGAGAATGTACTCGCCTGATAGCCTGAGTATCTGAAGAGAATATACTGTCCGAGGAGTGGTGTCTGTCTCCTATAGAACAGTACAAGTCACAACAAGTCCAGAATAGTAAAATGGAGTCCTACTATGCATTCTACATGATTCTAGGTCAATCTAGGCCAAAGTCAACTCTTGGTCAACTCTGGTCAACCCTAGAAGTCCAACTAGGTCGACCAAGTCTAGTTGAGTCTAAACTAGGCTATTCCAATCTATACTAGCTAGCACCATGCCTAACAAGGCTAGGCAAGCCTATACAAATATCACAAGGCTTAGCTAATTCTAGAATTCCTTAGCAAGTTACAACCTCACTATACACCCATACGTTTAACACATAATAATATAGTACACAATCTAGGCTAAATGTAAACCTACATCACTAGCTAACAAGGAAATATATATATAGATATATATATATACACTCACACAATTACACATCTACACATGGTATATGCCTATAAGCAATCATGGCCTACATGTAAAGGAATAGAATATAGAGAAAGAGAGAGAGGGTGCTAGTGTGTGTCGATGAAGTGTACCTGTGTTCTGTGGGTAGGCAATGTGACAGTGAATGAAGAGAAACATATGTGGTGTGTCTGTGCTAATGTGAAGAAACTGGAACTAACTAACAGTGAAGGAAGTGTAGGCCTGTATAGAGCAGTGCAACAGGACTGAGATTAGGAATGTGTGAGTGTGTGCTATACAACTGTGTGTGGACAGTGACTAGTATATGTGCAGGAAAAATACAAACAGTGGGAGAATAAGAGGAACCTGTGCTGTAAAACAATGTGCAGGAAAACAGTGCCACATGTGACAGGAATAAACAAAAGAAAAGGAAATCAATTTGATGCCCCAACAATCTCAGTTAAGAAGAAAAGGAAAAGGAAGTCAAACCATGGTTAATAAACACACAAAAATCAGTTTACTCAAGCTATGGTTCAGTTTCAGACCAATGGCAAACCCCATACCAAAACCAACTCAAAACTGGGGAGGGTGGACTGAAACAGACCAAGGCCCCAGGTTTGAGAGTTCAACCCAAGACTGTGTAAACCAATTCATGTGATTCCAGTTCAGCCTACACATTTAACTCTCTAAGTTAATTCAATATTTAGAAAACATCAAAGCTTCTCAAACAAAACTCAAGAACCTGTCACATTTCAGATTTCAATTAACTTAACAGTGAACAAACTCCAGGTTTTAAATAGGAACTGAAATGAATGTTTGACAGTATAATGTAAGCACTGAAAGATCAACATGGCAACCCAAATCTCAGATTTCATTTGCAGATACTTAGTTAGACTCAAAATCAGTTTGAAGAACATTAAACAGTGAACTAGTAAAATCAGTTCATGATACATTAACCCATTACAGTCTACAACTTATCAAACCAACTCCAAATTTGATCATGGCAAGACAACATGTAGGAGAATTATAATTAGGTCCTAACCTCAGTAATTATCATCAATACTAGGATTAAAATCATTAAACAGCATCAAATAGGAACTGGAAAAATGACAGGTTAATAGTTTCAGTATCAGACATTGATTTCAATGTGGAATAGAATAGCAATAATCAACTATCATGAATCTAAAGCTTGGAAAATGTAAACACCCCTTGTGCACAACCCCACACATCATCTCGTGTCACCCATAGCCTGACACGGCGTGTCCACAGCAAGAAACACAAAGTGATACACATACAGTGTACTGACAGTGCACTGTCTCGTGCACACGTGCACTTGTGTCGTGTGCACGACACAAGACACGAGAGGATCTCGTGGTCACCCTCACAGGTAGTCCACCTATAGGGCTACCTCATAGGCCCACTGGCCTATGTCCACGACGTGCCAGTGTCGGACACGAGGCCCGTATTAGTGGCCCAAAACCACACTGTGCAGTGCACTGGGAAATCGGTGCGGTTGAGATTTCTCTCAAACCGCTCGATAAGACGAGCCAAAAATTGGTCTGTGACATGTCAGTCACGAGCCCCAAGTGCCACCAAAGTTTCAGCCCAAAGCGTGTCGTGTCGTGTCCGCTACAGGGCCCGATAGGCAAGGGATCCCTGTAGCACACGCGCGAGCGTGTGCACGCGCGTGTCCACACTATCAAAACGACACAGGACGACACAAAATCCAAGACACAAAGACACAAAACAGTAAGCAAGAACAAAACCCTATTTCCTATTCAAAAACAATGGGTAAACTCGATCGACATGCCCTTTGAGGCATTATGTCGAACACCTAGTCCTACTACTGATACGTGTCCAGAACGGACACGAATCCTCCGACACTGGATACGAAACCTATCCAGACCTTAGGGGGACTCTTAGGGCTTCCTATTCATGAAGACTAAATGAAAATCTATGGAGATTTGAAGAGATTACCTCTTGTTGAACTTTCAATGGAAGGGTCTCCTTGCTAGCTCCTTGCTTGGTATCCCAATCAATTCTAATCAACTCCAAACTGAACCAAATCACCCATAACAGCAAGAAGAACAGTATTAGAAACTAATGCAACTAATTTGGGGATTTTAGGACCTATAATGGATTTATGATGAATTTATTTAGATAAGAACTCACCTCCTTGAAAATAGGGCTCTTCCTAAAGAAAAGAGGCAACCCTAGATTTGGGAGGGGTTTTATATGGTGGGAATCCCTAGATAGAGGGGTGTGGCTGGCCACTAAGGCTTAGGGTTAGGGTTTTGTCAAACTATTGGGCCTTGGGACAAGTTACAAAGCTAATGAGGATTAAACTTAATCAAGGTTCTAAAACCATAAGTCATGACTTGTGACTTCCTAATCCTATTGCTAAAATGACTTAAACCAAGTGCTAGGCTAGGTTAGACTAGAGTCACTTGACCTAACCATGACCCACTAACTAGGGTTAACTTCTAGGTAGGTCTACAAAGTCAACACTAGTCAAAAGTCAACCTAGTTCAAACTATCTCAAATAATTCCTAAAAATTCTCATAAATTCAATAAATTCTAATAAATTTAAATAATAATTAATAATCCCAAATAATTCTTAAAATTACAAAAATATGACTAAAATACCCCTCAGTCTGGAAATGAACGCTAGCAAGGCACCAAATCATAAGTCATGAATTTAAATAGTTTAAAAATAATTAAATATCACTAAAAATTATAACATGAAATAAATACCATTAAATAATAATTATAATTACAAAATTTCAAAATTATCCTCTTCTGGAAAACTGGGTGTTACAATCCTACCCACCTTAGAAAAATTTCGTCCTCGAAATTAAAATGGCAGTAGTCCTTCTAGGTCAAACACCCCACAATCAGAGTCTCAAACATACCGTCAGATAATCATATGCGTCTGTCCAAAACCATGATACTCAGAATCTCTGTCATGCAAGTGAGCAAGGCTACGATAATCACAAAGTCCTCAACTATGGTACATACCTCTAGAACTATGGTATTTAAAATTTTCGCATTGCCGCGCGCTTGGCAGCAAAAATCTTAAATTTTCACACCCGAGAAATACGTCCATAGTCCGACTATATGTCCTCACTATGCCTGCTAGCATGACCCTAGAGGATTCTAAAATCTCATAATCGAGGCGACCTAGCCCATACGACTTATCTCAGAAGAAAATTAAATCATAACACAAAAACAACAAGACAGAATTGATCAATCAACGAGGAACAGAGAGAATCGAAGTTCAAGGCAGTAATTATAGAATTTGAATCAAGAACGGAACCTGCAACTAGATCTCCAACGGCCTGAGCATCCTCGGCTGTCATGGCGAAAGCTCGTCCTGGCTGGCCTCCCCTGGCCTGCTGCTGATGCTGTACGAACCTCTCCTGCTGAGTCTGCAATGGTGGTCCCCTCTGCTGCCCTGCCGGAGCCCTAGCTCCTGGTGCTATCTGAGCCAACGGTATCGGGTTCTGGGGACACTCTCTACACTGATGCTCTACTGACCCGTAAAGTAAACACATACCCAGTCTCTTCCTGCAATCGTTCTACCAATGGCCTGGCTTCTTGCAGAAGTTGCACACGGTGTCCTGCTGATACTGCACCTGTCCCTGACCCTGATACTGAACAGGCCTCTACTGTAGCTGATGTATCTGAGCCCTCGACTGCTGGTACTGCTGCTGAAACTGTATGCCTGACATCGGCTGCTGATACTGCTGCTGAAACTGTATGTCTGGCATCGGCTGCTGATACTGCTACTGAAACTGTAGCTGAACGTGCGACCTCTTGGCCGGTCCTCCGCTGCTGGTGCCCCCAACTGGGTCTCGACCTCTCTTGAGCCTAAGCTCAAGATCATCCTCATCCAGTAAAGCTCCTGTCAGAATCTCCTCGAATGTGGCATCCCTGTTGCCCTTGGTCAAGGACTTGACCTCCTTGACCAGACCCTTCCGGAACCTCTGGGCCTTCGCCGTCTCCCTCAACCCCTCAACAAACCTGTCGAGACGGCCAAGCTCTCCTGCATACTCCTCTACTGAGAGGCTCCCCTGGACCAAGCTCTCAAACTGCGTCTCCAAGGCTCTGACTGCTGAATATGGGAAGAACTTCTTCTTGAAGAAGCCCCTGAACTGCTCCCAAGTCTGCCCTGGTACCCCCACCCTGGGGTCCGACTGATACCAGGTGCGAGCAAGATCTCGCATCCGGCTAGCTGCGACCTCGATCTGAAGATCTGCTGGAATCCTGGCAAAGCGGAAGATCTTCTCTATATGCTCGATCCACTCATCGGCATATAGGATCCCCTCTGTCCCCAGAAAGTCTATGGGGCTCATCTTCTGAAACTGCTCGATCCCCGGTGTCTTTGGCTGCTGCACCACTGGTCGGGCTGCAACTGTCGAAATGACCAACTCCATGCCTCTGTCCTGTCGAGCCTGCTGTCGGTCCATGAACTACTGGAAATATGCGAACATCTGAGCTGCGTCCACGTTTCCTATAGGCGGCGGCTGCTGGAATGGTACCTCTGGAATGACTGGGTCCTGCCTCCGAACTGGTGAAGGCATACCCTCAGCTGCTGCTGCTGAAGTCCCAATATGAGCAGAGATGGCAGGAGCTGTAGCCTTCCGACCCTGCTGAACTGGCTGAGAGGTAGCAGTCCCCTCTACAGTATCTCCATGAATGGCACGCTGTAATCGCGTCTCCACCATCCTGAAGACAGATCAAACAAACAATTGCTGAGAATGAGTCAAAATAGCAAAGGAGGACAGTTATATTCAAGGAGAACAATATCAGCAAGAACTGAGATGGTATGAATTTGATATGAGTTTTTTTTCCTAGTGTGATTGAGTACCTTCAAAATATCCTAATCCTATTGCAGGCTGTAGTGATACTCTAGTTCGAATACCACTACATAAACTCGACCTACATGGGCCCCCACTAAAAACGTGTTACGACCCGCACCCTAGAGTAAGGGCACGAGAACGTAACAACGCCCAGCCTACGTCGCAGTATCGACGGTAGAACGCTGTCCTAGGTCAATCATCTAACAATATAAAGGTACCTGTACAGTATATACACTCCGAATGGAGGTGACATAGCAGTATACAGTCTCAATTACATCTAAAGCAGAATGAAAAGATAGGAAGATAGATAGATACTGGAATGAAGAAAAAACCACATAAACACAACCAGAGAGTCTAACAAATTAGAACATCCAGCTCAATACAAGACTCTAACACTGAAATGAAAGAATATATACAATCTAGAGCTCAAATGACAGAAAATAGAAAACCTAGACTAGGGAGCCTCAGTCTCTAAACTAGTGGATCAGGCTGGAAATCTGGGTCACACATGGCATCTACAGCTGCCCCATAGTAGGTGTCTATGCAGGCCTCCTCCTCATCCTCTGTAAAATTTTCAACAGGTCCAGTCAGGACGGGAGCGAGCACAAAACATCTCACGCAGTTCATAACGAATTAGGAAATATAAAGCATGCAATAGAGTAAAGTACATGAAACGCTGAAAGAAGAAGATATATGAAAAACAGTAGAGGTTTGATAACAGAAAATATCTAAATATGATAAGTAAGACTGTAAAGAACATGTAATTTTAGAGCACAATATGGTTATGTAAACGGGTTAGGTTATACAATAAAATGGGACTCCTTTGTACGTGGGTGTACAATGGACATATACAATTTCTTATACAATACGATTGATCACATAACCATTTCTACTCCCCCTCCCCAATCAATACACAAGGATCCAATTCAGTTACGTTACCTTATACAATGACTTGTACAATGACTTGTACAATGGCTTGTACAATGGCTCAATGTGATACTGAGAGTACAATATGCACAATGAGTGTACAATGATAAGGGTATTCAATAAATACAACATGTAATTAAAACGCACATCACAATATGTACCTAGTGAATACAAGGAGATAACATCTCAGAAGAAGATCCATATAGTACCAATCCGTGATAAGATCGTGTCAGCATCAAGTACAGTAATCTAGAGCAAGAATATAAATCCATACAAGTATGAAACGGTCAGAGAATGTACTCGCCTGATAGCCTGAGTATCTGAAGAGAATATACTGTCCGAGGAGTGGTGTCTGTCTCCTATAGAACAGTACAAGTCACAACAAGTCCAGAATAGTAAAATGGAGTCCTACTATGCATTCTACATGATTCTAGGTCAATCTAGGCCAAAGTCAACTCTTGGTCAACTCTGGTCAACCCTAGAAGTCCAACTAGGTCGACCAAGTCTAGTTGAGTCTAAACTAGGCTATTCCAATCTATACTAGCTAGCACCATGCCTAACAAGGCTAGGCAAGCCTATACAAATATCACAAGGCTTAGCTAATTCTAGAATTCCTTAGCAAGTTACAACCTCACTATACACCCATACATTTAACACACAATAATATAGTACACAATCTAGGCTAAATGTAAACCTACATCACTAGCTAACAAGGAAATATATATATAGATATATATATACACTCACACAATTACACATCTACACATGGTATATGCCTATAAGCAATCATGGCCTACATGTAAAGGAATAGAATATAGAGAAAGAGAGAGAGGGTGCTAGTGTGTGTCGATGAAGTGTACCTGTGTTCTGTGGGCAGGCAATGTGACAGTGAATGAAGAGAAACATGTGTGGTGTGTCTGTGCTAATGTGAAGAAACTGGAACTAACCAACAGTGAAGGAAGTGTAGGCCTGTGTAGATCAGTGCAACAGGACTGAGATTAGGAATGTGTGAGTGTGTGCTATGCAACTGTGTGTGGACAGTGACTAGTATATGTGCAGGAAAAATACAAACAGTGGGAGAATAAGAGGAACCTGTGCTGTAAAACAATGTGCAGAAAAACAGTGCCACATGTGACAGGAATAAACAAAAGAAAAGGAAATCAATTTGATGCCCCAACAATCTCAGTTAAGAAGAAAAGGAAAAGGAAGTCAAACCATGGTTAATAAACAAACAAAAATCAGTTTACTCAAGCTATGGTTCAGTTTCAGACCAATGGCAAACCCCATACCAAAACCAACTCAAAACTGGGGAGGGTGGACTGAAACAGACCAAGGCCCCAGGTTTGAGAGTTCAACCCAAGACTGTGTAAACAAATTCATGTGATTCCAGTTCAGCCTACACATTTAACTCTCTAAGTTAATTCAATATTTAGAAAACATCAAAGCTTCTCAAACAAAACTCAAGAACCTGTCACATTTCAGATTTCAATTAACTTAACAGTGAACAAACTCTAGGTTTTAAATAGGAACTGAAATGAATGTTTGACAGTATAATGTAAGCACTGAAAGATCAATATGGCTACCCAAATCTCAGATTTCATTTGCAGATACTTAGTTAGACTCAAAATCAGTTTGAAGAACATTAAACAGTGAACTAGTAAAATCAGTTCATGATACATTAACCCATTACAGTCTACAACTTATCAAACCAACTCCAAATTTGATCATGGCAAGACAACATGTAGGAGAATTATAATTAGGTCCTAACCTCAGTAATTATCATCAATACTAGGATTAAAATCATTGAACAGCATCAAATAGGAACTGGAAAAATGACAGGTTAATAGTTTCAGTATCAGACATTGATTTCAATGTGGAATCGAATAGCAATAATCAACTATCATGAATCTAAAGCTTGGAAAATGTAAACACCCCTTGTGCACAACCCCACACATCATCTTGTGTCACCTATAGCCTAACACGGCGTGTCCACAGCAAGAAACACAAAGTGATACACATACAGTGTACTGACAGTGCACTGTCTCGTGCACACGTGCACTTGTGTCGTGTGCACGACACAAGACACGAGAGGATCTCGTGGTCACCCTCACAGGTAGCCCACCTATAGGGCTACCTCATAGGCCCACTGGCCTGTGTCCACGACGTGCCAGTGTCGGACACGAGGCCCGTATCAGTGGCCCAAAACCACACTGTGCAGTGCACTGGGAAATCGGTGCGGTTGAGATTTCTCTCAAACCGCTCGATAAGACGAGCCAAAAATTGGTCTGTGACATGTCAGTCATGAGCCCCAAGTGCTACCAAAGTTTCAGCCCAAAGCGTGTCGTGTCGTGTCCGCTACAGGGCCCGATAGGCAGGGGATCCCTGTAGCACGCGCGCGAGCGTGTGCACGCGCGTGTCCACACTATCAAAATGACACAGGACGACACGAAATCCAAGACACAAAGACACGAAATAGTAAGCAAGAACAAAACCCTATTTCCTATTCAAAAACAATGGGTAAACTCGATCGACATGCCCTTTGAGGCATTATGTCGAACACCTAGTCCTACTACTGATACGTGTCCAGAACGGACACGAATCCTCCGACACTGGATACGAAACCTATCCTGACCTTAGGGGGACTCTTAGGGCTTCCTATTCATGAAGACTAAATGAAAATCTATGGAGATTTGAAGAGATTACCTCTTGTTGAACTTTCAATGGAAGGGTCTCCTTGCTAGCTCCTTGCTTGGTATCCCAATCAATTCTAATCAACTCCAAACTGAACCAAATCACCCATAACAGCAAGAAGAACAGTATTAGAAACTAATGCAACTAATTTGGGGATTTTAGGACCTATAATGGATTTATGATGAATTTATTTAGATAAGAACTCACCTCCTTGAAAATAGGGCTCTTCCTAAAGAAAAGAGGCAACCCTAGATTTGGGAGGGGTTTTATATGGTGGGAATCCCTAGGTAGAGGGGTGTGGCTGGCCACTAAGGCTTAGGGTTAGGGTTTTGTCAAACTATTGGGCCTTGGGCCAAGTTACAAAGCTAATGAGGATTAAACTTAATCAAGGTTCTAAAACCATAAGTCATGACTTGTGACTTCCTAATCCTATTGCTAAAATGACTTAAACCAAGTGTTAGGCTAGGTTAGACTAGAGTCACTTGACCTAACCATGACCCACTAACTAGGGTTAACTTCTAGGTAGGTCTACAAAGTCAACACTAGTCAAAAGTCAACCTAGTTCAAACTATCTCAAATAATTCCTAAAAATTCTCATAAATTCAATAAATTCTAATAAATTTAAATAATAATTAATAATCCCAAATAATTCTTAAAATTATAAAAAATGACTAAAATACCCCTCAGTCTGGAAATGAACACTAGCAAGACACCAAATCATAAGTCATGAATTTAAATAGTTTAAAAATAATTAAATATCACTAAAAATTATAACATGAAATAAATACCATTAAATACTAATTATAATTACAAAATTTCAAAATTACCCTCTTCTGGAAAACTGGGTGTTACACCTGGTGACCACCATCGGGCTGGAAAGCAGGGAGATCCTTTGGTGCTGCTCCGGTATCTGGCCATACAAAACCAGCTGGGTCAAACCCCAGAAAGAGCAAGTGCCACAAAGGAGGCTTCACTTAAGAACTAAAACCAACAAATCATTATCATTCAATATGTAAGAAAACAACAATAAGTAACACAGATTGAGGTTTGTGCACTACCAATGCACTTATCCCAATCAGAGAAAATAATTAAGTGAGGCATCATTGACATACGATAACTGGAGAATCAGGCTAAATAAAATATAGCTGGACAATATATGAAGAGGAGACGAAGGTACTATTCCGAAAGCCAGGTTACAATCCTTAAACCAAACAAGGACCAAGATTGTAACCCTTCGCCTGAACAGAACTTAGTCTCTGATCATTTATTGCTAAAGGTGACAATCATTAAGGTGAAAAGGAGAGAGTACAATGATAAAAGTGACAATGAAGAGTGCAATACGCTAGAGTGACAATAGAGTACAATCGTTATAGTGACAATCTGGAGTGACAATCCTCCAATCATTCTGGTACAATTTTGCAATCAATCACTTCTAGACAATACTATACTAGACTAGACTCCATCCAAGCAATCACGGCCAATCATTGCCTACGACTTTCTACATTAACTAACTAGGGTTATCATAATCCTAGTTACTAGCAAGATGCAATGAGATGCTCCAAGTAGTCACAGGCCCTGCAGCTATCCAGGTTATCCAAGCAATCATTATAGTGACAATTTAGAGAGTACAATGCATTAGGGTAACAATAGAGTTCAATCATTTAAGTGACAATGGTGGGTGCCCCACATAACAGTGGGCTGGAAATGTGCCCTACTCGTCGGCAGGCTACAAGTCCAAACATTTACGGCAGGGATAACGGGATCGCCTGTAACTGGGGAACATCTCTTCATGACTAATGAATTATACTAGTCATTAAACTTAGTCCATTTCAGTAGGTACTCCTGACCGTGGTACTGAGGAGTCCCCTCCTAGACATGATGCAAGACAGGACTGGATTATTTGTACAAGCACAATCGCCCACGGTGTCCAGGTAATTATACAGGTCATGTCATGTCAGGTAGCCGTCGTAACAGCTGATCAAGATAATCATGTCAGGTTTATCATGTCAAGTGTACTTTGTCAGGAGTGCGCCACGGCGGGCCACTATTATGTCATGTCAGTTTATCATTCAATCATGTCAATCAAGTTCAGGACAAAAGGCGTAAGGATATAAAATGGGCGTAAAAAAATATACAATAAAGGATTACAAGACATGGGCAAATAGTAATAAAATAATAGTACACCAGGATATTGGAGAGCCATGCGGCTCAGGAAGGGTAAGACACATGCGGCCCAATTAGGAGAGCGCATGCGGCCAGGGTCACTGGATCCCATGCGGCCAAGTCAAGGGGGCGCATGCGGCTGGAAGAGCAAGGGCGCATTCGGTCAGGAAACCAATCCCCATGCGGCCAGTGGAAAGGGAGGGGCATGCGGCCAGGGGGACGAGGGCGCATGCGGCTCCAAGATGTTGGGCCTCATGCGGCCAGCGGAAGAGTGGGCTTCATGCGGCTGGAGAGAAAGCAAGTTCATGCGGCTAGGGAATGACGGGCGCATATGCGGCTCAATTAGGAGAGAAGTCCGTGCGGCCAGGAAAGGGATCCAGTCCCATGCGGTTGAGTCACTTGCCGCATGAAGTGTCATGCGGCCAAGTCAAGCCCATGCGGCCAGAACTGCCGAAGAAGTTCATGCGGCTCAGTAGGTCAAGAAGTCTTTATGCGGCTGGAAAATTCCATGCGGCCAAATAGAACTCGCCGCATAGGGTTATACGGCTGAGTCCATGCGGCTCAAAAACTGTTCTTCTTCTCCAATTTTCGAGAAGAAGGGCTAAGCAACCATGGCTTCCAAGCAACGTAAAACCTTCATCCAGAGCCCAAATCCGAACTTCCTTAGGTCAAAATGGGGGTAGAACGAGCTACTCTACAACATGGAACTATCAAAACTTAAAAATAACAATGCTAAATAGATCAAAACCCAAGAACTTCAAAAATAAAATAAACTTGAATCTACAAGAATCTAGCCATGGAAATAGAAAATGCCAAGTACTAAAGAGTGTTAGAATGCTGCAAGTAAGAGAATAGAACAATAAAATTTGGGTTCCTCCATGAAGCAAGATGCACTTGCCTAGACCCCTCTCTCCCTCTGGTAGGTGAGGAGTAAATGAGGAAGAAGAAGATGATTAATGAAGAGAGAGAAAGGAAAAGGGGTTAATAAATGGGGATGGTGGTGGTAGGTAGGGGGTTCACCCCTTGGTTCTTGATGAACCAAGGCAACCAAGCCTAGCCGAACCAAACCAACCCCAGGAACAAACCAAGCCAAGATAAACCAAGATGAACCAAGTCAAGGCCAATAAACTCTCTCTCTCTCTCTCTAGCAATTTAAACCAAATGAATCATGAAATAAACCAAGCCTCACTAATCCAAAATAAACCAATGAACCATTATAACCATTTAAACTATCAATGCCAATAAAACCAAGCCAGTGCAAAATAAACCAAGATAACTAATCATGACTAAATAAAATATGGGTCCAAAACACGTATACGTACACTAAATACGTATCACGAATTTGGGACATTACATCCTACCCACCTTAAAAGAATTCCGTCCTCGGAATTTAATCAAGAGGCTAGAGATGTAAGGGAAAAGCTATTCTATCATAGACAATCTACCACTACCAATCAATCATACAATCACTCATGCAAGCAAGGATTCGAAGCGTAAGGCATAAGGAAGATATTATACCTTACGAGTCAAACCAGCCGGGATGACCTGATCAGATATCATCCTCATGCTCCCAAGTTTGACTCTCCCAAAGAGGGATGACTCTAAGCAACACGGACTAAACTAATAGTCTTGCGCTTGAGGTCTCTCTCTTTGGTCAAACATGGACACGGGCCTATCCTCATACGAAAAGGTTGGTACCAATAACCAATTTCGAATGATCTAGGATATGGCTCGGGTCCGGAATGTACCGTTGTAATTAGGATACATGAAATACGTCATGCACCCCTCATAATGACGGTAGAAAAGCAAGATAAGAGGACACATATACCTCTCGGCCAATTCTGAACCTGAGCCTGGGCTAAGGCAAACTGCCGCGGGTTCTGTTGCTGGAAAGTCTGGGCCTGAGTCGGCAATGGCCTCGGGAACGGGAACTGCTGTTGCTGGTGAACTGGAGCTGGTGCTGGTCCCCTAACCGAGGGACTAGATACTATCGATGCTGAATTAACTCTGAATGGGCAGGACCCCACCCTATGGTCCGGTGCTCCACATAATAAACACAATCCCAACGCCTTGCGATACTCCGCTTCCACGTGTCCAGGCTTCCCACAATAAAAATAGCCCACGACGGAGGACTGCGCTTGCTTCTATTTCTGCTGAGAGTAGGTCAGGGTTGAGTGCTGAACTGACGTCACTGTGGCCGCTCGCCTCGGAACTCCGATAGTCAAAGCCCTGGCTGCCGGGGCTGGGGCTGAAGACTGATTCATTTGACTATGGGACCGCTTCCGTCCTCCGGTCCTGTCCACTATTCTCTGGGAGGTATACTCGTGCCTCCTTGCTGCTCGCAACACCGCATCATAGGTCTGATGCTCGAACTATTCTACTGCCAATATAATCTCCAGGTGAAGTCCCTGCTGGAACCTCTGCGCTCTGTCAAACTCGGTTGCCACCAAGGTGGGAGCAAACCGACTGAGTCTGGAAAACTCGGCCGCATAACCATCGACCGTCCTCTCCATCTGCTTAAGATTACTGAACCTGGTCTGCAAGTCATATCGAGCCACTGCATCATAATACTTGATCTGGAACTTCTCGCTGAACACTGCCCAGGAGACAGGTGTTGTCAATCCCACTGCTTGTGCGGCCCACCAACTGTGGGCTAGATCCAATAACTGTAGGCACACCACAGCCACCTTCTCGTCTTCTGGAATCTTCGCGGCTTCGAGAATCACCTCTATATCCTGTAGCCAAGCATCGGCAGCAATGGCATCCTCGCTGCCATCGAAGAAGGGAGGGTTCAGGCATTTGAAACTGTTGACCGCACTGTTTCCTCGAGGACCACTTCTATTCAGAGCATCTTGTACTACTTGGTGCAGGGCATCTCCCTGACGATCTTGGGATGCAAGCAACTCACAGATGAGTCCTACCAATCCTCCATCCTCTGACCCTGCTGGCTGGACGGGCTGAACTGGCGGTACTGGTTCTCCAGGAGGCACGGCTCGGGAGGCTGCTGCTGAGTGCTGGGCCTGATCTTCTGGTTGCTGCTGGTCCACGGGAGGTGATCCGCCTTGCTGATCAGCAGGTCCAGGTTCAATGCCGCTGAAGAAGACAACATGTGAACAATAAGGAAGGACCAGGACAGATCAACGATTACAAGCATGTGATCAGGACAAGAATTTCAGGAATCAAGAGGATACGAGCAGAGATCAAGGGCGAGTACTGATTGAGACATCTATTCGGTAAACCCTCACACATCTTGATTAACAAGACCTGCATGGGCCACCATTTAAACCATGTCACGCCCCAGAACCAGAATACTGGAGAGCGGGGGCAGACATAGCCAGCTACGTATAACGGAATGGAATCCACACCGCTATACGGTCACGGCTGTCTAGATATGTGAAGGTTTTACTACAATCCATCAGTCTCTTGAGGTCATAAAATAGCCTATTGTCTCAATCTCAGCCAACTAATAATAGTTACAAGATGTCAGACCACCAAATACACAATAGTAAGGCGTCCCATACATTATATATTCAGAATGATCATGAAGCTAGTCGTTACAAAATGTGAGGACTAGCAAGAGTTCAGTCATACATGATCAACCCCTGGGGCTTGTCAATCATGTTACAGCCCGTAGGCAGACAGTAAGTAAGTACAATCGAGCTAACACTTGCTCGTCGGCTAAACGCCTCAAAAGAATAATTTACAATATTACAGTGGAAGAACAAAAGAAACCCACTCGATGCCCTGGTTACGCCATCGGACTGGAAAGCAGGGAGATCCTTTGGTGCTGCTCCGGTATCTGGCCATACAAAACCAGCTGGGTCAGACCCCAGAAAGAGCAAGTGCCACAAAGGAGGCTTCACTTAAGAACTAAAACCAACAAATTATTATCATTCAATATGTAAGAAAACAACAATAAGTAACACAGATTGAGGTTTGTGCACTACCAATGCACTTATCCCAATCAGAGAAAATAATTAAGTGAGGCATCATTGACATACGATAACTGGAGAATCATGCTAAATAAAATATAGCTGGACAATATATTAAGAGGAGACGAAGGTACTATTCCGGAAGCTAGGTTACAATCCTTAAACCAAACAAGGACCGAGATTGTAACCCTTCGCCTGAACAGAACTTAGTCTCTGATCATTTATTGCTAAAGGTGACAATCATTAAGGTGAAAAGGAGAGAGTACAATGATAAAAGTGACAATGAAGAGTGCAATACGCTAGAGTGACAATAGAGTATAATCGTTATAGTGACAATCTGGAGTGATAATCCTCCAATCATTCTGGTACAATTTTGCAATCAATCACTTCTAGACAATACTATACTAGACTAGACTCCATCCAAGCAATCACGGCCAATCATTGCCTACGGCTTTCTACATTAACTAACTAGGGTTATCACAATCCTAGTTACTAGCAAGATGCAATGAGATGCTCCAAGTAGTCACATGCCCTGCAGCTATCCAGGTTATCCAGGCAATCATTATAGTGACAATTTAGATAGTACAATGCATTAGGGTGACAATAGAGTTCAATCATTTAAGTGACAATGGTGGGTGCCCTACATAACAGTGGGCTGGAAATGTGCCCTACTCGTCGGCAGGCTACAAGTCCAAACATTTGCGGGCGGGATAACGGGATCGCCTGTAACTGAAAAACATATCTTCATGACTAATGAATTATACTAGTCATTAACCTTAGTCCATTTCAGTAGGTACTCCTGACCGTGGTACTCAGGAGTCCCCTCCTAGACATGATGCAAGACAGGACTGGATTATTTGTACAAGCACAATCGCCCACGGTGTCCAGGTAATTATACAGGCCATGTTATGTCAGGTAACCGTCGCAACAGCTGATCAAGATAATCATGTCAGGTTTATCATATCAAGTGTACTTTGTCAGGAGTGCGTCACGGCGGGCCACTATCATGTCATGTCAGTTTATCATTCAATCATGTCAATCAAGTTCAGGACAAAAGGCGTAAGGATATAAAATGGGCGTAAAAAAATATACAGTAAAGGATTACAAGACATGGGCAAATAGTAATAAAATAATAGTGCACCGGGATATTGGAGAGCCATGCGGCTCAGGAAGGGTAAGACACATGCGGCCCAATTAGGAGAGCGCATGCGGCCAGGGTCACTGGATCCCATGCGGCCAAGTCAAGGGGGCGCATGCGGCTGGAAGAGCAAGGGCGCATTCGGTCAGGAAACCAATCCCCATGCGGCCAGTGGGAAGGGAGGGGCATGCGGCCAGGAGGACGAGGGCGCATGTGGCTCCAAGATGTTGGGCCTCATGCGGCCAGCGGAAGAGTGGGCTTCATGCGGCTGGGGAGAAAGCAAGTTCATGCGGCTAGGGAATGACGGGCGCATATGCGGCTCAATTAGGAGAGAAGTCCGTGCGGCCAGGAAAGGGATCCAGTCCTATGCGGCTGAGAGTCCCATGCGGCTGAGTCACTTGCCGCATGAAGTGTCATGCAGCCAAGTCAAGCCCATGCGGCCAGAACTGCCGAAGAAGTTCATGCGGCTCAGTAGGTCAAGAAGTCTTTATGCGGCTGGAAAATTCCATGCGGCCAAATAGAACTCGCCGCATAGGGTTATGCGGCTGAGTCCATGCGGCTCAAAAACTGTTCTTCTTCTCCAATTTCTGAGAAGAAGGGCTAAGCAACCATGGCTTCCAAGCAACGTAAAACCTTCATCCAGAGCCCAAATCCGAACTTCCTTAGGTCAAAATGGGGGTAGAACGAGCTACTCTACAACATGGAACTATCAAAACTTAAAAATAACAATGCTAAATAGATCAAAATCCAAGAACTTCAAAAATAAAATAAACTTGAATCTACAAGAATCTAGCCATGGAAATAGAAAATGCCAAGTACTAAAGAGTGTTAGGATGCTGCAAGTAAGAGAATGGAACAATAAAATTCGGGTTCCTCCATGAAGCAAGATGCACTTGCCTAGACCCCTCTCTCCCTCTGGTAGGTGAGGAGTAAATGAGGAAGAAGAAGATGATTAATGAAGAGAGAGAAAGGATAAGGGGTTAATAAATGGGGATGGTGGTGGTAGGTAGGGGGTTCACCCCTTGGTTCTTGATGAACCAAGGCAACCAAGCCTAGCCGAACCAAACCAACCCCAGGAATAAACCAAGCCAAGATAAACCTAGGTGAACCAAGTCAAGGCCAATAAACTCTCTCTCTCTAGCAATTTAAACCAAATGAATCATGAAATAAACCAAGCCTCACTAATCCAAAATAAACCAATGAACCATTAAAACCATTTAAACTATCAATGCCAATAAAACCAAGCCAGTGCAAAATAAACTAAGATAACTAATCATGACTAAATAAAATATGGGTCCAAAACACGTATACGTACACTAAATACGTATCACGAATTTGGGACATTACAATATAACATATGTGTCCTTGCTATGATAGACTATGAGATGCCATGTTTCCAGTTTATTCCTCTTATGTTCATTTCATGTTTCGTATATTAGTTTGCTAGAAACAGTATTTGCTCCTGTCCTGACAGGATAACGTTGTAGGTATTCTTACTGAGGAGGAGTTGCTCTGTGATTCATATTATGGAGTTACTGCCGAGGACCAGGCTTTGCCCTACGAGGATGTACCTGCGGGGAACCTCGTCTAGTTGTCTATTTACTTTAGACTTTTGAGAGTAGTCATGTATTAGACTATGTATTTTGTGACTGGACCTGTATCTAGCTTTACATTTCGGACTTGTACTTGGACTTACTATTATATGAGATGGCTTTTGTGTTTAGGACATTTACGACTCTTTATTACTTATAGAACTGTTAGCACATTTAGTCTTATCTTGTTATCTCTAGAACAGCTTACTGCGTTTTATCTCAAGCGTAGGCTAGACATGACTCGGTCCGGCCCAACAATTTGGGTAGCGGATCGTGACACACCCTATGTTCTAAGTTTACCAAATTAAAATGATTTAAATGATGAATATTGCTAAGGGCATCCCAACACTTGACTAAAATACCCTTCCTATTAAAACATATAATCTATCATTTTTCACATCCCACACCCACACCTCACTCCACCCCCACATTGATTCCCCTCTTCTCCAACCCTAACCGGCCCCTCTACTCCCTCTCTCCAAACCCTTCACAACTCATAAATCGAACACTCTAATTAGTTCAAACTCTTCACTATTTTTGTTTTTAATCACTGTTTGTGATTCGAACTCCATAAACTGTTGTTGAAACAAAAAAAAATTGAATTTTTTTTGGATATATTCACGGATAGGTTCGACCCTGGTTTGTCGACCTAACATAGGAATGTTCGACCCACGACAGTCGAACTATAGTGTGTACGTTCGACCAGAATGTGTCGAACAGAAGATGGCATGTTCGAATAGAATTTCTTCGACCAGTATTTGTCTAACAGAAGAAGACATGTTCGACCAGTATTTGTCGAACAGAAGAAGACATGTTCGACCAATACTTGTCGAACAGACCATTGTCTGTTCGACCAGTATTTGTCGTGCTCATCGCAGATTTTTTTTGTGGTGGGATATTCTTAGAAAGTCTTGGAGTATATTGGTCTTTTAACATGAATCTATTTCTTATTTATTTAAGTTATGTGGGGTATCCTTAGAAATGATTGTGGTGTGTATAGCCGGCCCCTTTCTAGATTTGTGAAAATGTTTAGGCAAATGTTAAGGGCCACCCCCAAATTACTAAGGGCAACCACCCTACTAAGGGCAACCACCATCCTCTCCCATTTTTACTAAGAGCAACCACCACCCTCTCCAAATTACTAAGGGCAACTCTCCTACTCCTTCGAGCAGCCCTCCTCCTCCTTCGTGCAGCCCTCCGCAGCCACCCCCCGACCTCACCGCCGCCGTCCTCTCCTCCTCCTCCCCGGCCCAGATCTCCGCCGCCGCCGCCTCCGTCTCCTCCTTCCTCCGCAAGCACCCCTCCGACCAGAGCCGCTCCTTCTTCTCCCTCGCCTTCCCCTCCCTCATCTGCCGCCTCTTCGGCTTCGACTCCTCCTCCTCCTCCCCCTCCCCCGCCTCCTGGATCGACGCCGCCGCCGAAAACCAGGACGTCTCCGCCACCCTCTTCGACCTCCTCTCCCCCGACGGCGTCCTCCTCTCCGCGGTCTCCTCCGTCGACCGCCTCTCCCTCGTCAAGTACGTCTTCCCGCCCGAGCGCCTCCCCGAGTGGCTCCGCTCCCCCGCCGTAGCCTGCGAGCAGCTGCTGCTGCTGCTAGGAGCTGCTGCTGCCGGAGCGGAGGGAGAGCTTGGTGAGGGCGGTGAGGGAGGAGAGGGAGGGGGGAGATCTCGGAGTCCGGCGGGCGGGGGGAGGCGGCGGAGGATGAGGAGGAGGCTATGGAGACGGACTGCAGGCCTTGCCTGCAGTCCTGTCTTCAATTTGGACTGCAGGCGAGGCCTGCAGTCACTGCAAGTTTAAAAAAAAAAATTCGTCATTCGGGGACTGCAGGCAAGCACTGCAGTCATATATTCACTTTGGACTGCAGGCAAGGCCTGCAGTCCGTCTTTGACAGAATTGGGTGGCCCTTAGTGTTTTCAAAATGTCAAACTTGTAATTTATTTGAAGTTTTAAGTTGGTTGTCCTTAGTAATTTGGGGGTGCCCTTAACATTTGCCAATGTTTAATGCAGTATAATATTAGTTTGTAGTAGCGGGGCATCTCCCAGACCAGACCTTTTTAACTTTGACGATTTCAAAGGCAGGCCTCCGATAGATCCTCTTTCACGGGAGGAGCACAGGAGAAAGATAGGAGTTCCAATTCTAATTCAATCCAAGAAGATGAGAGGAGGGCTTCTTCTTCCTGCGAGCGGGAGAGGAGGAAGAGGTGGTGGTGGTGGTGCTGCTGCTGTGGTGTCGGGAAAGAAAGAAAGCGGAGCAGAAGATGAGGAAGCACAGGGATGAAGACGAAGAGGAAGGAGGAAAAAAAGATGCAGCGGTGGCGGTGGAAGAAGAGGAAGAGGAAGACGGTGGTGCAGCACGATTGGAGGAGGATTCAGCAGATTGCTTCTTCGAGTCCCTGGACCGCGTCCCTTCCGGCGTGTCGCTGGACTTCGACTTCCCTTCCTCCGGCTCCTCCTCCTCCGACGACGAGGACGACGTGCGGATCTCCTTCGCCTCCGCCGTAGGCGCCCCGTCGTTCCGGCGGCTCCCCTCCTTCTCGGAGGACTACGACGACGGCGGCGGCGAGAGGGGGGTCCCACCAGCCGGCGCCGGGGGTGCTTCTGCGGGCGCGGGCGCGGGCGCGGGGGAGAGCTACGACTACGGGATCTGGATGGCGGAGCCGATCTCCGTCAAGGAGCGCCGGCGTAAGCTCCTGCAGGGGATGGGTCTCGCCAGCCGCAAGGAAGCCCCCGCCCCCGTCCGGAACAACACCAGCCGGAGAGTCCCCTCCCGCAGCCGATCGCGCCTCCTATCCTCCCGCTTCAGCTTTACATCCTCCTCCTCCTCCGCCCCCTCCGCCTCCTCTCCTTCCGCCGACCCCGTCCCCACGACTTCCTCTGTTCCCGATGGGCCCACACCTCCTTCTCCTCCTCCTTCTCTTCCTCCTGTCACTCATTCTTCTCCTCCTCCTCCTTCTACTACTTCTACTACTACTACTACCACCACCACTGTTGCCCGCTCCCGGTCGGACTCTCAGCTATTCATGACGCGAAATCCAGCAGTAACAACAACGGGATCTTCGTCTTCCTTTCGGCGCCGTTCCTCCTCCTTGCCTTCCTCCTTCGGGAGAGCGGCAGCAGAGGGAGGAGTAATAGTAAGAGGAGAAGGAGGAGGAGGAGGAGGAAGAGGCAATGGGCACGATAAAGTTACCATTTCTGCGGGAAGCTGCAAGATAAAGAATCTGGACACCGGGAAGGAGTTTGTGGTCAGCGAAAAGGATGGAATGGTGGGCAGGGTCAACGACGGGCAGACCGGCCTACAGCTCACGATGGAGGAGTTTGACAAGTTCCTCGGGTTCTCGCCCATCGTCAAGGAGCTCATGCGCAGGGCCAATATTATCGGCTCCAGCGATAAGGACAAGAAGAAGAGCGGCGACAGCGACGTCGTCGCCGGCGGTGCCGCCGCCGTCGCCGCCCCTCCTTCTAAGAGCAGCAGCTCCAAGCACTCGAGCAGCAATGGAGGCGGCGGCAGCAGCAGGAAGAGGGGGGGCTGGCTGAAGAACATCAAGTTTGTTGCCAGTTCCGTGACTGGGCTAATATCTGACAAGGAGAGGGAGAATGCGAACAACAACAGCAGCAACAACAATGGCTCCAGCTCCGAGCGGATGAAAGTTCACCAGCATGGCAAGTCTTACAAGGAGCTCACTGGCCTCTACATGTGCCAGGAAATCCAAGCTCACCAGGGTTCCATTTGGACTATTAAGTTCAGCTGGGACTCCCGCTACTTGGCCAGCGCCGGTGAAGATCACGTTGTGCATGTCTGGGAAGTCCTTGAGTGCGACACCCTTTCCTCCCCCTTGCGTTGCCAAGATCGGACCCAATCCTTTGCTCAGAAACCCCCCTTGCCTAATGGATCAAGCACCCAGTCCTCCAAGAAGACCAAAAAGGGCAAGGTTTCATCAGGAAACAAAAGGAACTCTCTTCCAGATTACATCGTTATGCCAGAGACTGTTTTTTCTCTCTCCCAGAAGCCAGTTTGCTCTTTCGAAGGTCATTTAGATGATGTCTTGGATCTCTCGTGGTCAAAGTCTCAGGTCCATTCATGCATTCATATTTACATAGCTTTTACTTATTGTCCTGTTGTTTCAGCTTCTGTTATTGATTTATTGCTCCAAAAGTTTCACTAGTTTAATGCTATTTGTTTTAACCAGAGGGCGTCACATGGGGTGACATTAAGGCTTGTTGCTTGCATCCTTGAGAGGGTGCGGGTTCGATTCATAGAAACAACCTCTCCATATATATATGGGGGTAAGACTGTGTACGACTTAACCCTACCACCCCCTGCAGAAGCGGGAGCCTTTTGGCTCTGGGATGTCCATTTGTTTTAACCCTTCTCGAGCACCATTTCGTCAATGTGGTCAATCTACATCCTCTCACTTCCGCACTGGTTGGATGCTTGGCTCTGGTGACCCATGTTAAGCACCCCACCAATCTCCTTCTTGGAATGTAGATGTGATAAACAGGAATTAGTATAGTGTATTATTAAATAATTCAAAGCACAGGTGTGCATAATGCTATAAATAATATTAAACGAAGAATGGGAACAAGTAGCACTGGAACTATGAGAGGTCCTGGAATGTTGTAACTGCTCCTTAGATTATAGATGAAGAATATTTGGCTAAAGGGACCCTTGAATTAGTTTAAGTAGATAAAGTAAAGAAAGACTAACAATTGTGATATGGATAAGGCCAATGATACAATGACCTAAGAATCACTTATGTAGGAAGCTACGGTTATGGATAAGGCCCCTGATTCAATGGCGTAAGAACCACTTGTAGCAAGTAAGATGTAGGTATTCTTACGATTGGGGATAGTATCACAGTGGAGGATAAATTCCAATATGCAAGAAATTATTTCTATTCATCCTTGAGAATAGAAACAAGCTTGTTGTTTGCTATTTCCATTAAGGCATTACGTTAGTTAAATTAGTAACTAAAGAATGATTTGGCTACATGTGAATATCCTATTTCCTCATAGCAAAGGTTAAAAATCTCGACATTGATATGATATCCGACCCTCGTTATTAGTATCAGTATCAACAGTTTTGGATCAAAGTATTGTATTCTGGTACTCTAGAAAGATACCAATAAAAGCTTATTAAACTATAAAAAATAACAATTAACGTTTAAACATAATGTCATAAATCGCATATGTACTTATATGTTGGTTTTCATGAATATTTGTATGAGATCTATTAACCGTAGCATGTTAGTTTTGTAACTTGATAAGCAACTTACATACATGGGCTTGGAAATTCATTAAAATGAATGAACCCTAATTAAGTATATAATCGACCAATTTTAGCCATATTTAGGTAAGTCAGGCAAGCTTAAGTGAAATCGTGGCTGGCCCATTGGCCAATTTTGGCCACTTTCTAAAGTTTTGTTGGCCTGCTTCGAAAGTTCCAATCCATTTCTGGCCTATTTTGGACTACTTTTTTTTCTTTCAAAATTCGGCCAAGTTGCACTAAACTAAGTTGCTTGATACTCCTCCGAATGGATGGCGTCCATATCTGTACCCGAAACAATACTACCTCGACACTTATGTCAAACATGACCCATCCATGTCTAGGCTCAAAAGGGAATCTAAACTTGGTAGGAAGTGATTTCGCATGGTCGTGATCATGTAAAAAGAGTGATGAAAAGTAGCATTTATGTGAATCCCTTGTGGAACTTTTTCGAGCCTAGTTGTTATCTAAAACCAGAATGTGCTTAACTGAAGATATTATTAAAATCTAATGGACACACACAGTGTCCGTGTCCATGCAATATAGCTGCTAAATATCAGTCAGTTTTGTTTATATCGGTCTTTTTCTGGAAGTTTCATTCTATTTGTGTCCGTGTCCGTCAATATAGCTGCTAAATATCAGTCAGTTTTGGTTTATATCGGTCTTTTTCTGGAAGTTTCATTCTGTTTCAGGCCGATACAACCTGAAACTTGGGTGATATTTGTCCTTTTCAGCGAATACGTATTTTAGGCCGTTTCTAATTGGTGTACGCTCAAACAAAAAATTCAAACCCTATGTTTATATAATTATATTACTATTTAATGTGCAATTCATGTAATATGCAAACGGCTTCTATTATGGCATCAATAGTTTTGATCTGAAGCTTTTGTTAACTTTCAAACTTGTAGGGTAGTCCATTTTAAACAACCAAGTCAGGAGCCAAGCTCAAAAATATTATTGTGAGTCGAGATTGAGCTTACATTGTTGTGAGTTGAGATAGAGCTTACATTTCAGCTTCAACAAAGAAATATGTGCAATAGTTTGTTTTTTGCTCTTCTGAGTTGGTGGGTACAGTAGCAGAGCTGACATAATCAGCATCTGCGTAAGCTGTAAGGGACAGAGAAGAAGACAACCCTTAGAGAAGACTCTGACCTAGAGACTTCTTCAACTATCAGAAAATATGTCCAACAACATGACGATGAGATACGATAGGAGATTGCACTTACCACCTAATGCTAATGACAAAAGAGATATCTGAACTAGTTACAGTAAGACCTCTGGGTATCCATGTTTTTACCAATAAATAGTCTCGGCATGATTGGTCCGTCTATAGTGATTGTAGTAAAGAGATGTACGGCCACGACCATAGCCATTGTTAGTGGTTAATGTAGGAAGGCCGTTATGTGCCTTGTCATTGCCATTGTTAGTGTTTGATGTAGGGACTCGGGAGACTATTATGTGCACGTCATAGAGATAATGGTTGTGCCCTTGTCCCTGAGGTGCAATAGATTTAGGAGTGGGATTAGTGCTCCCAGGTGGAGCAACCGGAAGGTAGTAGCAAAGATGTTAAGAGAATCACTGTCACCAGCTGAGAGAAGATTAGAGCAAACACTGTTGAGATATGGTTGCATCTGGGAAAGATAAAAAGTCCCAACAAGTAGTTCACATTGTTGCTTTTATGTGGCCAAGTCGGGTGTGAGCAGCCGATGCTAATCCATTCTTCTCGAAGGCCCCGTACTTGGCAAGAAAGTTTAGCAGATTATCTCGGAGATCATAGGCGGTTAGTTTGCGAAATATATTGTATAGCCTATAATAACACAAGGAGGCGAGGTGAGGGCCTCAAAAGTAAAATTTTGTGGCCTGCAATAGGTAATTTAAGACAAACCCGAAGTTTATGATTATGACTTTGTGTTGTGGTGTGACTGTATGTTAATATTTTATTTCTACTTGATGTTATCATTTGGATTTTGGTCATTGTTTTAGTGTCTCATGTTGTTTGAATGATATTAACTTTAACATAGAAGGGAATTACCGTCGGGTCGACGATGGCGCTCTCTCCTATATAGAATTATAGGGGATGAGAATATGAGTCGATTTAGAGATTAAGAGAGAGAAAGTCAGAATTAGGGATCTCTCTTTCCTATTTCTTCTTCATAAGCATTTTTTTCCGTTAATTAATATGTGGACGTAGTTCATATTTAAGGCAGCCGTCTGATGGCCAATTCGCTTAAATCCTTGCTTGGCACCTATATGATAGGGACCTCTACACACCTATTTTTTAAAAACTTGCTTTGGAGGTTTTCTTGGTTTTCTTTAGAGGAATAGATCACACTCTTTGACATTCTGGAGATACATGACTATCATATAACGAGAAGATTCCATAGAGTTGGTGACCCATGTGCATAACTTGCTATCATTCTAATTACAAGGGCAAGCTTGGTAACATCAGAAGGAAGATCAATAATGAGACGATGAGAGAGAATGTGAGTTCTTAAAGCCCTTTGGATGGCATGCGCCTATTCAATGTAGTTAGTATTTTTCAATGAGGGTCATGATAGTGAGTGGAAGTTAGGTTTTGAACTCCCAAGAGGAAGCTGCTTCCATCGAGAAAGAAGATGTTGATGAGAGATACTCAAAGGATGTCTCAAGAGGATTAGGACGGCACACGCGAGATGGAGCACAAGAAGATCAGATCACCATGTAGTGACGATAGAGGACCACTGATTAGATGGCGGTCTTGCTCATCGCAGAGTGTGTCTTCGGGGGTGTTAAATAGGGTGGAGTCGGGAAAAAGAAATTTGAGTGGAGAGGAAGATTTTTTTTTTTAAGAAACTAAGGTTGAGGGAATGAGAGGGGGTGGGGGGGGGGGATATGGGGAGGAGGGAGGCAGGTACGAGAGGAGGGAGAGGGATACGAGTGTTGAAACTTGAAAGTGGGTCACAAGTAGGAATGTTAACAAGCTGTGCTATTTGTGAGCCAACTTGAGATCGGCTTGCTGAAAAGCTCATAAACAAAAGTTTTTTTTGGAACATGAGCATACAAATAATCATGTATGGTAAATGAGCCCTGCAAATACTCATAGGTATTTGTCTTGTTAGGCTCACGAACTAGCTCGTTGTTGTTTATATACAAAACATAAAAGAAATATTTTACTTAATCATACAATATTTGGCCTTAGTCCTCCTGTGACATACGCAGAGGAGACTGACAATTGATGAAAGGAAATCATTGTTTGGCAATTAAATGAACAATAAAGTGTTGCTTAATACATTATGATTGATAATGTTTAAATTTGAACTTAATTTGTCTACGACCGAAGCTCATCAAGCTTACTAATTTTAACACGTTGTTGGAGATCCGAGTTTGAGCTTGCATATATTATTGAGAGCCGAGATTGAGCTCAAGTTTTAGGCTTGTTCGGAGCTCGAGTTTGATATTTTCTTAATGAGCATGATCTGAGCTCGGGATGCTAGGTCAGCTCAACTCCTTAACAATCCTAGTCGGAAGAGGAGGGGGGCCAGAGTGGGAGCTGGAGAAGGAAGGGTAGGGAGGGAATAGGCTTAGAGTTGGGCTTTTAAGAGGGAAGGGTAGTAGATGGAACATATTTTGGTGAAAGCTATGTTACCCGGACTCTCCACTTTAAGGAGAAGTACCCGTGTCGACCCTTTAGGACATGGGTATGGATATGGAATCCGTATCCGATCCTCCATGGTGACAATCGGATCCTTCATGGTGACAATCGAAAGATTGGTAGTGAAGTAGATAGTTTATTTTAATGTGGTAGTGATGTAGATAGTTTATTTTAATGTGGTAATGGTGTAGATAGTTTATTTTAATATGGTAGACTGGTAGTTAAGTAGTAGGGGAGCTGAAGGGACGGTCCCTTTAGGGACTTATTCAACTAGTTGAGTAAAGTTTACTAGTAATTTATAATTACAGGTTGTCTTTTTACGAAACCTTAGTCATATCTCCGTACCCATATCCAAAATTTGGATCCTTTTTAGCCGAGTCTGTGTGTCCTTCAATTATGAGTTTGAAGGGCCCGACTCTTGGATATGTACCCGTACCCGACACCTGTACCCTAGTCCAGGTAACATAGGGTGAAAGGTAGGAGAGTTATGATATAGAAAAATCAATTTTTGATACCATATTAAGTCCTTGTGATTGCAACAAAACTCTAGTGTTGGTGAGGGATGAGGGTTATCTATTTATATCATTCAACATGCTTGCTAGAGAGATTGAACATGGGTTTCCACAATACTATTTTATAGATTGAAAGAACAATTTACGAAATAATATAATTTTTGGTAAAATTTGCTTGAAATGCGTGCTAGAGAGAGATGGACCCGGGTTGCTCTAATATCATGTAGAAGAATAGAGGAAGAGAGAATAATGGGATGCTTTATTTAGGGGATATGGATTCGTATTTATATGATGAGGTGAGATCCATATATTACATTAACAATGCGGGCAAAAAGAGTACCAATTAAATAAATAAAAAGAGATCCATAATACTCTCTTAAGCCGCATCAGGGACACCATGAGACGGGTGGAAAACCAAGACCGTAGTTATACCCTAGAACAATATTGTCTGGTTTGGTTCACCTTTATGAACTATCTCTGTTCATGTTAATCATAGATTCGTAGGCTGCACCTTCTCGCTTCAAGCTTATTTGAAATTTCTTACAAAATTTGACCATTTTGCATCAATCTTTTGATGCCTCAATTGATTAGTAGTCTTTGCAGTAAAGCATACTGCAACTTATTTTACGGGTTTGGACTTGACAGTTAATGATATTACTGCTATTTTTTTAGAAACCGGCATTTTAGTATGGAGAGAAAGCTGAAGTTCTGTTTCTAGTTTCTAGCTTTAATCTAGTTCTACTTAGATGGATCTGATAAAACATGTGATACTGCATCCTTTGTTAGTATGGTATTTGTACAATGAAAACGAAATATCTTATGTATTTAATGAGGAAATTCAATGTCATATTCTACAATTGTCTATTGATTTTCAGTATCTGTTATCATCATCAATGGACAAAACTGTAAGGCTATGGGACATGGAAACCAAGGCTTGTCTCAAGTTGTTTGCTCACAATGATTATGGTAAGTTGAGCTGGTTCATGCTTTTAAGGTTTGCTATCACCCATTTTATGTCCTGTAGGCAACGTGCTTTTTCCATGAGTTAGGCTCATCTAACTTTTCTTTTTCTTTATATACGATACAGCCAGTTTATCTCTCTCTTTCTTCATAGTAATTTCTTCTTTTTTGGATGTTTTTTGACAGTTACTTGTATCCAGTTCAATCCCATAGATGACAGGTACTTCATTAGTGGTTCTCTTGATGCCAAGGTCCGCATATGGAGTATTCCAGATCGTCACGTTGTTGACTGGACTGACCTACATGAAATGGTTACCGCCGCATGCTACACCCCAGATGGTCAGGTGACATTTTGCAACCAATATCTTCATTTTTATTTTGTTAAGTTTGCATATAGTAGGCTGTTGACGACATTATCCTAAACAATCACTGACGGATTTCACTTATCCATGGAAGGGTGCCTTGGTTGGTTCACATAAAGGGAGCTGCCGTTTTTACAACACATCTGGTATGTTATTCTTCTTAAATTTGATGTAGTTGCATCTCATGCTTATGTTTTTTTTTTTCATAAACACACAAACACATGGGTTTTCCATGTAAAATTTTTGGATCATAAGATTTACCTTTCGATAAAGGAATATTCCACATTTGGGAATGGAAGGTCCAAAATGGCAAACCGTATGTTAAGTTTTCTGGTAACTGCGGCGAAGGCCTCTCTAGGATGACTACACCCTGGAAAACTTTAAATATAAAAGTATAAAACTATATACTACTTGGAATTCAATACAGAAATCATGCAACGTAGATGGATCATGGATGTATCATTTACATGTTATACATAATATTGATGGAAAACGAGTGCCCATAGTTAATTACTGATGGCTTATATTGAAAGTTAGTTAATGTCATGTCATAATTCAGTTTGATTTAGAACATCCTCAAGAGAGTAGGAAACTGCAAAATCATGGCCCACATTAGGCAAGATATCTTTTAAGAGGCTTAGAGTTTATGATTGGAATCTTATACAGAAGTTATAAGTTTTCTTGCATAATAAGTGTACGTTTCAATAAGTTTTCTCTATGTGGGGTTTAGACTTGTTTGAAGTAGGATCATAGGAAATTACTTTAAACACAAGAAGTCAATTGAAGTGAAATGCTCATCTTTACCTCTAATCTCAAAGCAAGATGAAATGGTGAACGTTTTTGGATTCTCCAATTTGTCCAAGAATGTCTTTATCTCTACGTATGACATTTCCACTTCTTCGGTCTTCCCTGATTCTGCTTTCCCTATAGGGTGCCCTTAATTTCGTATTATGTAGCAATAATGTTCTCTTCCCTCGAGAACTCTACTTGCGCTTTGGTTGGCTTGATCGATTGAGACTCCCTCCCCGGTCCATGAAACACCTCCGAAAAACTCTTTATTTAACTGGAATGCAGGCTTCTCTCATGATCCTAGGTGTGTACGGGAAAACACGATGATTTTTCTTAACAAAACTTGTCAAATGAAGTGGTAAGTTTGGTATCATCCTGAACTTCCTACCTAGGAATGGAGCTGCCAACACCCAGGTCTTTCTCTCTTTTTTGGTCATCAAAACAATTTTCCAATATTGCTAGACCAACAACAAGAAAGATCCAAAATTGGGATCAATTTCACCCTTTTGAGGGAAGGTGATAAATAGTTGACTTGTCTGTCTTGATATGGAAAATCATTCGCATGTCATACCAAAAGAAAAGGTGCGTTGCATAAAGCCCTAATGGAAAGAGTACGAAAACAAAAATACCATAAGGCGCTATAATCCCTCGATACGGCTAAGGCTATGGAAGAACATAGTAGGTTCTGAATTATTCAGCACTTGAGAACCAAGTGAGCAAGACAACTTCCTTTTGACGCCTTGTGGCCGGGCTGTCTTGGAAGCAAGCTACATTTCACCTATCTCACCGACACTTTGAAGGATGACGTTTGCGTTTTGGATCGTCTTCTTCCCAATGCGGTAGCGTCCCTTTTTCTTTTTGCATCCCATTGGGTACCTTGTTCACAGGTTGACCCCATGGCAGCAGACGAGGTGGCAGTTGGAAAGTCGGAGTGGGATATGTTGTAGCACGATCTACCAAAAGCCACAAAAGTTCGGTTGCTTATTTACTTTTTGTAAGACTTTTATGGTAACAGAATTTGGATCTAGATCTAGATCAAGGATTGAAGAACTTGGATGAGGAGATCGTGATCTATGCAGTCGAAGCTTTACACAGTATTTGCGAATGTCCACAGCTCCATTTCTCTCTTTCTATGTGTGTGTGTATTAAAACACCTGTCAATACAGAAGTATTACAATTAAAACACCTGTCAAGACTGTACTAGTTATGCCTGCTTGTTTTGGGATCACTTATCATGGCTGCTTCTAGTTATTTTTTCTCAAAAGCAGTCCCACAAGGTGTTTGTTTATAGCAGCTTATCAAAAAACTTTTGAAAAGTTGGTTCAATTTCGGGTAGCTTTTGAAAATAGGTGAGGGGCTTCTGTCAAAAGCTGCTTCTGCTGCTGCTTTTTGAAAAGCAGTCTCAAACCAGGGCTAATAAGACAGATTCGAAACCAAAAGCACCAGACTACTAGAAAAATTAATCCTTCAAAGACTGTTCATAGCTCCTCCCATGCATGCAATTATGCTTCACAGCTCTTGAATGTCTACTGTTGCTCCTGAAGAAAATCTTAAACTTTCTGATTTCTAATCTAAGTATCTGGCTAATTAGATGCACAATCACTTCGATTTTAGTTAATCTTGCATCATGGCTATTCTGGACAATTTACTTTATCATTTTAACATAAGTAATATACTTAACATTAATACCATGTCCCACTTGCCAAATTAACAAGGACTGGAAGTTGCGCACATGCGTTATACATGTTTTTATGTTTGTGTTTTTTCCCTCTTACTTTTTAAATGTATACTTGCATGACAATCCATTTTGAAATAGTATAAAATATTTTGAAGTTAATTTATTTTTGAGATGTGAACATTTATTGTAGTTGGAAGTGTGTAATTATTAGTGGTTAGTAATTATGTTAGTGAAGAGGGGTGTAATTTACATGTTTTACCCCTAGTTAATTTAAGCATATATTGATATATATATAAGGTTGGAGAATGGCACTTTTGGAATTTGAAAGTCTACGGTGAAGCCTAGAAGTTTTCCTATTATATATACGATAAGATTCAAACAGCTGACCCCAAAAGTTTTGGATAAAGGCTTTGTTGTTGCTGTTGAAATATTTACTGATATTCTTGAAATAGTGAAGTAACAGAACCATTTGACAAACACTGTCTGTTATAGACTTTTCTTGGATCTAGTGAAGTTGTCTACCTATGTGATACATCTTTCCATTCTTACTACTATATGTATGAAAGAATATAGTTTTTGTTAGAGCATCTCCAACCCTATTGTGAGTTGAGAAAAAATGGTTGCCACATAGGAATGACAAGCTTTCATTTCAAAAATCCTTCTCCAATGCAAATGTAGAATAAACCATGAAGTTGACATGGCAATGACAATATGAAGTTGGTTGTCTAGATCTAGACAATGCACTTCACAATGACTTTGTCTCCACATCATCAATTATGAACATAAATATTTATAAAAAATGAAGCAGTGGAGGAGTTGTCTTGGAAGTTGGAAAAAATACTTTTCTATTGTCTCCTCAATGCTTTTGCATTGGAGAACTTTTTTATCTCATTGTCTTGTATGAATATCATCTTGCCACATAGGAAAAACATTGTCTTGTGCCTCATGCCACATAGGAATCACAACACAAAACAAGACAATAGGGTTGGAGATGCTCTTAGTGGTGCAGAGCGCATATCCCTTAAGAGAGCTGAATGGAAGAAAATATTCGAACAACCACAACCGACCCAAAAGTTTGGGATAAAAGCTTTGTTGTCTTTTTCTATTCCAACTATATGTACGCATAAACATGTGAAATGTCCATGTATATGGTTGTGTGACTACTATATGCTGCCTGACATTCTTTTACTCATTCTTTGTTTTTTGAAACATTCAAATGAGTGTAGGATAAGAACATTAAGTTGGTAGTATTTTGGTCAGTTCTCATTTATGCTTCATTCAGGTTGGCAGATTGTTACTGATATTCTTTTACTGATATTGTTGAAATTGTTACTGATATTCTTGAAATAGTGGAGTAACAGAACCATTTGACAAACACTGTCTGTTATAGACTTTTCTTGGATCTAGTGAAGTTGTCTACCTATGTGATAGATCTTTCCATTCTTACGACTATATGTATGAAAGAATATAGTTTTTGTTAGTGGTGCAGAGCGCATATCCCTTAAGAGAGCTGAATGGAAGAAAATATTCGAACAACCACAACCGACCCAAAAATTTGGGATAAAAGCTTTGTTGTCTTTTTCTATTCCAACTATATGTACGCATAAACATGTGAAATGTCCATGTATATGGTTGTGTGACTACTATATGCTGCCTGACATCCTTTTACTCATTCTTTGTTTTTTGAGACATTCAAATGAGTGTAGGATAAGAACATTTAAGTTGGTAGTATTTTGGTCAGTTCTCATTTATGCTTCATTCAGGTTGGCAGATTGGGTTCGAGGACAAAACCTGACACAGGACAAGACCTATAGGGGCAAACCGAGATGGGTCGAACTCAAGACTAGCAAATGAGATTGCGGAAGATTAATTAACTGGCAGTAATTATCAATAATTCTTCTATAATCATAGAAATTCCCAAAAATAAACAAATGAATTCAAAGTAGGATTAGGGGTCGAGCTTATCCAAACATCACAAAGGAAATGGGGAGATGCCATAGTCGATGACGACGTGATGGTGGAAGAGGAGGAAGGGCTGATTTATGTGCTGTCCAGAGGGCTCTTGGGTTTGTGACTGACATCGGCAAAGAGGCACCAAGGGCTGCTATTGCTGTTAGCCAGCTGATTTCAGGTCTGCAGACAAGCAGCAGTGCAGGCTGCAGAGGCTCTAGACATTTGGGGTGGCCGTCAGGTGGTTGTAGGACCTGCAGGCGGGTTCCTGTGCACTCGGGCAGCAAGGTGGGCTCTTCTGCTTCCTGGACAGCAACAACAAGGTGAATGGGTTTGATTTCAGGTTGTAACAGCACTGAATAGAGGAGACAGTGACAAGAGATAAGGAAATAATAAATAGGAGAAAACATAATTAATTTAGCAAGGATCAGACACCAAATTTAACAATTTGTCCAATTTTTCTCCTAGAAATAAAATTCTTCCATACTGTTAGAGTGAATGTTTAACCCATAACCCTCACTATGACTATAGTCTTGTTTTAGTGGCATTGACTTTGACATGGTACCAACTCAACCAGGTTCGTAGCGCACATTTTAAACGGATTGAAAGAAAAAAGCCTGTGTGTGAATCCAACTCTGTGCAAAAATGGCCCTTCAATCTTCATGGGCGTGTTAGAATAAATATTTAATCCCATAGCCCTTACTATGACTCGAGTTTTTGTGCACTAGCATGGACTTAAACGTTAGCGGTATTTTTTAATAATATCTAACCCTCAACTCTTATCTTGGTGTAGTCGCATAGACTTTAACATGGTATCAGAGTAACCCATGTTCGAATTGTCTAGCACACATTTTAAGTGGATTAAAAAAATACCGCAATGTGAATCCAGCTCTCTATTCAAAATGAGCATTCGACCTACAGGTGTGTGTTGGAATAATATAAATATCTAACATTTCATCAAAATTCTAGAGTTTTGGTGTAGTATCATGGACTTTAACACGTTAACACCGACTTTAACACGTACAAAAAAGTTCTTATAGCCATAGAAAGCTATGTTTGAAACTAAATAAAATATGAACCAACCACCTAATTCATCCCTATCGTAACAAACCATCCCTAATGAACCAAACGAAATAATGAAACACACTCTAATAAACTACTTAATGGAAGGATATTATTGGTGTTAAAGAAGTGTTAAAGAATGATATGGATTTTGTTAGCCTTACACATGACATGCCCTTAACAAAGCCAAATGGAAGAAGAAGATTCAAACAGCCGGCCCATGAAATTTGAGATAAAGGCTACTCTAAATAAATCATTTATCCAAATCGAAATTCAAACTCGACCTGGACTTAGATCACAGATGGTACTCCATCACATCTAGAGCCTGACTTCGTGATTGGTTGTAATTTTGCAAAAGGAGCCCAAACCAAATTTGATGAATATAACTTTATGTTTAGGCTTAATTGCACTTTGATACCCTCAACTATTCCTGTTTTTCAACTTGATACCCTAAACTTTTTTTGTAACAAGTTGATACCCGGAAAAAAATTTGGACGAAAATACCCATGGTCAAACTTGGAAATTATCTCCACCCCCCTTCCCGCTTCCGGCCACCCCCCCTCCCTCTCGCTTCCGACCGCTTCCCCCCCTTTCGCTTCCGTCCACCCTCCACCCCCCCCCCCCCCCCGGGGGGGGGGAGGGAGGGGGGCTGGGGCTGTGCGGGAGGAGGGGGTGGCCGGAGTGGGGGAGGGGGGGAGGAGAGAAGGGGAGAGGGAAGGGATAAGGGCATTTTCGGAATTTTTAAAATTTTAGGTATGAAGTTGAAAAAAAATAATAGTTGAGGTATTAAGTTGTTGAGTAAAAAAGTTTAGGGTATGAAGTTGAAAAACCGGAATAGTTGAGGGTATCAAAGTGCAATTAAGCCTTATGTTTAATACGCTACCCACCATCTGTTACGGATGACTGCCACATGTTCCACTAACAACTAGCTATGTGTGCAAGGCATCAAGTCACGGACACGTGAGAACTATCCTTAAACGTCGCTGGAGCTTTTGGATTCCACCGGCAGTGTATGAAAAAAAAATCCTTAATGATTACTCCTATCCAAAGAACCAAGCCAAACTTGATGAAAACCAGTATTCCGAACAACTGGTCAGTTGGTCTGGGGTGGCATGGGCAAATATCCACCTCACTTGCAGTCCTAATTACAGGATAACAGATTTTTATCATAGTTTTTGCTTGAAACATATAATTGGCAAATGCGTTAATTTCCATAAATGTGATCTTTGTCCCATTTTTGCACCATGACAGATTGCAAGCTCTGCCAAGAAGCTCAGATAGATATACGGAACAAAAAACGGAAGAATAATGCAAAGAAGATCACGGGTTTCCAGGTACTCTAGTAGTTGTCTTATTTGAACTAAAATACTTATTAGTTTGTTCGTTCCTACTTCAGCAAATGCTTCTTTTGGATCGTTGATGTTTATAACGTGGATTTGCTTCAATGCAGTGTTTTTCTTATATAGCTATCATGCACCCTTAGACAATGACATATTACTCATTTTCTTAAAACAGTTTGCTCCAGACAATCCATCTGAAGTGTTAATAACATCTGCCGATTCACAGATCCGAGTCTTTAATGGTGTGGATATGATTCACAAGTTTAGAGGTATAACTAACTTAAGACTATCTTGTGCTGGAGTTTGTCTTGATATCAGTTGACTTCATTGTTAGGAAAGTGTGGAGACATAATGCTTAAATTCTAAGTTGATTTTTATCATGTACATTTTAATATTATCACTCGAGTATGAAATATCAGAACATGCTAATGCTAAATTGATCCATCAAACTGTCTGGCCATATATGAAGACAGGAAGTGAACTATCGATTATACTTTCTTATTAATATTATAATTACTTCATAAATAGGTTAAGCTGGAAGATTTATGCTGTGAAGAATATTTTGTTGGTGGGAATTGGCTTTACCCCACGCTCACAATTTGTGAAGCTAGGTAGTAGTCATATGTAAGCCTGAAAGACACCGATATACCTTTGTTGTTACTTATTTTGGCATTAAACAGTTTTAAGTGAAGACTGAAGACAATACAATGGAGGATCACGAGAAGGGAACCTCTATCCTAAAACTTTGGTGCTTCTTAAGGGAATATGATAGTCTGTGTATATTACTAATAATTCTGTTCTATGCCCTCTTTCTTGAGCAATTAAGTGAGTATTTCTATAAATCATGTATCAATTTTGCAATGTACCACAGCTTTATGGAAGGTATAAAGGCACACAACAACTCTACAACTATGTCTCTTCTGATCTCTAGGCTACATGCTCATCTAACAAAGTTGAATAAAAAACAATAATCCTATTAGGAGAAATAACAATTTGATTTTACAGAATTGACTTGGAGACTGCAGATAGTGACAAGGATGAACATCAGAGAACCGCTATTTTCTGATATAGGAATATTAGTTTTGGAAATCTCTTGGTGTTGGGTAGTAAACTTATTTGTAATCATTTGTAGACTTGTGTGTTAGATGTTTCTGGTTGTAAATCTCCTGAATAGGTTGTCATGTATAAAATTAGGATGGCTGGGTGCTTAATCCTGCTGATCCAGGTTAAGTATTCCAAAAAAAAACATAAATCTTATTGTGCAACTCGAGCTTTATTCAGCATTGCATCCTCCCTCGAAAGTTACAAGGCTAAGGCCTAGTCTCTCATCAAGAAGTCACCACTCAATTAAAATTATTGTTCTTTATTGGAAGTAGGATTTCAAAGACAACTCAAATAAAAACAACCGACTCTAATACAAGTAGGAAACTACAAGATCTTGTGTCAATTCAAGAATTATATGATAAAAGTAACTAAAATAACAAAATCTAATTTCCTAAGTATCTAAACTTAGATCCCTATCATTGACAATAGTTGATATTATCTATATAACATCCTACAATTTTATCTTGTACCTATGCTCGCTTCCCAATATCATCCAAGTTCTCTCTGTTTGCAAGCTTCATATGACTACTTCAGACTCGTTATTGTTTAGGTGACTCGTTATTGTTTAGGTGTTGAAGGTTTATGAAACAGTATCCAATAGGACACTTTATAACAAGTAGTAGTTACTTCAAAACCCGAGAAGCATAGCCGGAGGGAGAGGGAGGTCTAGTGGAAATTTGGAAAATTCTTTTAATTTTCCAGAGAATTGCATGTATAGGCATCAAGACTTTATTGAAACTGTTCTGAGAGCATCGAAGTTATGGAAACTACAACATAAGACGCAAAACGTTCTTTAAAAGGACATTAAATGTTTGCACTAAAAACGCCCTTTAGAAGGACGTTTATGTAGCATCTATTTAATCCGCGTGCATCCTTACCTTAACTCTCCCGCCCCTCCTTAATTATAATTAACTATCTGCCAAAAATGCCCTTTTAAAGGGCGTTTTTGTGCATGGATGCTAAAAACGCCATTTAAAGTACGTTTTTCAGTGCAAACATTAAAAACATCCCTTTAAAGGGAGTTTTGTGTCTTATGTTGTAATTTTCGAAACGTCGATGCTCTCAGAGCACTGATGCTATATATGCAATTCGCTGTTAATTTTCTTATAGTTGCCCCACCTGAATAAAAGCATGTGCTGGCCTTTTAAAATTCCTTAGATGAAGTCAAATTCCAACATATTTTATTTCTTTTCCCAATTTTAATGGCCATAAAATTTATAAATAGAGTATTTTAGGAAAAGATTAATCAAATTTCTTCGACATACACAATAATGTTTATTAGGATTTGCCTCTCCAACTTCCTTATATGCATCTTATGTCCTATTGGGTTTTGTCTTTCCAAGTTCTCAACTTGCCTATTTTGTTTTCTTCTCAACTTACTGAAGTCAATACTGCAAACCTTGCTCAGAGGTGAATGCCTAAATTGCAGAAAATACATCCAACTTCCACCTCGTTACATTTGAGTATCATGTGTGCAAATTACCGATTCAAAACCATTGACCCTAACTGTTTAAACTGATACTCATAGGTAGGTCCCTGAAGACTGAAACTGATAGAGAAATCAATACGGCAAACCTTGCTCAGAGGTGAATGAGTGAATTGTAGTAGGACACATACATCCAACTCCCACCTCTTTTTGATTTAAGTACTGTGCATGTTTACATACAAATGGCTCGACCCAGCTTTCTCAGTTTTTTTTTTTTTTTTTGCATTGACTACCTTCTTGTTGCCTACCCATCCTTTTTTGACCCATAATCCTCAACCTAATCCTCACCCTACGCCTTATCAGCTGCAACACCCCCTTGCAGTTGGTGTTAACAATGTAGAGCCCATATGATTGTCAATATAGGTGAACTAAGCCAGATCGTTAAGATCCTCTCTCTCTCACTCTGCAGCTTGGTCTATCAGTACTATTTCAAAAGCAAGTCACCATTTATGATGTCGCATGATAGAGGGTGCTTTCTTGTTGATCAGGGTCTCTACCTTGTACCTGTGTACTTATGATTCTCTACCATTCCTGATGGGTTCCATTCCACTTTGAGGAGAAGGTTTGTAGGGGAGTGAGATAGGGTGGATGCTACCAATCCCTGTAGCAACTGCTATGGGCTTAGCTAAACTTGCTTGTACAAGGGAGTGGGGTAGGGTTGTTCAATGATCCATGTTGCCATCCCTTAAAGCTGTTATGGCATGGACGGTAGACGTTAGCGTAGATACGGTGCCAAGAGAGGGGGAAAAAGAAGTTATTTGTCTTTTTGTAGAAGTGTTTTTTTTTTCAAAATTGAAAACATAATGGTGAAGAAGAACACACCACACAACAAGAACAACAAGGTTCTTTGTAATCCTATCACCAACATTGTTGTAATCCACCTCAAGTGAGTTGTGAGAGAGAGAGAGAGAGAGAGAGAGAGAGAGAGAGATAGAGAGAGATCCTCAAGATAAGTTGTACCAGTTTGAGAGAGACGTCTTTTGTAATCTTTTATTTCATTATAGTTGAAACGATAGAGAACATCGGGAGGACGTAGGCTCAAATTGAACCGCACCTCGGTAAATCTTGTGTGTGCAATATCTCTATCTTCTCTTTACTTTCATTTTATTTTTCTTCTCATCTCATCACAAAGATGAGAAATATCTTGTTTTTCACAACAGTGGTATAAGAACAAAGGTTGCTAATCTTCTTTTGTTGAGATGAGACTCCCATCAACGACATTCGAATGATCAGTTTGAATGGCCACAATTGGATGACATGGAAGGCGAAGATGATATACCTTCTTTATTACAAGGATCTCTACACACCGATTGAAGGTGAATCCTCCAAGTCAGAGACCATGACGACGACAAACTAGAAGAAGCTCGACCGGAAGACAATTCGACAATGGGTGGATGACACCGTATTCCACCATGTGCTAAATGAGACATCGGCGAACAGCTTGTGGAAGAAACTTGAATATCTCTACAAGAGGAAGACCGCTGACAACAAAACTTTTTTGATTTGAAAGCTTGTCAATCTTAAGTTCAAGGAAGGTGATTCCACATCTGAACATCTAAATGAAATTCAAAGTATTATAAATCAGCTTGCATCCATGAAGATGGTGTTGGATGACGAGCTTCAAGCCCTTCTTTTGCTTAGCTTATTGCCGGATAGTTGAAAGACTTTGGTGGTATCTCTTAGTAACTCTGCACCTGACGGAATTGTATCCATGAACCAAGTTATAAGCAGCCTTTTGAATGAAGAAATCCGAAGAAAGTCATTCGGATTCTCCCATTCTCATATCCGTGTTATCGAGAATAGGGGGAGGAGCAAAAGTCGACAACCTCAGAACCGAGACAAGTCAAGAGAAAGGTCAAAGGCTAGGAAGGACATTAGTTGCTATCATTGTGGTAAGAGTGGACACATAAAACGGAAATATCGTAAGCTCAAACGAAAACAGAAAGAAAGAAAGACCAATTAAAAGCAAGAAAAGAATGAAAGTGCAGCCGTTGTCAATGACAATGTAACCGTTGTCCGTGACAATGAAATTGTGCTTTTCTCGACAGGTGAAGAAGAATATGCAAATCATACTTGATGAAGAAGGATACACAAACAACTTTGGTAAATGATGTTGAAAGCTTACCAAAAGGGCACTTGTACTGACGAAAGAAAAGAAGTGTTGCACTCTCTATAAGACTCAATTACACTTAGAGAATGTTAAACTTGGAACAGTGGAAAAAACCTCTATGATTTGTGGCACAAGTGGCTTGGCCACATGAGCAGTAGCTCTTGCAAGACGACAACTACTTCCATCCATGCAAGGTATAATTTTATTCCACTGTGATCATTGCTTGATTAGGAAACAACACCAGATAGCTTTTGTTAAAAATTATAAGAAAAAGAAAACCAACATATTGGACTTAGTGTATTCGGATGTATGCAGATCCATAAATGTTAAAACCTTTAGTGGTGCCTCATACTATGTGACCTTCATAGTTAATGCATCTAGAAAAGTGTGGCTGTATGTTCTAAAAGCCAAAGATCAAGTCTTTGAAGTTTTCAAAGAATTTCATACCAAATTTGAAAGAGAAACAAGGAAACTTTTTAAGTGTATTCACACGGATAATGGTGGTGAGTATACTTCAAGGATATTTGAAGATTATTGTTCTAAATAATAAATACATTAGATACCAAAAGTCTGTCCACACACACCACAACACAATGTGGTTGCATAAATGATGAACCGTACAATTGTGGAAAGAATAAGGAGTATGTTATCCTTCGCAAAATTACCTAAAATATTTTGGGGAGAAGCAATGCGAACTGCTTGCTACTTGATAAACTTGTCCCCTCAGTTTCTTTGGATGAATATATTCTTGAAAGGGTTTTGAGTAGAAAGGATATTTCTTATTCCCACTTGTGGATGTTTGGGTGCAAGACATTTGTGCATGTACCTAAGGAGAACAGAACAAAACTTGATGATAAAGTTATTTCATGCATTTTCTTGGTATATAGAAATGATGAATTTGGATATAGGTTGTGGGATCCTAAAAATAAGAAATTTGTGAGAAGCATTGATGTTGTATTTTGTGAAGATAAAACACTTGGAAAGAAGCCACAAAATATTCATATCGTCCTAGATCCAATCTCTACACCTCTTGTTTTTTTCCTTCTCTTATGCCAGAAAATAATGACTTTTAAGATGTGCGTGAAGAAGAAGAATTACAGGTTTCTCAGGTTTTGATTAGGGACAACATGAACATGCAGAGTCACTACATATGGATCAGCCACAAGCACTTCAGTGAGACAGTCGGAGAGAGACGAACAAATCCTCAACTAGATATCATGTTTCAGAGTATACTATAGTGACAAATACAGGTGACCCAAAAAGTTTTTATAAAACACAAGTTTATAAAGATAGTGTCAAGTGGAAGAAAGCTATGCAAGAGGAGACGAATTCCTTGCATAAGAACCATGCTTATGACCTGGTAGAGCTACCTAATAACAAAAAAGTCTTGAAGAACAAATGAGTGTTCAAAATCAAGAATGAAGGAGATCGCCAAGACGAGCACAAACTTCCCTCGTGGTGAAAGGTTTCGATCAGAAACAAGATATTGAAGTTGAACAGTTAGATGTGAAAACAACATTACTTCATGGTGATTTGGCGGCAGAAATCTAACAACCAGAGGGCTTCAAGGTAAAAGGTAAAGAGCATTTGATTTGCAAATTAAAGAAGAGCTTGTATGGGCTTAAGCATGCACCGTGACATTGGTATAAAAGATTTGATTCTTTTATGCTTGACCATGGGTACAAAAGAACATCTGCAGATAATTGTGTTTATGCCCAGAAGTTCTATGATGATGATTTCATATTCTCTTTCTGTATGTTGATGATATGCTTGTTGTTGTAAAAGATATATTCAAGATTGACAGGTTGAAGAAAGAATTGAGTAAGTCCTTTGACATGAAAGACTTAGGAACAACACAACATATATTGGGAATGAACATTTCTCGGGACATAAATGCGAGAAAGTTGTGGCTATCACAAGAAAGATACATTGAACGTATTCTGGAGAAGTTCAATATTTTGAACTCCAAACCAGTCGGAACACCGCTAGCAGCTCATTTTAAGCTAGGTACACAACAAAGCCCTTCAAGTGAGGAAGAGGACATGAAGAGCATTCCATTTGTCTCGGTTGTCGGAAATTTGATGTAATCCATGGTTTGTATAAGACCCGACATAGCACATGCAGATGGTGTGGTATGTCGTTTCTTGCCAATCCGGATAAAGAATATTGGAAAGTAGTAAAGCGGATCCTAAGATATCTTAGAGGAACCTCTAAATATTTTCTGTGTTTTGGAGATGACAAACCTATCTTGGAAGGTTACAATGATTCTGACATGGCAGGTGATTTGGACAAAAAAAAGTCCACACCGGGCTACTTATTTACCTTTCCAGAGGGAGCCGTATTACGGCAATCAAAGCTGCAAAAGTGTATCGTTCTACCCGCCATAGAAGTTGAATATATCATTGCTACAAAAGCTAGCAAGGAGCTTTTGTGGATAATTTTTTTTTTTCTAAAGGAGTTATCTTTCGAACAAGAGAAATACACTCTATATTGTAACAATCAGTGTCATCGACTTAAGTAAAAAATGCTACCTTATCACTCAAGGACAAAACACATCGACGTACGCCATCATTGGATCCGAGATGCTTTAGAGAATCGTCTGATGCATATTAAGAAGATTGATACAAGCCAAAATCCGTCCGATATGATGACGAATCCTCTACCAAAAGGATGGCATCTACACATCATTGGATCCGACATGATTTTTGCCAAAGGATGTCAGGTATGATTACTATTTGAAAAATTTCTCCTCATGAGGATGGAAGGAGAGATTGGTGGGAACGGGGTCCATCCCCATGATGAACTCAGATGGATTTGATCTATGGAAATCGGTCACCCATGGATGGGTTCGGCTATATACTTGGCCATTTTTCTGGGTACAATTTTTGTGACATGATTCAGTTTTGGGATGCTGGTTCGGAACAGTTGCAGTCATTATTTGACTCAGTTTTCAATACGAAAGTTGTAGATAAAAGTTTTATCTTTAATCCGGGCTTTGAATCGGAGCATTTGAAGGTGTATTGAAGAAGTTATGATTATCTGAAGTGGCATACTTGTTCACATTTTGCATGCATGTTTTGCTTTTCTCCGTGCATTTGGAGATGGAAGGGCTGACCTTGGAAGATGGAAGGGCTGACATTTGGGCTTCTCCGTGCATAGAAAGTGGTGTATCCAAGAGGCACATCCTCCCTATAAATAGAGGGAAGATGGTGAAGAAGAACACAACACACAACAAGAACAACAAGGTTCTTTGTAATCCTCTTACTAACATTGTTGTAATCCACCTCAAGTGAGTTGTGAGAGAGAGAGAGTGATCCTACCAGACCCGAATAAAACTCGTATTATACGCGAATTTTTTCGTATCTTACAGAAACGTATAATTCTTGCGTATTTTTGAAAGATTCGAATCAGAACGTGAATTTTAAGCATGCGAAGTTTTAAACGTGTTCCGTATAAATTATTGAAAAAATTGGCACAAAAAACATTGTGGGAACCTATTTAATTAACCAAATTTGACAACATGTTTAAGAATATGAAGTTTCTAACGTCAATATTTTCATTTGTCAAATATTTGACCGATTTTTTTAACATATTTTATTTGCACTGCGTCGATTTATGCTCGTACTTTTGCCGTACCGATTTTTTTCCGTTTGCCGAATTGCTAACAAGGGTTTGAGAGAGGCGTCTTTTGTAATCTTTCGTTTCATTATAGTGAAAACGGTAAAGAATGGCGGGAGAATGTAGGCTCAAATTGGGCCGAACCTCGATAAATCTTATGTGTGCAATATCTCTATTTTTTCTTCACTTTCATTTTATTTTTCTTCTCATATCATCACAAAGACGGAAAAGGTCTTGTTTTTTTCCAACAAATGGTTCATGTGTCCAAGCCTAAATTTTGGCATAAGCTTTCTTGTTGTCATAATAAAAGTGTGCTTAGGTGCAAAGCGCAACCTAATGGCAAAAGCTTGCACATTCTTCTTTTAATATTGTTACCTTCCTGGGGTTCCAAGCAAGTCTCAGGGCATTTTTGGTTGTACAATAACAGCACAAAGATACTTGAAAATTTATACCCAGGCTCTTATAATGCTAATGATAATTATATTTCTCGGTATGTGTCAAATAAAATGGGTTGCTACTGCGGTATCGCATGCAAGAATGTGATCCATACCTCATGCATTTAATAAGGGCATACTGGAGCTCTCTTTACCTGTTTTCTCTTTTTAATTTAGCATTCTGAGAGTGCCTCCCTTCATCATGAAAGATAATTTTTGATAGATATTATGAACTGAATGAAGCTTAAGGTATCTGTGGATTGAAGAGGTAGCTTATCCTACATTAAAACCTATGTGCTAACTCTCTATTCTGATTATGCAATGGCCAGGTTTTCGGAATACCAGCAGTCAAATATCTGCATCTTGTTCCTTGGATGGGAAATATGTAGTATGCGCGAGTGAGGACTCTCATGTATACCTATGGAAGCGAGACACATTGCGCAATGCAAGTGCTGGAGGAAAAAGCAAAGGATGGCTCACCACTCGTTCTCACGAGCACTTCTACTGTAAGGATGTGTCAGTTGCCATCCCCTGGCCGTGTGGTGGGAGCAACTGTGAACCAGCACCATCCCTACCATCATGGTCCAGGAGGCACACTGATGACCTGCCATCTAATCTCGAGGATGGCTTCTCCAGCAGCAGGAGCCACCCGTGTCCACCTCTTCCGAAGAAGAGCTTCTCAGGAGAGCTGCAGGCTCCCTCCCGTTCAGGATCAGGGGTCGGAAGCTCGCCATCTGTTTCTTCATCAGCTTCGTTGCGTTCTGGTTCTGGTTCGGTGTCCTCATTTTCATCTTCTGCGACTTCCTCTTCGTCTTCTCGGGGATGGGGAGGTAATAGTAACAGAATCAGCAGTGGTCTGGAAGCTGCAAATGCATGGGGTCTGGTGATGGTGACTGCTGGTCTGGATGGGAACATCAGGGTATACCAAAATTTTGGCATGCCACTTAGACTTAGTCGGCAGCCCAATCTGTTTTAAATCGAGTTCCTAGAGTGCCAATTTTCATACACAGTCCGAAAGGTGACTGCACGTAAAGTGTGCAAATTGGTGAGATATATATATATATATGTCTTCTTTTAGTAGGAGCTAGTGGACATTCTTTTCCAGCTTGTAGTTTTTGTACTCTAGAAATTTTTTAAACATCATCCTTTTCTAGTTTTACACACGCAAAGGAAACTGAGGTGGGATGGTATTTTATTCTATATTAATTCAAGGAAATATCACATTTGTTATGCCAGCTAGCACTCTTTAGGTCAAAGGCTCATGAACCTGTTGGCTATGTGACACTTTACAATTGTAATTAAGAATTTATTATATACATCAATTCAAGATTACATTTGACGTGCCAACTAGTTCTATTTAGCCCACGTTTGGTTCGCGGAATTGGAGCCTTAGAGCATCATTAGTAAGGCCCATCCCATTTTCTAGATTCTAGATTTAGAATGTAGGAGCTCATTTTGTAGAATAATAAGTCTCATCCCTAGTCCCAATTTTTACAATTTCGGTCCCAATTCATCCATGGGTGCTAAGGGTTGGGCCTCCCAATTTCTAGATTCTAGATTGTAGAAACTCGTTTTGTAGAATAGTAAGTTCCAATTTGGAGCCCAACTTTCTAGATTCTAAACTTTATATTATTTTTTTCCTACATTAATTTTTGACCACAATTTTTGGGACCGGAGCTCACTTTATCATTTCATACTATTCTCATACAAACCCAACCCATTCTACATTTACCTTTTTTTTGAAATTTTGGGCTCCAAATTGCATTGGAGAGTCCCAACTACTAATGATGCTCTTAGAAAAGAAAAGTGATTCATTTCCTTTATTTGGATGCCAAAGAAAATGAGGAGGAAATGAATTTGATTTCCAAGAGGAGAAAAAATAGGGAGAAAAGTGGTCCTACCAACCCAATAATTCATTTTTTTTCTTTCTCTAAGGGTTCACTTTTCCTCTCAATTTTTTTGGTTTTTTTCAAACACCGGAAAAAAACTTGATTGGAATTACAATTTTCCAATGGAAAAGAAATATTATAGAATCAATTTCCTTCCATTTCCTTTCCGCGAACCAAACGAGGCCACAACCTCAAGAACCCTGTGGGCTAATGTGACACTCCACAATTCTAAACCCTATTCATCTACTTGTGAAGAAGGATGTGAGTGTCCCAGTTTGGGAGTGTTAAGAATTTTTTGAATCCCCTTATTCCTGAATTGGTCAAGAGATGCCAACTACCCTTTGTGGTTTCTTATGCTGGAGTAAGGCCTGGTTTGGGATTGCTGCTATTTTCGAAAAGCAACAAGCAAGAGCAAAGCAGCTAAAATTTGAATTAGTTATTCAAAAAATATTAAAAAAAATTATAAGTTGTTATTTTTTTTTTTTTTTGAAAGCAATTATAAGTTGTTATCAAACAGTTTGTTTATATTGTTTTTCAAAAAGTAAGCTGAAACAGCCATGATAAGTCATCCCAAACCAAGTCCAGCTTATTTTTTGCTTGGTGGACTTCCATGAGAGGATAAATCCCACTTACAAGTTTGATAAATTCATTGCTTTATCGTTACAATCAAATAAGGTATAAAGATGTACCACAAAAATATCCATCTCAGGAATCTATAATGATCCTCATTAAGATTGCATGTGCCTTAAAAGGCATACAATGCGCTAATCCTACATGCCAACCCACAATCGGCCCCAACCCTTGTTAAGATTGCATGTGCCTTAAAAAGGCATACAATGTGCTAATCCTACACGCCAACCGGCGATAGGCTGAAGAACCCAACTCCATAAAATCTGGCCTGTTCTTCATTTCCTCTTCAATTCATTTAGCACCTAAACATAAATATAATTTCTAAAGACACTCTACATTTTACTTCATGACAATCCAACAGTCCTAACATAAAATAGGACTGCCAACAAAATTGACAGTTCTAAAAAATTTAAATATTAAGATAGATTGTGAACAAAGTTGACAGTCCTTCTTAATGTTAAAAATTATCAACATAAAACGTAAAAAATAACAACTTTCCTTTTTGAACCCCATGACTGATTTTGCGAGCCAAACCAGGCTTAGAGTAATATGGGAGAGCAAGTCTTAGCAGCAAATACCCAAATCCAAATATAGAGTTATATGGGAGAGCGAGTCTAAGCAACAAATACCAAAATATAAACATGAAAGGCTATCCACCACCACCAACAGCTAAGAAGAACAATGTCGTCATATATATGAAGTTTCAAAAAATAGATGGGAAAAAATTTGAAAAATATTTGTACGGGAAACATTGCATTCTTCTTGCTCGCCTCTAACACAATGTTCATACTGACTGTGCGGGAAACATTGCGTTCTTCTTGCTCGCCTCTAACACAATTGACACACCGACTGTGCGTCTGTTGCCTACTATAGCCAGCCAGACAGCCAGCCATTCAGTAATTCTTAGAATCGAGCATTTTCAAGGCCATGCAAATCGCTGACCCGATTCAAAGATTTTCTCATGATCGCCACCTTAGCAAGCTGCTCGGCTGCTCGCCATGCCGAAGTCGGCGTGAGCGGCTGCTCTCCTCCTCCTCCTGATCGACTCGTATCGGTTAGCAGTACCGCCTGCTCACTCCTCCTTCGGGAGGGTGAAAAAGGATGCTGTTGCCGGCGTTGCTGCTGCTGCTGCTGCTGCAGCAGTTGGGCAAGTTCCGTCTCTAAACAGACGAGGAACCGCTTGTTGGTAGAAACATTGGAGCTATTGGACTGCTTGAGAATCAGCGTTCGGGCCGAAGAAATCAAGTTGACAGCCATGTCCAGTTGATCCAGATCCACCAGGCGCCGCGACTCTGCCACTGCCCTAGTGGTCACAAACAGATTTCTCAGCAGCAGCTGTTCCTCCTGACCACCGTTCATGGTCGCTGTTGCTGTGGTAGCAGCCGAGGAGGAAGAAGAGGATGAGCGCAGCAGTGTGGGATGGATTCCCAGAACTATTGGAAGAGGTCTCTCCCCACATTGAACGACCTCTCGGGTTACCGGATCCCGATAGCCGCAAAGGACTGACATAGATAAAGAAGCAGCAGCAGCATGACTGCCGACAATCACCGTCTTGGGAACCCTGATCTCCACAAGCAACTCCCTCTCCTCCCCGGCATACATATCGCCCAATCTAACGGATTTGCCTCCTTCGCCGTGAGAAACGGTTCCGCGGCCAATGCCGGGGCCGGTTCCGCGGCCCTGGGTGGTGTAGGAATAAACGGAGGTGATAATCCCAGCCGGGAAGGCAAACTGGAGGTTCACATCTTGCAGGACGACGCTCACCAGCCCATTCACACGTTTGGCGAGGGCGGCATCGTCCTCATCTTCCACTTGTGCCGAGATCCTCTGTTTGACATGCTGCTGCTTCACGGGAGAGGTCGAGTCGTGGATGGGGATCTCTAGATGAGCAAATCGTGTTGCCGAGCACTGTGACGACGATGACGACGAGGAGGAGTTATGCTGCCGTCTGTTCAGCTGTTGTTGTTGCTGCTGCTGGCCATGTACATCAGATAGGAGCATGATGGTGGCAACCGGGTTGCGTTCCCTGCGGTCCTCCAAAACCTTAGTAGCCTTCCTAAGGGCGTCACCAGCGCACGAGGAGGACGACGAAGAGCAGCTGCTGTTGTTCTGGCTGCTGCCGCAGACGACAAGTCTATCCACGATCTGGCGGGCGGAACGCTGGCCCTGTCTCGACATTCTCCTGAGGGGGAGGAGCCTCTTGGCCGCGACATTGGAGAAGGCGACGATGGAGAGACGGTCCGCAGGACCCAAGGAGGAGACGAGCAGCCGCATGGCCCGCTTCAGCATCTGCAGCTTCGGGGCGGTCATGCTCCCGCTGGCGTCCAGCACCGTAACCAGATCGATGGGGGCACGTTGAGAGGGCTCCAGCAGGCTGGGAGGGAGAGCCATTGCTGCCGCCGCCGCCGCTGCTGCTCGTCTAGCACGGGTACTGGGCTTTGGAGGAACAGAAGGTGCTTTAACCTTGATGGCCACCACGTAGATCTGATGGCTGCGCTCGGTGGAGAGTAGAGCTGTAGCCATTGGCATCACATGGATGGTGTTAGCATCTCTTCCTCGTCTTGCTTGTTCCTCCTCCTCTTCCTCCTCCTCTTCTTCTTCTTCTTCTTCAGGTATGGGATTGAATTGCAGCTGCACACCGCAACCACCACCGCCAGCAGCGGCGGCAGCAGCAGCAGACCGGCTGGTGGGTGAGGGCTGGAGAGATTCATCGTCGTCGTAGACTTTGCAGGCCGCCGAAGCTCCTCCTTGGCGTTGGTGGGGGTTCTTGATCTTGTTTTTGTCGTCGTCGTTGCTGCTGTCGACGACTGCGGCGGGATGGGAAGGAGGACTGGAGCTGAGCAGAGAGGAGGAGAGCAGAGGGACCTCGTGCCAGGAGGCGGAGCACACCGGGCAGACCAGGGAGGAGTGGGCGCGGACGTGGGCGGAGATGCAGGGGAAGTGGAAGACGTGGGAGCATTCCGCCGTGAACACGGCGGTCCTCTGGTCTCCGCTGCTCGTAACGCTCCCAGCACATATGCCACATCTACTCTGCAATCAACAACATCAATCTACCACTAAATCAACCTGATCTAAATCTAATCTAGATAGACAAACAAACACATCAGAGACGAACGAGAAAAGGGAAAGAAAAAAAAAATTACACAATTATTGAAAAAACAAGGTATCAATAATACTACATATCTGCACATTCCCATAAAAAAGAGAGGAGGATATTTAGACTTTGGGTCTCAAATAAGTTTCTGAATTTGTGTTTGGATCTCTACATTATACATAATTAGTGTTTGGAACTCAAATGTGTTACTAATGTCTCAAAAATGTCACCAAAAGTGTCAATAATTGTTTTTCTTTTTGACACTTTTGAGACCCAAACACTAATTATATATAATATGGAGACCCGAACACAAATTTCAGAATTATTTGATAAACGAAGTCTAAATATCCGACGAATATTGGGATGGATATTCTTATGTAAATAAGAATGAAAATCAAAGTTATAGAAAGAAGTTGTATATATTTGTATGGAGTGGAACGGTAGCTAGTTACCCGAGAGAGGCGGAGGGCGGTCTTGAAAAGGGCGAATCTGGAAGGAGATCTGGTCCCGGCCGGTGATGATGATGAAGAAGAGGATTGGAACAAACGTGGACTCGCCTTGCTGCTGATACGCTGCTGCTGCTGTTTGTTTGATGATGGTACTTCCGGACGTGGAGTGGTGGTCTTGCATTGCAGAGGAGGAGTTGTAGTAGGAGGCCTGGGACTTTGAGGGCGTGGCGTCTGCAGCCTAGGCGTGGATGGATTGCTGCTGGTAGACGAGGAGGAAGAGAAGAAGCCTCCTCCCCCTCCTACCAATTTCAGACGCCTCTTCAGCTGCTCACTGCCTCCTCCTCCTCCTCCTTGCAATATGTCTTGATCGTCTCGCCCAACCGATGTGCAGAATGCTCTTCGCCATCCCCTACCCATTCCCAATCTATCTATTCTTCCTCCGCAGCACCCCCCCTTCTTCTTCTTTTCTTTCTTTTCTTTTTTTTATTCCCTTTTCTTCTTCTCTCTCCTTGATTCCTTCCTTTTCAGATTTATATTCACCCCAGTACCACCCTTGTTTGTTGTTTCTCTCTCTACGGGAGGGGTGACTTAAATCTATATATTTCTTATTTGGGATATTTAGATTTTACATTATTTGGATCGTGATAGTTTTAGTAATATTTTTGTGATACTTTTGAAATATTAAACGAACAATAATAATTTTGAGACCCCCATCAAAATATTAAATTTCAACAACTGCTGGATGTGAATTTTATTTGAATTTTCCATAAAATTTTACTCTTAATAATGCTCATCCACAACCATTATGAGGCCCCCATCAAAATATTAAATCCCAACCATCAAAATATTAAATCTCCATCTTTGGATTCTCCATAAAATCTCACTCCCAATAATGCTCTTCTCCATAAAACTCCACTCCCAATAATGCTCTTCTCCATAAAATTCCACAACCGTTGATTCACCAAGATTAAATCGCAATCACTCTTTATCTTGGCACAGTCAGTCCTAGGATTCAAAAACCTTTGTGTTTTGTATAAATTTTTTTTAAAACCCATACTAATTATATATAATATAAAATCTAAATATAAATTTTAAAAGCTATTTGAGAGTCTGAGACTCAAAGTTTTTTTTTTTTGGGATTTTTTGACTTACATCCCACTTGTTAATATGAATTTGTACTTACATCCCTCTTTTTATTTTTTTTAGACTTACATCCCACTTTTCGTCACAAAAAATATTTATTTTGTCACAAAAAGTATTTGTTTTGTCACGAAAAATACTTTTAGTGACGAAAGTGGGATGTAAGTCTAAAAAAAATAAAAAGTGGGATGTAAGTACAAAGTCATATTAATAAGTGGGATGAAAGTCAAAAAATCCCTTTTTTTTTTAATTTTTATTCTCTCTTATTTGTAAATATAGCAAATTGATTGAGATAGAAAAAGTGAGAAAGGAGGTGGGGGTCGTATGGTGTGATGTAGTGTGGTGTACCCCCACCCCCTCTCTCTTTCTACCCACTGCACATTGTCATTGTTTTGTTTGTTCTTTCCCGTCTTATCCGAAGTCAAGACAAGAAGGGCATGATGGTAAATTGTCCTCTCTGCTCTTTTTTTCTCTTCTTCTCAATGTCTCGGTGTGATGTGATGACCTAGCCTAGAGCAAGCACACTCACGGTCACGGTGGACGAAGAAAAGGAAGAGAGGAAAGGAAAGGGAAAAAGGTACTTCCGTGAAAAGGGAAACTTAATTTCAACGCGGTGGCCGTCAGAGCAAGTAAAGTAAGTAGAACACAAAACAAGATAGCACCACCCTTTCCTTTCTTTCTTTTTCTTGCTTGTGGTGAGGTGGCTTATACTAATGCATCTACTACATTTATTGCTAGCGGGACGGGTGACTGACTAAGTATTAACTCTCACTGGCTGCTGATGCTCAGTCCATTTAATTTCACAGCAGCCCCTCTCTCACTCTGTAACTTGTCTTCTTCTATCTTCCGACTTTAATTTTTTTTTTTTTTTATATCGTCCAGTGGCTTCCATTCTGAGATTCCCGAGATGAAAAGATAGGATCACCTTTTCTCCTTGTCAAATCATAATAAATGTTTTTCTAACAGTGGAATTTTTTGAACTAAAATAGTTCAAAAATAAATCTTACACTATATAAGAGCATCTCAGATCCTATTGTGACTTTGAAAAAAAGTTAATGCCACATAGGAATAGCAAAATTTTATTCAAAAGTTCTTCTCCAATGCAATTGTCAAGTCAATTGTAAAACTTATGTAGCAAAAATTAAAAAAGATATTGTGAAGTAGATTGTCTTATTCTAGACAATGCACTTGACAATGTCTTTTCTTCCATGTCATCAATTATGAATAAAAAAATATAGATGAGTAGTTGTCGTAAAAGTTGTCTTGGAAGTTGGAAAAAATAATTTTTATTGTCTTCTCAATACTTTTGCATTGGAGAGAGTTTTTCTATCTCATTGTCTTGTGAGATATAATTTTGCCACATAAACAAGACATTGTCTTGTGGCTCATGCCACATAGGAGCCACCTAAGACTCACAACACTTAACAAGACAATAGGGTTGGAGATGCTCTAACGAGGATTCAAAGCGGCTCAAAAGTGAGTCGTCTAAGTCATTATTATATCACAGTCTATTTTACTTTAAAAAAATAAATTATGTAAAAAATTATTGAAAAAAATTGTTAACATAGAAAATCGAACTCAAGAAAAAAAAAACCCTCACACTTTAATCACATGAGTTAGAAGAAATATTTGACTATTTGAATAATATTCTTATCATCCGTTATTATATGTACAAAGTACGTACATTTACTAGTAAAAATAAGTGCTTCAGAGATAAGTTTCACAAGGTCTCCTTTGGTTCGAATATATATATATATATATATATATATATATATATATATATATATATATATATATATATATATATGAGGTAGCTCTTTCCTTTGATAAATTATTTTATCAAAGTCAAAAAAAATTTAACTTTAATATTCTCCGTTTATGATTAGTTGTGAAGAATGTGAGCTCAACCTAACTTGATAGGACAAATGGTTCATAGCTTTGACAGATAGTTTATATCCACAAGATTATATTTGTCAATTTTTTAACCTTGATCTTGGATCAGATCGAAGCAATCACACTTGAATAACACGATCTTAGCAGGCTCTGTATCATAATTATATGCCAACTCCGTAATCTCTCGTAAGGCGTCAAAGAAATCATGCATTGCCTGCATCGACATATTTATAGTTCGAATATTTGATACACAAACAACTATTTTTCATAGAATCGAGATCCAGGTAGCTATCTCTGATATTGGAATTTGTTGACTTTGTGAGCCCCCTCAATTTTAGGGATTTTTTTTCAAATTTTTTAAATGAATTATTTTCGATTTCATTTTTATTTAATTATTTTTATCATTAAATGCTTTTTTTTCGTGACTTTGTTTGTAGTAGACAAGATTATCTTTATTTTTATATATCATGTCCCACTCAAACTTGTTCCCTTGTACTCTGTTTGCATCGCACAACTTTTGGGTCAATTTAGACCATTTGACCCTCTGCCGTAAAATATGATTTAACTTCCAATTTAATTTCGGAACTCGACATCGGTCCAATCTAATCGACCCAATATATGGTTCTGAACTATTTTGAGCCTACTATGCACGTGCCACTTGCGTGCCACCCGATTGATCTCCCGCATGCTTCTATTTCAACAATAATTATAAATGACTTAAATTTGTAATTATGACCAACCTAGCCCAAACTCAACTAAACTTGACCCAACACCTAACCAGAATTTTATGTAGGCCTCTTTCATGACTACCCAAACACCCCATACAAATATCCCTCTCTACACTTTGTAGATATTTCATTCTCTCTCTCTACATTTGTAAAATCTCTTTCTTCCTCTCTTTCTATATATATATATATATATATATATATATATATATATATATATATCACTCTCTCTCTCTCTCTCTTCTTTTTCTTATACTCACCCCCCGTCACTATCACAGCACCCCCTCCCTATTTTCAGCCGACCCCCTCCCCCCTCTCATCATCATCATCTTCTTCTTCATTTCTTTCCTTCTCTTTTTTTTCTTCTTCTTCTTCACATTAACACCACCACTACCACCATCACTCTCCCCATCACCACCATTAACACCACATCACCACCATCACCATTTCTTCTTCTCCTCCTCCTCCCCTCGACGGGCTGCAGCCAACAGTGGCACCGGCGTACGGTGCAGCCCACAGCAGCCGTACGTAGCCGCAACAAAGCGACAGCAGCAAGCAGCAGTTGTAACACGAGCAGCATCAGCTGTAGCTGCAACAACAACACAGCGCGGCAGCAGCAGTGACGGCGGCAGCGGAGGCCGCGTGGCACCGCCACAGCCTCCCCCTCGGTCGGGCGAGCTCCGACGAACCCCCCTGACGCGTATCTCCTTCCCCGACGTGCCGCCTGGCGATTCGTACATTTTTGCCGAAATCTCGCACGCGGATTTGAGTCAGAATGTACATCTCGTGACAGCGATTTTGTGCACATATTTTGGACGATCCAACCGTTGGATCATCGATTCGTTTCTTCCGTCCCAATCTCGGTATTTACGCCTTCACCCCTGTCAAAATTTAACTGTTAATTCTGTCGTTTGCTATGTCAAAATCGGCCACCATGTTGACCATTTAAATTGTGTATATTTTGGACAGTTTTGTGGAGCCAATTTCGTAGAATCGTATCTCCGCCATTGCAGCTCCGTTTGGCATGCCACTAGTTCCTATGCACAGCTGGTATAACCATCTTCCTGTCTCTTAAATTTTATTTCATTGTGAGCTAGTTTGATTGGTTGAATTTGACGTCAAAGTTGGTTGTCCGAATTCGTAATTTCCAACTTATAAAATTTTAATTTTGAACCCGGGACTCTGAATTCAAATTCTGACACCACCGTAGACTCGTGGCGTCGTTCTAGCACGAATTCATATAAAATTTGCTTGATTTGGAGGACGTGGACCCCGGTACGCATTTCGGTGCAAACGGGTCCCATAGTCCGAGTCAACGGGCCATTTTGATATCGGCTCATCGAAATCCAATTTCGGATATACCGTTGAGTTTGTATCATATTTCTGGACTCGTTGACATATACTATGCTAGATTTAGTGGACTTTGGTTCCGGCACGCAATTTCTTACAAACCAGAATTTCAAAGTCCTGGTCAACAGACCATTTTGAGATTGGCTCATCGGAATTCAATTCCAGATATATCATTAAATTTATATCTTCATTCTAGACTCGTTGACATATACTTTGTTAGATTTAGTGAACTTTTATTCCGGCATGCATTTTCGTGCAAATTAGATTCCAATATCCGGGTCAACAGACCATTTTGAGATCGAGTCATCGAAATCCAATTTCGAATGTACCGTTGAGTTCGTATCATTATTCTGGATTCGTGGATATATATGTTGGTAAGGTTTTGAGTAATTTTATCCTGACACATTTTTCGATGCCAAGTGGGTCCAATATCGAATATTATTTTGACACATTTTTCGATGCAAAGTGGGTCAAACTCAGTCAAATTGGAATTATGGGTAGGCTATTCTAGCTATTTTGACTATTCTAGCCACGTTGATGATGGTTGTTTCATCATCCGACAACATCTATAGATTTTTTCCCTTATCTATCACCATTTGTTATAATCATTCTCTTTTTGGTTCGTATATTAATAGGTCAAATGCATTCTAGAACTTTCTGCAGAACTGTTTGAGTGTCAGCTGTACGAACGACGAACGCGTTTCGGTGTTTTCGTAATTTCGGGAGCTTCCAGACGCAAAAATACGATCCGTTTGAAATTTTGGAAAGCTAATACGAAGGACTACAACATACTTTAATCATATAATTTAGTGAAGTTCCAATTGGTATAGTATTGATTTTAAGTAGAAGAATGACTATACGATATAGGCATTTTGTGTAACCTATGAGCCTATGTAGTATAGATATTAAGTGAATGTAGGTATCATAGGTTGTCGAGTATATGTATGATATAGTGTGTGTGTGTGTGTGTATATATATATATATATATATATATATATATATATATATATATATATATATATATATATATATATATATAATTGTTAGGTAATATATGTTAGTATGTTTGTTAGATGTTGGTTAGTAGAGGGTTAGATATGTTAGAGTTGTTATTTGTTAGTGTAAGTTATATATATTAGTATGTTTGTTAGATTTTGGTTAGTAGAGGGTTAGATATATTAGAGTTTGTTATATGTTAGTGTAAGTTATATTTGTTAGTATGAGTGTTAGTTAGATAGTAGTGGTTAGTATTTTGTTAGATATTTGATATGTTGTTAGATAGTTTGATGTTAGATATCTAGTATGTTAGATATTGATATGTTAGTAGGTTATGGTAGTTCTAGATATTGGTATGTTAGTAGGTTATGATAGTCATCACGCCCGGGAGATGACTATCGATTCTTCTGAATCGGGACGTGACAACATGGTCTATAGTGTTATTGTTTGTTCCGTAAAACAAAATATAGTGTTGTTATTTATCTGGTTGTATCATGTTGTTTATGCAGAGAAACAGAATGGTAAGGACGTGGCTTGATGTCACGATAAAGTATGGATGTGTGGCTTGGTGCCATAGAAAGATAAGGATGTGTGTGGCTCGATGCCACTGTATAGTATGGATGTGTGGCTCAGTGCTACGATATAGTATGGATGTGTGGCTTGGTGCCATGTAGTGGTGTGGGTGTGGCTTGGTGTTGCGGTATGTATGAGACCTATGGGTCACCAAGGGGAACATTAAATAAAAGTATGGATATAGTAAGTATGATATGTTGTACGAGTAGAAATTTATATTGCTTTATGTTCAATTTATGTACCATGCACATATTTTATAGTTGATAAATTGTTTATGCATATGGCATGATCATAGATAACTGATTGGCGGGGTAATTGAACCGATTCAGTAGGAGAAAATTATTTGGAACGTGCTTCACGCACGGGATATTGCGGGACCTTCAATAGGGCTTGCTACTCGGACTAGAAGGCTCAGTGCGGGTATTTCAGGACCTTCGGTGGGGCTAGCTATCTACACGTGAATGATCTTCGTCTTACCAGAAAAATATTCCATATGGAAGCAGATCAAAAGCCCCCCTTAGAAAACCCCCTAAAAACCCCTCTCACTCTCAGCCGTAATTTAATGTTAATATTAATGTTAATATTAACATTAAATACTAAAATTAACATTAAACTTAACATTAAAATTAATATTAACATTAACATTAATATTAATATTAACATTAATATGAAAATAAAAATAAAAATAAATATTAACATTAACATTAACATTAATATTAACATTAACATTAATTATTATTTTTGTTAACATTAACATTAATATTAACATTAAATTATGACTGAGAGTGATGAGGGTTTTTCTAAGGGGGACTTTTGATCCGCTCTCTCTCTCTCTCTCTCTCTCTCTCTCTATATATATATATATATATATATATATATATATATATATATATATATGAGAGATCAACATTCTCTCACTTTTGTATCCCCCAAGCATCCCTATTATAACACCCCTTGGATCTTGTTTAAGTCATATAATCTTAACCATTGAAAAATCAACGGTTAAGATTAGATAACTTAAACAATATCCAACTAATGTGAAAGAGGGAATGCTTGGGGGATACAAAGTAAGGAGATGTGGACCCCTCCTCATATATATATATATATATATATATATATATATATATATATATATATATATATATATATATATATATATATATATATATATATATATATATATATATATATATATATAGTGAAGGCTAATGAACGTCTTTATAGGGATACAAATTATGACACAATTATGTACTATGCTTGATATTATTGTATTGACATGGAATTGGATGGTAAGTATTAGATAAGATCTACTGTATTGAGTGACACCTTAATGCTTATAGACACACCCTTGCTATGCCATGTAAACTGATTCTAAGACAAGATTAGAAAGACCGCATAATATCTATTTGCACTCACTTAATCAATGTGTTAATTTTTGTTGAGTTGACTAGAGACCACTCACCAGTGCGCAACAATGTACTAACTCCCAACCCCACAAGTGCGGAGAGCTGCTTGGACGTGCTGAAACATTGGAACTCGATTGGTGCTTGAAGATGTTCGACTGAAGATGTTGTCTTTTGTTTATATATGACATAATGTATGAAACATTGTTGGTTCTATTATTTGTATTAGCTACTTGGACGTGCTGAAGAATTGGAACCTCGTTGATTTTTCTTATGTTTATAGGAGGTTCACATCTAATTGATTTCTTAATTAACTATTGATATTTACTTTGGGCTCTCATATCCAAATATATCTATTTGTATTATTATACAAATAGCCTAAGATAATAGATAACAATAAATAAATAATTTATAAGTTATAATAAAAAATAGAACAATAAATTGAGATATTAAATTTATTTTCTACTTTAGCTCCTAATTATTAGTTGAAAACAAAAGCTCACAAATAATGTTTAAAAATAAATAATGTGTTGCAGATGCAACTCGTGTGCCCCGACACTAGTGACATGTAAAAGAATTAGACATTTTCTTAATTATTGTCCCTATCTTTGGTTACATATAACCTCTTTACATTTACTAAATTCTTGCAGGTCATATATTCAACTTCATGACCACTACGGATTGGTTGTCTTGTCATTATTATTTTTTAAGACGATTATCTTGATACTCTGTCTTGGCATTCGTTTATTTTTCGGTGACTGTACTTTGTAGTTCTCTTGGAAATTTAAATAAGGGAGCGGATCAAAAGTTTTTCTTAAAACATCTTCTAAAATTTTTTTCACTTTCAGCCGTCCATTTTGATGTTAATATTAATATTAATACTAGTATTAATGTTAATATTAATATTAATATTTATTTTTATTTTTATATTAATGTTAATGTTAATATTAATGTTAATGTTAATATTAATATTAAGTTTAATGTTAATTTTAGTATTTAATGTTAATATTAACATTAATATTAATATTAACATTAATATTAATATTAAATGGACGGCGGAGAGTGAGGGAGTTTTTAGGAGGTTTTCTAAGGAAGGCTTTTGATCCGTTTCCTTTAAATAATTATGCATCAACATTTCTAACCAAGAAAAAAATACATTACATATATATTGTGTGTATATTTTAAAAATTTTGTCATCAAAATACAAAAATGTGTTCCACACATGAAGTGTGTGTCCGACCAATAGTTATTTATAATTTCTATGTATTTTTTTTCTTGATAAATAATTTCTATCTTTTTCAGAAAATTTTCATTTATAAGACAGTTTATGTTGGGGGCTATTGGATGGTAGAAGTCCATGAAAGTTTAAAAGTGGCAAATTCGAAAATTGCATATTATTATATATGTTGGCTGTGTGAGTTTCCAAAACTTGTTTACTTGTGTCATATTTTGTCTCCTTAACTAGAGTCTAGACTGATAGTCAATTTTTTTCTGTTTGAATTAGAATTTTTTTTGAAGTCATCCTCTCCTAAACTTCTCCATTTATTCCTTCATTTTTACTTCTTCGCCTTCTCCTCCTCTATCCTTTCCATTGGAGCCAGCTGGAGGGTTGGATGCATGGGTCGGCTAGTTATAGCTCGAGCTCTAGCAGAAGCCGGAGGAAATAACCTGATCAACAAACCTTGATACCATTATTTCAGGAGAAAACTTTGATCCAGAAAGAAGTATCAAAGTTTTGATACCTCCTTTGTATGACAAGTGTGCCCTCCTCTTACTTCGTAAAACGTGTGAACATAAAATTAGTATATAGACCAACTTATCATACAAAGGAGGTATCAAAACCTTGATACCTTCTTATGTATCAAAGTTTTACTCATTATTTCATGGCTAAATTGCACTTTTATACCTTCAACTATTCCGGTTTTTCAACTTGATACCCTAAACTTTTTTACTCAACAACTTAATACCTCAACTATTTTTTTTTTCAACTTCATACCTAAAATTTTAAAAATTTCGAAAATGTCCTTATCCCTTCCCTTTCCCCTTCTCCCCTCCCCCCTCCGGCCACCCCCTTCTCCTGCACAGCCCTAGCCCCCTACCTCCCGTCCCGCCCCCCCTCCGGCCACCCCCCTCTCCCGCATCCGGCCGCCTCCCCCCCCCTCCCGCTTCCGTCCACCCACCCCCAGCCCCCCCTCCTCCCACGCTGTCGTTCCCTAGGGGGAGAGGCGGGGGCGGGTGGCCGGAGCGGGAGGGGGAGGGGAGGCGGCCGGAAGCGAGAGGAGGGGGGGGGGGATGCGGCCGGAAGCAGGAGAGGAGGGGGTATCAAGTTGTTACAAAAAAAAATTTAGGATATCAAGTTGAAAAATCGAAATAGTTGAAGGTATCAAAGTACAATTTAGCCTTAGTTCATATGTATGTGCAGTAGTCCGTGTAGGTGTAGTCCGTTGGATACACGGAAGGATCCTGTAGGAATGAAGACGATTATGTACTGTTTGGGAAGGGTGGAAAATGGGAGGAAGGAAAAAGTTGAGGGAAAAGTGAGAGGAAAATTCTAAATGATGGTGTTTGGAAAGGGGGAGAGAACATGGGGGAGGAAAATTTGAGAGGAAAAAGTAGGTGGGTCCCACCAAAAATTTTTTCTCCCAAATGTGGGAGAAAAATGGAGAGAGATGAGAGGAATTTGAGTGAATTTACCCCACTACCCCTCAAAAAGTTAATATTAAATCATCATTTGAGAATACCAAGGAGGAAATAGTAATTATACCTATATCCATAAACAAATAAAAAATTGTTTTTAAACTTTTCCTTTTCCTATTTTTTGTTCATCCAAACAAGAAGAAGTAAAGTTAATTTTCGTCTCCCTCAATTTTTTTTCCTCTCAAATTTTTCTCTCCCTCCCCTCCTATGTTCCCAAACATAGTGTTAGAATTCTCCTTTGACATTGTTTGTCGGTTCGAAAAAAAAAAAAATTACACCTTAAAAAAAGAAAAAGTATGTGCAGAGCATTACAGTACAGTGCACTTGGCCTTATATTTGAACTTGTACTATGGGCTATTAGTTAATTGGTAGAGTGATTGGCCAGTAGTTGATTATTTTGTTTTATGTAATTAAACACTGGTGATAACGGCGATGGACCTACCTACCAAGTGCGTTGCATGCATTGCGCTGCTAGTGGTAAGCTGGTGTCTCGTTCGAGCTCGGCTTCATTAACAAATCCAACCAGTAATACAATATAGAAACGTCCCATCTGATCCTGCTATCCCTTTTCTCAACATTTTCATTTGGTGGTGGTCAGTGGTCGTCGGAGTTGACACTTAGGCCTCGTTTGATTGCAAGATGGAAAATGAATGGAAAAAAAAATTAATTCCACGGACTTATTTTACTAGAAAAAAAGTTTCATGGAATTTAAAAATTTTCATAATAGCGGTGTTTGATTGCAATTTTTTTCTCGTGGAAAATCACATAAATTTTCACGGAAAACTTAATTTTGGTGTTTGATTGGCTTTATTTTCCATGGAAAATAGTCAATTTTACATGGAAAATAATATTTTGTTGTTTGGTTGTACTTTTTTTTTCCGTGGAAAATCTATATTTTCCATTAAAAACTTAAATTTTCCATATCCACAATACTCAATTCAACATTATACACTTGATATAGATAATTCGGACAAACTTAGGAGACATTCAAAATGACTATACAACAATAATCCAATATCAATCCATCCCAAATCTCCACAATCATTCAACAAACAACAAAAAATTATATCAGTCAAACATAACATATTAAACAATACTCAAGTGACAAAAAAGAAGGATATTTTACCACAAATGTCCAAGTTTACTATAGTCATTCCTTAACCATATAAAAAAAATATCCAACACATCCATCGTTCTAAAATAAAATGCTAAAAATCATCAACGGGGAGGATCCCGTCCAAGCTTACGATAGACCCATAATCGTCGAAATTCTAAATCGGTGATCTCAAGAAAGAACTTTTTCGCCTTTTTGTCCCCCTCAAACACTTGATATAGATAATTGGCATTGATGACAACATTCCTATAGAGTGCAAGACATGCATTTAACACCCTGTGGAAATAATGGCTCACAGTTTGGCTAGACCTAAAAAGGTGTAAGCTCCCATCTTGCTACGATGGTCGTGGCCAATTGTGCTTAAAAACATTGCCACTTGTTCTTCGACTCGCACGAACCGGCTATCGGCTAAACCATAACCACGTAAGCGACCACATAATCGTTGGAAAGCACCAATTTTCATTCGAAACATCTCATGGCATACCCTGTCACTCAAGCCGAACATTCGATTCAATGCTACCTCTCTCTCAGCTCTAAAATTACGATAAGGGTGCCTTGTGAGACGTCGAGCAAAATGATGTTGCATCATAGTACTATAGATCGCTACTGCTTGCATCATCACCATCCAAAACACAGAGACAAGTTGCATTTGCCTCGGTATTCTCGCCATTCTGACAATCCTTAAGACAAGACCAAATCAACCAATAAATATAGAGACCTAAATATAGATTTTTAATATTATACTATACCATAAATTAAATAACCCAAAAACAATTTTAGACGTCGAACCAATTTGATTCAAATAACACACACATCTATGTTAACTACTCATTCTTTGCATATTGCAGAGGGTTAGGCAAACTTCAGCTATATACAACAAAGAATAAAGCTTCAGCTATATACAACAAATCCATACTCGATGTCACCAACAACTCGACACAGCGACACAAATCCCAAAATCGAGAGAGGATCGACACAGTTACACAAATTCCCAACTCTACACAGCAACATGTCGAGCCCGTACGTCGTTATCGACTTCGAAGGCCAGCGGAGACGGATCTAGATCGTCCGCCGCGAGATCTCGACACAGCGACACAAATCACTGTGTCGATCTCCAAATCGCGCGTGTGAGAGAGAGATAGATGCTCGAAAGAGGAGAGATGCTCGAGAGAGAGAAGAAATTAATAGAGGAGAGAGAGGGAGAGAGGAGTACCTAGCCGAGCGCGCGCTCACGAGGGAGAGGGCTGTGTGAAAATTCCTCGCGGGAGAGAGAGAGAGAGAGAGAAGGGGGGGGGGGGGGGGGGGGGTTGTGGACGATCGAGAGAGAGAGAGAGCGGATCCCTAAAAAGAGCTCGTGTGTGGAAATTTTTTTTACGAAAATTTATTCCGATGGGCTGGACCCGTTTTCATTCTCCACCCTTTCCATAGAAAATATGGAAAATAATAATTTTGTGGAAAACAAATCCATGGAAAAAAAAGCAATCAAACAGTCTAAATTGGTGGAAAATTTATCATGGAAATATTTTCCATGGAAAAAAGTCCAATCAAACACAGCCTTAGGGCGCGTTTGATTGTAAGGTAAAAAAATATGGAAAAGAAATTAATTCTATGGAATTATTTTTCTAGGAATTTTTTTTTATGAAATTTAAAAAAAAATTCATGGAAAATTTAATTTGGATGTTTGATTGTCATTATTTTCCATGGTAAATAGTTATTTTCCATGAAAAATAATATTTTCCTATGAGTTGGACAAGTTTTATTTTCCACCATTTTAGAAGAAAATATGAAAAATGATAGTTTTTTGGAAAATAATTCCATGGAAAATATAAGCTATCAAACACTATAATTGGTGGAAAATTTGTGATGGAAATATTTTTCATGGAAAAAAAGCCCAATCAAACACAGCCTTAGGTCTCGTTTGGTCTGCGGGATGGAAGGAAAAGAAAATCAATTCTTTATAAAATAAATTTCTTTGAAAAATTATAATTTTTTTTTCTATGTTTGAAAATATCAATTTTTTTTGGAAAGAAAGTGAATACTTTCATGTGGAAAAGTAATTTCTTGCTTGGATGGATGTAATTATTTTTCTCTAATTTTTCTTATATTGGAAATTACTTTCATTTTCTCCTCAATTTTTTTGGCATCCAAACATAGAAAATTAAGCACTTTTTTTTTCCAACCCGATGATTTCGCGAACCAAACGAGACCGTAAAAAATACGTGAAAAAGAAATTGACAAAATAAATATTTATTATAGAATTTAAACTTTATCCCGTAAAAAAAAAGTTCTCCACCATACAACCACTCGAGTTAATCCATCTCATGTTTATAAAACAATAAATGATAGCTCATTATTGCACACACTTGGGAGTTTTTCTCCACATAGACTGATGGGACCAATCACTAATGATCAAATTCAGATAAAGTACTCCAACACAAACCGATCGATCGGCTATGTGTAGCTAGTGGATGGTGCGTTCGTTGGAACTTCGTTGGAACTTGTTTTTCTTTCTTCTCCTCCTCCTTGAATTGCCGTTCTTCTACTTCTTTCCTAGCTATTTATAGAATGAAACTAGGCAAAATGTTAGCTTATTATAAACCTAAAATGTAACAACTAACAACTTTTCAAATTTGGCTTCATCTCCCCCTAACTTGATCAATCAAAGAAGTGTACTTGGCACTAACAATTGAAGAAATACTAAGGCTGCGTTTGTTGGGACTTTTTTTTCTTCCATGAAAAATATTTCTATTACAAAATTTCCACCAATTGTAGCGTTTGATACCTTATATTTTTCATAAAATTATTTTCCAAAAAACTATCATTTTTTATTTTTTTTTTCTAAAATGGTGAAAAATAAAACGTGTTCAACCCATAGGAAAATATTATTTTTCATAAAAAATAACTATTTATAGTGGAAAATAATGACAATCAAACACCCAAATTAAGTTTTCCATAAAATTTTTTTTATATTTCATGGAATTTTTTTTCTAGAAAATTAATTCCATAAAATCAATTTCTTTTTTACATATTTTTTACATTGCAATCAAACGCACCCTAACTGAAAGGGTGCGTTTGTTATCCACACTAAGCAAATGTATACCATGCCCTACCTTGCCTGTTGGGTGTAACATCCACATTAAGCAAATGAAGGGTGGGGTACGATTAATTAAGGGATTATTGATCGATTTCATCCCTTAAAAAAGATCGTACTTAATTTAGGAGTAATTAATCAACATAATGACATCAAAATATTTATTAGCAGAAGAAAGACTAAATTGGCTCCTTCTAGGTTATAAGAAAAAAGCAAGTCAGGTTAACGAAGAAAATGCTTTTTTTTTTTTTTTTGTGTCAACTTCTTAATGGTACTTAGAGGGGCTCATCCGCACCTTCCATGCTGGGTGCCCAACCGTTTCCAACGGGCTACGGCCACTGGAATGAATTAGCACTTTGGTTGCTCTCACAATTAATTTATCGTACTCGTATCATATCGCACCTCATCTGTAACCGACTTGCACCTTGTTCTCACATTAATTTAAAAAAAAAAAAATTTGTGCTTCTTCAGTTGCTTGAACCTGCAACGTCAGGAAAATATACATCACTCTAACTATTTGAACTAAAGGTCTCTAGCTATATACGATCGATCGATGACTGACGGCCATAGAGATAGAGAACGAATTAGCTATGGAATAAGAGAGTGTATATATATATATATATATATATATATATATATATATATATATATATATATATATTGCAATTTAAGGTGAAGATCAGATCATATCAGGCTGAAAGTATATGCACCATGAACATGGAGGCTGAGATGCAGCGACTTTATCATGGGGCCGGCCGGCACATACCATGAACTAATAACTGGTTCAGTATCAGACAACCACCCTAATCATATGCGAGAACAGTTTCGGACAACGATATGCCACCAACCACAGCTAGCCAATTGATATCGATCGAAACAATCATTGAATCATCGATCAATGTTATATATATATATACTAGTCATAATCCGTGCCCATAGGACATGGTTCATTTAAGGTATTCTCCCTCAAAATCTTGGACCCATTTTATTTGGATTCTCCATAAAATTTCACTCTCAATAATGTTCATCCACAACCATTATGAGGCCACCATCAAAATATTAAATCCCAACCATCAAAATATTAAATTTCCATCTTTGGATTCCCCATAAAACTCCACTCCCAA